>PVIJ01001822.1:0-183234 GCA_004024925.1 Scalopus aquaticus
GAAGTAGGTCCGGCAACCAGTAAACAAGAACATGGCGGACGCGTGCTCGCCACGTGATAGGCGCCCATCCGAGCGGTGCGCGCGTGATCAGCCCACTGATTGGCCTAGAAAAGGTTCCGCTTTCTTCTCATTGGTTCAGCATACATATATATACATGTCTGATATACACAATAAAGAAGAAGCTTCTTGAAGATTACCTTGGAGTCGTGTCTGTTCCTGCCGGACGGGAGCAAGCGCGCGACAGCACCTTTATAAAACTTTCTGATCCTCTTGGGCACTAACTCCATGTCACACAAAAACATGGTGCTTCTGTCCCGATGCCCCTGGGGATGCACCTTTTGCTTTAACAGGGTAAGTTGGGTAGGCATGTTCCTCTGTGGGTCCCTCCTATGAACACAAGCTCCACCAGGACATTGTTTCAGAGGTTAACAGGGATAGTCAGTGTGCCATTGAACTCACTTATCTCTTCCCCCCTACTTTCCATCAAGTTAGCTGGTCACCTCTGATATTCAGGAAGACCCCACCAGGCAGCCAAGAGCCAGAATGACCTACCCTGTCCCTGCCTGAGCTGCTTTAGAGTTTGCCATTGTAGTCAAGGATTGGTTCTTCATGATGTGATTTATGATGGTGTCTTTCCCCAGAAACTTCTGTGGGGATTTTTGGTTAGTTTGCCCTGACACCTAAAGGCACTGCCAGGTCCCCCCACATTCAAGACAAGTGAACTTTCCACTCTCCGCTAAAGATTCTGATAGAGGAAGATCTGATGCAGCTGAACAGTTTCTTCAAAAAGCTATGTCCTTCCCTTGTCCAGGAACTTGAGCTAAGGAAACAGTTCGTTTTGCCTGTCATGATTTATCTTTGCCGGCAGCAGCCCAGTGTTTATCATTCAACACAAGGCTTGGATGGGACTGAGTGGATCGGAACTAAAGTAGCTGATTTATATTCAGAGCGGAGTTTAAATTAACTGCACAGAAGTCAAATCTCGCATTGCTTGTGTTTGCTCTTTCTGAGCAGTGCTGAGGACTTACGCTTCGGTCCATCCAAATTCCTAATGGGCCAAGGGCCCCAATTACAGCCAATTTTGTGAACATCCATAGCTCTGAGAGCTGACGCAAAGATGATTCAGGAGAAGCCCTGGTGTCCTTCAGCTGGTTGTGAGTAAGTGACACCTCCCAGCAGCATGTCTGCTCTGGGCTTAGATGAGTTTTGACTGGGTTGAGTGACTGTCACAATTCCCCATGTCCCTCCCCCAGCTAGGTTCCAGGATGCAGTAGTTCTCCCTAGGAACTTGTAATGGAAGAGAATTTTTTGGAGCAGAGACCCGAAAGAGAAACAGAAGAGGGAACTTAAGAGTTCATTCTTTGAAAAACTCTCAAAACCCTGATAGACCCCATGTAGGTCTGCTAATCCTAAGCGGCCTGTTTGGCCACCATTTTCGTTACCTACAGTTCTGCATTCCTACACAAGGTCGGAACTGCCCAGTCAGTTATAGGAACCCAGCCCTACAAGGTGCCTTTCAAATCAATCAAGAGCAGAAAGCTTGATCTCCCTGGATAGGCTATACATCCCGAGGTATGGCTGGGAATGCCCAGGGGGTTGTTGACTGATGTATGAAGCTGGGGACCCCAGAAGCTGATCAGTGGAATGCCTTGTTGATAAGCTTGAAACCAGGGGGGTGAGGAGCTTGATTTCAATCACAATACTGAGTCATCAAGCAGATGAGAAGTGCCTGGGGGGCAGACTCATGACCCCTGAAACTATAATGACAGAGCCCATTTACTAGTTTCACCCCTCCATTTTCTTTGTCCTCCTTCCCCACACGACTGATGCTGATTATTCTGTCAATAACAAGGCCAGGATCTTGCTCTTCGACAGCATCCTGCATTACACAGCTTGCTCCACAACTCCTCTGTTTTTCAGTGAGGTGTTGTCAATGCAACAACCCCTCTGCCTCCACCCTATGGGTTAATAAATAACCTGTTGAAGGAAACAGGTGTGTGGAGCCAGACACCATCACTGATGTCAAGGGGTAAGCTGCTTTCTGAGAAGTTTCTGTGAGGCTAATACTCATGGTTGCTTACACAACAGTAACTCCACCTTTGTCTCAGCAAGGGTAGAACTCCACTGTGTTCAGAAACACATGAGGAAGGCAGGTCAAGACCCTGGGAATGAGTCTTGCCAGTGATTGGTTTATGCGTGATCATGTGATCACTTCTGGCCAGTGGAATGGAACGGTAAGTCTGTGGGGTGGAGCTAGACTGCTGGGTGCTATTTTCCTCTCAGACAAGAGAGTTGCACTAGGAGAAGCCTTCTCTCCTTGGTGCTTTTGCATGCTGTAAGTCCTTTAAGGCGAAGGCCTACTTTTTCTCTAATCTCACCTCCTGTAATGCTCCTCCTCTGTCATGCTCTACTCTAGCACCTTCATTACAGATCCAAGATCCAGAAACTTCAAGAAGATTTCAAGCACTGGTGTTCAAGAAGTAACCTGCCTGTCAGAATGCCCATTCTGTAAATGGAGTAACAGAGGCCGGGTGCATTGAAGGGGGGCCCTTAGCCACCAGCTTTTGAAGCAGGACAAGTGCGAAAGGCCTTTTCCTTCTTGTGTGGATTTCCTTACTTCCTCCTTAGAGTACTGCTAGAATCTTCTGTCGCTCCTGGGGGTGCTGAGGATTCTCACACCGCCTCCCTCTTGATGGAGAGTGGGATATGGACAATTATCTGGCTAACTTGCCCATGCAGGTTAAGCAAGCTGTGACTCTGAGAAAGCCATAAAGGAGACTGGGAAGATAAGGCTCAATCTTGTCTCCAGGAAGTAACCAGAGGGTCTTTATAATTTCAGTCACACTGTGTCCCTCTCTTATTCAAGAACATACCATGGACTTTCACTGCTCTGAGAGTAAAATCCAAGCCCCTTAGCAGGGTCACTGATTTTTGCTGGGCTCGTCTCCATGACCCCTTGCCCTCACACTTCCCCATGGAGCCTCCTACGCCCACCTCGCTGAGCTTCAGCACAAACTTCTCCTGCCTTTGTAGGCCTTGTTCTTTCTCCTTGAGATGCTCTTCCAGTACTGTGCATGACTGGATTATTCTCAACTCTGAGGTCTCCCCTCTATACTTTTCTCCTGAAAGACCTCCTTCCTTCCCAGAAGTGCTCGCACCCCTGTCATAACATCACCCCATTTGTTTCATTCACTGTGCTTAGCACAGTCTAATTGTCTTGGCTTCTTATTTACTAATTTATGAAATATCTCCCCATATAGACTGTTTCAGGGGTCAGGGGCTATTCTCTCTCCTCAGCTGGTCTCAAAGCCTCACTCAGTGTCCAGCACCTGAGAACGCTCACTGACTCCATGACGTGGATAAGTGAGAGAACGAGTAGTGTTCCTCTTGACCACAGCAGCAGACACCCAGGACCCAATGGGACTTTGACCTAGAGACCTTGTGATGGCCCTGGCATGACAGAAGCACTGCAGACACCACGAGGCAGTGATGCTCCAACTCAGCCCCAAGAGACTGCCTGAGTCAGCCCTTCCCCCGGGGTGTAGAATAATTTTCAGCTGTCACCCCATCCTGGCCTGAGCCTTTGACCACAGACGCATTCCATTTCGCCAAGTTTCCTCCATCGCTTGGAGGAAGTAAGGGATGGTCTCCTGCCGCCAGCGAGGCAACCCAGTCACCACTGCGGTGTGACCAGTGGGATGTCAGGGCAGAGCCAAGCAGCAGTCTTCCCGGGAACTGGCCAGTCTTTCTTGTTGGTCTGATTTGTGGGAACATGGTCAAGGCTAGTATGTTTGGGGAATTCTGATGATAAGGGAAGCAGAAGCCCCACTTTATAGGAAAGCTAGAGATTGCAGCCTTAGAAAGGTAACCAATAAAGTCACATTCACCCTTCTTCTTCGTGCCCAACCCTGCATGCACATATGCACACACAGGCACGCACATGTGTCCATAACATATGTACACATACCACATGTAATGCACACACTTCCACAGGCACACACAAAATACACACATAGCACCATGTGTGCACATATATACATGGCATGTGTGCACACATGTATGTGTGCTCATAGCACATACACAAGCTCATGCTCACATGAACACACTAAGCACACATGTGCGTGCATACACAGAATATATATGTATGCATGCACAGCAAGACAATAAACATGCACACAGCTCTCTACACCGCACATATGTACATGCATATACAAGTACACACATCCACATGTATTTAATACACATGCACACACATACACACAGAATACACATACATACATCTATACACACACAAATACAGAGTTACTTCTACAATAAGATATATTTCCCTCCCTTCAAAAGCATTTAATGTTTCAGGAAAAGTTGTTCTGAGATCAGAAACTCCCTGGCCTATATCCTAACCATTAAGGAGGGCAAAATTGCCACACCAGGTTGGCCTTTTGCTTACACAGGCCAAAATTCTCTCCTGCCAGAGGTCTCAGAGAAATGATTAATGGAATGATAGGGATGTTTTTCCTGATATCAAATTCTGAGTGTTCCTGATCTCCTCAACAACTAGTTGCCCTTAATACGTTCCAATCTGGGTCTGTCATCCTTGTCTTAAATCTAGTTATAATTTCAGCTGTCAGTTTATTTCCCAAAGTGGGAGTAGCAAACAGGACTAAAATGAGTCCATCAGCAAGTGCTGTTGTGCAAACAGGAGCTGGGGAGGGATGGAGATTGCACTGGGAGGCAAAGTGCTGGGTGTTGGGCCTCTGGCAGCACTAAATGGCTAAAACTCAGGAAGTCATGACCTCAGGGGGTTCAGTGTCCACTGAGGACATTAAGACCGGCTAGAAAAAGCAACGTTTCCCTGCTAGAAGATGGACCTAAGGTTTTCTCTGATGTGAACGTCTGTCTCGCCTGGCACCTCCCAGGGATGCATGCAAGAGGCAGGGCTCCTCTGCTTGGGGTATTTGCTGGAGTGCCAGGGAAGCTCGATGCCTTCTGTGCCTATTGACAAGAGTGTCAGGGCTCCATGTGGTCAGTCCTCTCTCGTAACTCAGAGAGAAAGCATGGTCCAGGAGACTCAGTTGGGCTGCAGAGTGGACCCCTTTTCTGCAACCAAGCAAGGAACTTGATCATTCTAGCAAATCAGGACTGGCTCCTTTCCCCTTTCAGGGGACATGTGACACATCTGGCCAGGATGGCTTGAAGGCAGCTTTGCTGGGGGAAAGATGGGAATTCCTGGAAAGGTTATGCTTATGCTCATTCTTAAAAAGGGAATTCTCTCTCTGACCCCTGGATATTACTGAGGGAGGACTTGCTGGCACTGTTTTGCCCCATGGAGTGGGAGGGAGGAGTCCAAGTGCTGAGGTGGCAGGAGGAAAACACCTGGGTTCTTGGAGATGACATTGATCTTCAATAATCCCAGACCTGGGATTACTCTATATACAGACTTCATATTATAGCAATTGGGAAATATCTCTACTGTTAAGCCATTTTCTGATGGATTTTCTTTTTTCTGCAGTTGAAAGCATATTAGCTGTGTGAGTCAGGATAAGCTAGATGGTGATCAGGACAAGCTACACTCACATCCTGATACAAGTGAATTTCTTCCTCATGCCCCTCGGGGTTGACAAGGAGCTCTGCTTCTCAAGTCCCTCAGAGGCCAGACGATGGGAGAGGACAGAGAATCCTGTGAATGGTGACATCTCTCACGTCTTCTCCTAATTCTCTGGTTAAAGTCACTGGGAAGTACAATCCTGTCATTTGTTCAGAAAGTAAAAGGTAAAACAATTTGGTGGCCAACAGGAAGGTCTGTTACATAAACTGACACAAACTCTATTAATACCTAGTGGCAGTGGCCTTCAGACAGCAATTTGATATCTTTGAATCTTGGCTTCCCCCTATGCAAAATTTAATTTCCTTAAAGTCTTCATCCTTTCTCACTGTTGTGACAATGCAATGAATAATAAATTTGAAGGTATTTGTAAAGGCATAATGAACATAATGAGCAATAAATTTGAAATTATTTTTCAAGGTATAACAAGGCCCCTCCTCGAGTGGGTAGCTGAGGGTGGTGGCCAAGAGTTTGTTGTTTCCTGTTTTCAGGATAAAATAGAGAGAGAATGCTTATTTTTGTTGTTGTTGTTTTTATTTATTTATTTTTTGCTTTTCACTCTAATCTTTTTTATTGTTATTTATATCTATTACATTATTGTGTAAGAGAATGCTTATTTTTAGACGGAGGTGGGGGTGGAGTGGGCAGAGGGGACTGGGGCTGGTACTATTTTCCCTGTGGCATTTCTAGGAGGCTGTCTTAGTTGGCATAGGCTGCCATAACAAAATGCTGCAACTTGGGGGATTAAACCCCAGAAATTTATTTCCTCACAGTTCTGGAGGCTGGAAGTCCAGGATCAAGGTAGCAGTGGAGTTGGTTTCTCCAGAGGCTTCTCTCTTTGGTTTGTAGATGGCCATCTTCCCCTGTGTCTTCAATGATCTCCCCTCTATATGCATCTGTCCTAATTTCCTTTTCCTATAATGACGTATTGAGTTAAGGGCCCACCCCAATGGCCACAATTTACTTTCAATACCAATTTAAAGGTTCTCTCTTCAAATAGAGCCACATCCTGAAATGCATGCGAATTTCATGGGAACAAAATTCAGCCCATAGCAGAAGCCATTCCTTCCCTCCCAATGAGGAATTGCCCTCAGGAAAACACATACTGATTTCCACTCTTTGTAAGAGAAAGAGGGGAAGATAAAGGAGACAGAAAAAGAGAATGAAGAAAAAAGAGGAGGAAGAGAAGAGGAATGAAGAAGAGAAGCAGAGGGAGCTTAAATATGCCCTCTGGTAGAACCGGAAGAGCCCAGATGAGAGGGAGGCCCCGCAGCACCCCTGCACAGGCATTTGGTGGGAGGAGTCACTCAGCCTGAGGCTCTACCTGCCTGGACTTTGGGACTAAGTCAGCGGGTGATACCAGACACAAGGAGGAAGGAGAGCCTTCTTAAGCCACTTCTCGCCAGTGACTGTTGCCAACTCGAAACTGCTCTCCAGGCAGACTTGCTGTGTGCAGAGGGATTGGTGGACTAAATGAAACCCAGCGCAGCAGAGTTTACTTACACAGAGAGTCAAGTAAGAGATTCATAATTAATTGTGTAGGTTTAAATGCTTATGAAAGTTTATTTATCATCTTAACCAGAGTCTCTGCATTAAGTTCATCTTAAACAGAATCCTAATTCAGGGGACCCAACAAGATACATGAGTCATAGTTAATTTATTGATCTCGGTGAATTCTACTCTTCACCTGGGCTCTTACAGCCCTTACCTATTGGGCAAAGAAAAGGGGGAATGGAAAATGAGCCATGCAAGTGGAAAATATAATGATGATGTGCTCCTGGGGAAAAATGCATGTATTGCCACTATTTGCTTTTTAGAACTTTTATGGGCTCTATTCCTAAACCAAAGAAAAAGAAGACAGTGGGTAGCCTGTGGCCTTGTTCAGAACAAGACTATGGGAGTGTCTAATATTGAGCCGCCTCAGGCGTTACAAACAAGCACAGGCTTGGGCCAGAGCAAAGTAGATCAAATAATTATTTTTTGAAAGCATTTGATTTTCAAACTTTTCACCAAAAGAGAATTCAAGTGGCCATCAAGGGGAAAATGGGATTTATTGGATCTTCTCAGATATTTTGCAGGTTAGCTTGGGGATGGGACATCTTAATTACCTTTAAGGATCCCAGAGGCTCTCCTCTTAAACCAGGTAGGGAGCTAGAAGAATATACTACATCTGATGACATGAATTTGAGTGGATGTTTTCATGAAATCAGACCTCATCCATTCCATTGTGCAAAACACTCAAAAGGAGGAATGTACGAGTATTTCTTCCACAGTCCCAGCGATTCACTCCCTTTGAGTCACAAAGGGCAACCTCAGCCTGGCACTGCTTCAAAGTACTTTGTCCTACTGCAGACACAAAGTAAGGATGAAGCGATTTTTATTGTTATTGTCATCATTAATCCTTTCATTAAGGTCTCCTTTATTCATGTCAACACCCTGCCCCTTTCTCCCCTCCCTCTCTTCTAAATCTCATTCGTTGGGCTGGTTTCTCCAAGCTCTCCCAGCTCAAATTTTAATTAAAGTGAGTCACAAGCCTTGAATCTCAAATGAGCTCCTCTTCTAGATGCCGTTAGAAACCAGAGTGGCTGCACTCTCTGTGGTGGTGTTCATTAGCATGGTATTATTTTTTGAATACAGACGACCCTTATTTGGAGATGTTTCACTTTCAGTTGGTATTCAGTTGTGAAACTGTCCCTTTCTCACATTTTGCAAAGACAGAAGCAGCAATGTCATTGAAGATATCAAAATGAAACAAGCAAAAGATGTAAGGTAGGTGCCTACCTCACCCGGAGAGAGGATTACTATTCATCCTGCATCATTAGAAATGGGGGGTGGAGGGTCTCCCTGGTGGTACAAGGGGTTAAGTCTCAGCACTATGAAGATGAAGCCATTGGCAGCCACTGCAGCACGAGTTTGATGCCCTGCCGGGGAGCTAACCCACATGGTGCAGCAGACCTCTCCTGTCTCACCTGCTGCTCCCCTCAGCAGTGTATTTCAGTATATTTGCCTGTTCTGCTCTCAACTCTCTCTGGTGAATCCTCTCACATCCCCCCAACACGCACTTCTGGCCTACACCCCAGTTCTTGTATGCATAAATAAATAAAATAAATCTTTAAAAAATAAAATAAAACATTTCTAAGAAATGAGCCATCAGAACTCTTCCTACAGGGTAAAGCAATCAAGCCTTGTCAAGTGTCACTTTTGCTGAACATAGAAATCCATGAAGTGTTGATGTTGAAAAGCCTGATGACTGTGATTTTTTTTTAAGATTTATTTATTTATGCATACACGTGCTGGGGTGTAGATCAGGGGTGGGGGAAGGGGGTGAGAGGACTCACCAGAGACAGTAGGAAGCAGAACAGGCAGATTGACTGAAATACACGGCTGAGGGGAGCAGCGGGTGAGGCAGGAGAGGTCTGCTGCGCCATGTGGGAAGTTCCCTGGCAGGGGATTGCCTCATAGTGTTGAGACTTAAGCCCTTGCACCACCAGGGAGGCCCTGACTGTGTGATTTTATTCTCCTCAGGGGTGGTGTTGCCTCTGTCTCTATTTCCAAGGGAATATTTTTTCTTTCAAATCCAGTCATTTTTACTAAACTCTGTCTCAGTGTTGGCATTTTGGGTCAGTTTTCCTAGATAATGTGCTATGTTTCAAATCTTTGTTTTCTTAACTTTAAGAATGTTTTTGACTCAGATTATTGCTTCCACTCTGTTCCTTTGCTCTAGTGTTCCTTATGAAACTCTTTTACATATAGGTAGGATCTTCTTCCCATTCTCTAGCACTGTCTTTTTGACTATTCTAAAAACACGCTTTGTTTGCTTCTTCTTTATATTTAAATTTCTCTACTTTCCACCTTCTACCTCTTAAGTCACATTCCACTGTCATTTGTCACTCGTGTTTATTTTAGTTCAATTTTCATTTAGAATTTTTTCTTTTATCTTTAGTTATTTTTATCTCTAATTATTTTCTGAATGTTAACCTCTCTTTTCAAATCTCCCTTCTCTCTAGTGATCTCACCTTTGAACTTCACTAATTCATTTCTATATGGCTGCTTTTATGTTTTAAAAAGTTATGTTAGCTCATTTGGAATATCGGGGTACAGTTTCCCGTAGCCTGTGTCTAGTGTTTCCAGTTTGCTTTCATCATTTGTCTTAGAACAAAAACATTATTCTCTTCCTTTTTTTTTTCTTTGTATAATGTCTTTATTTCGATTCTTTGGCAATTCTTTCCTGTTGCTCATTTTTAAGGGAAATGATATTTCTTGTACTTTTAGGGGTGCAAATGGGCCAACTCTCACAGTTCTGGCTTCCTTCTTGTGTTGTTTTTAGGAAGCAATTAAACACATAGTTTCTACTTTCTGTTATCTGCCTCCGCTACTTCCTTCCCCTTGGGTCTTGGCTTTGCTTTGTCTCTGCTGTCCATGTCTTGCTCAATTAGGGTTCCTCCATCAGCAGTTTTTCCTCAGGCTAGAGCTTTTTCTTGGAAGCCATATTTTATTTGGTTTTCATGAATTCTCAGGCCCCACACTACTCCAGGTCATTCAAACATACTGCAGTCTCTTTGTGCTCACCCAGAAATTGAATTCTGCAAAAGTCCTCCCGAGTTTCAGCTACGCTGCGCAGACAGGCCCTCCAAATCTTCTAGTGAGTACCCGTGGTGACAGGAGAGTTCTCACCCTGTTCCTAAAGCCATCAGAGGTCCCTTTTCTTCTGCATAGACATTGATTTAACAGTCTTATAATGGTCAGTGACCCCCCAATCACACGTTGGGGTCTGTGAGCTTATTTTTTCACTCAGTATTGTTATGATGTGGTCCATGGTTTAGCTTGCCAGAATCTGTCCCAAGTTATGTTGAATGTGGTAAGGCTGCTGGTTCTTGATCTTAAACAGGAAGATTGATAATCTGTCCTAGAGTAGGACAGGGAACACCACACATGGATAGGTTTATATTTTGCTAATGGATTATAAAAGTAATGCATCGTCATTCCCCCAAATTTGGAAACGACATAATAGTATACAGGAAGAAAATTAGATATCTCCAGTTATAGTATAACCATAGAAATAGCTGCTGTCTTCTTGTCTTTTATCCAATCAGTTTTTTTTAATATATGTTTTAATTAAAAGAACAAAGTATGTACCTTGAAAGTTTTTTCTAAAAGCAACTGGACAATCATTCAATTTATATTATAGAAAAGTGGGATTATGGTAAAGATGTTTAGCACTGAAAATGGAAGTATAACGAAGGATTACCAGCAGCTGTAGCTGCTTTAAGAGTGACGGTTCTCTTAGTTTCTCTCCTGGGCTGCATGCTATTTTCTATAGTTTTTCTATATCTCTCTCTCTTTTAAAAAATATTTATTTATTTATGGATACAAGAACTGGGGTGTAGGCCAGAGGTACGGGGTGGGGGTGAGAGGATTCACCAGAGACAGAGTGGGGAGCAGAACAGGCAGATCGACTAAAATACACTGCTGAGGGGAGCAGCAGGTGAGACAGGAGAGGTCTGCTGTGCCATGTGGGTTAGCTCCTTGGCTGGGTATCAAACTTATGTTGTGGTGGCTGGAGATAGCTTGATAGCACTGTATCTTTAACCCCTGCCCCACCAGGGAGGCCCTCTCTATTTCTCTTGTGCCTACTCTATTATAATTTTGGATTGTCTGTGGTCCATCTTGGCTTCTCATTCCCCTGAAGCTTTCAGCCTTAGCTCCTACTAGTAATGGATTCATTTTCTTGACATTTCTCAGTCCAGATTCCTTAGAGAGGTTGAAAATAAAGCAGTTGCTCATGAGAAAATTTATTAATATAGCATTTATGCATATGTTTGAAAGGAAGAAATAAATCAATAACCTAACTTTATCCCCTAAAGAACTAGAAAAAGAAACAAATGAAGCAAAACACAAATGAAAACTAGAAAAAAGAGGGTATACTAAATATTATCTCAGAGATAAATACAATAAGACAGAGAAAAACAATTGAGAAAACCAGCAAATCAAAAGTTGGTTCTTTGAGAAGGTGGAAAAAATTTATAAAACACACAAAAATGAGTTGCATTTCTATGCACTAAGAATGAATGATCTGAAAGGAAATTAAGACAATAATTCCATTCACAATAACATCAAAAAAGAATAAAAATACTTAGAAATAAACTTAACCAAAAAGGTGAAAGACCTGTATACTGATAACTACAAAATATTGATAAAAGAAATCAAAGAAGACACAAATAAATGGAAAGAAATTTTGTGTTCATGAATGGGAAGACTCAAAAATGGTTAAAATATCCACACTGCCCCAAATATTCTAAGATTTAGTGCAATCCCTTAAAAATACTAATGGTATTCTTTTGCAGAAACAGGAACAATCATCCTAAAATTTATATGGTAACTCAAAGGACCCCCAAAGGGCTCAAGTAATCCTGAAAAAGAATGAAGGTGGTGGTCTTAACTTCCTGACTTTAAAACTTATTACAAAATTATGGTCATCAAAACAGTGTAATTCCAGTGTAAAGACAGACTTGTAGGCCAAAGGAACAAAGAACCCAGACATAAACGCTTGTATATATGGTCAAATGATTTTCAAAAAGTGTGATGACCAATCAATGGGGAAAGGAGAATCTTTTCAACAAAATGGTGATGGGAAACTGGATATCCACAGGCAAAAGAATGAAGTTGCAACCTTATCTTACACATATACAAGAATTAAACTGCATCAGAGACAAATTATTTAAGAGCTAAAAATCAAAACACTTAGAAGAAAAAATAGAGGGAAAGATTCATGACATTGATTTTAGCAATGGTTTCTTGGCTATGACAACAAAAACACAGGCAATGAATATAAAAATAGATAAATTGGACTACATGAAAATAAAAAAAGTCTGTGTATCAAGGAATACAATCAACTGAGTAAAAATTCAACTTATGGAATGGCAGGAAATATTTGTAAATCATGTATCTGATAAAGAATTAATATCTAGAGCCTCCCTGGTGGCGCAGCAGTTGGGCGCTGAGCTGTGGAGCTGTCGGCAGTGGCGATGTGAGTTCGATGCTCAGCCAGGGAGAATGCCACATGGGCGATGCCCTGCCTCTCCCGCTGCTCCCCTCAGCAGTGTATTTCTGATCTGCCTTTTCTGCTTCCCGCTCTGTCTCTGGTGAGGTCTCTCGCTGCTCCACGCCTCTGGCCTGTACCCCAGCTTGTATGTATGAATAAATAAATCTTTTAAAAAAAGAATTAATATCCAGAATATATAAATAATTGCAACTCAACAACAATAAAAAATCTAAGAATCTGATTTTAAAGTGGGCAAAGGACTTGCATAGATAGTTCTTCAAAGGAGATACATAAATGGTCAAAAAAATCTCATGGAAAAAATGTTCAACATCACCTATCATTAGAGAAATGTTAATCAAAGCCCTAATTTTACCTCTTACCCATTAGGATGGCTACTCGCAGTTTTTTTATTTTGCAATTTTAAGAAATCTGTTTGATTATATCAGCATTTCTCAGCCTTCGCACAATTGATATTTTTGGATCAAATCAGTATTTGCTTGCGTCCTGTGTGTTTTAGTTAGGGTGCTCAGCAGCATCTCTGGCCTCTACCCACTAGCAGTACTTCCTCTCTAGTTTTGGCAACAAAAACGTTACATGTCCTTTGGGGGACAAATTTGGCCCCAGCTGAGAGCCTTCGGATTAGATGACACAAAAATAAATGAAGAACCAGCTCAGTCCATCAGGTATGTGAGAGATTTGAACTTAATGAGAGCACTCTTCTTTTTTAATTTATTTTTTATTTATATCCTTTACAGTATTTTGTATTCCCCGTAGGTTCCCTACCACCAAATCACCTGTGAACCATCACCATAGTCCCTGGTGCTCTTTCCCTTCCCCTCCCCTGTAGAATGAGAGCACTCTTAAAAATGTTTTAAGAAACTACATGCACATCTCTGCATTCACCATCAGTAAGAGGCAAAATTTGTCTTCAGAATTCCCTTACTCTTCCCTTCAGGATCCTTTTGCATTTTTGTCCTATAAATGACATCCACCACCCCACTCCCATCCAAGGAACACAGTAATTTATTTCCCTTAAAAGATGGTAGAGGAACAATATAATACAATAAACTGAACTGGAGCCCAAGTGACCTGGGTTCTAGTTAGTCCTGGCTTTGTCGCAACAATCCTGTGGTCTTGGACAGTCAATTAATCATTCTGAGCCTCCATCACCTCCTCTGCAAAGGTGAGTATTGGATCAGGTGATCTTTCTGCACTCATTTTCACTAAAGGGTAAATGATCAACACAGTAAACTTTGTTGGTTGCACATTTGTTGCGACAAGGTACAAAAAAGTAATTGTATATTTGTTGAAAATGATGCTTTACTATATAAAGAAAAACTAGCCTCAAATGCCAGACTGAAGAGCCTATATCTGTATAAGACAAGAAAACATAAACTCTTCTGGAACATATATTCAGCCATGGAATTTAAGATTCTCATAGCTTGGAGGTATGTTAGAGAACACCTTGTCGTTCCCTCTCATTTTACAAAAGGAGACCCTGAAGCCTGGAGAAGGGAGAAGACTTGTTGAATGCTTATTGTTAAGTGGCATAATCAATATGGTATTTTAAGTACTGGGAATTGGGAAGCACAGGAAGAACTGCTTGGGAGAGGCTATACACATTACTCAGCTCGATGAACTTTCAGAGTCACTTAACTGAAACCACTTAGCAAACTCACTCATGTCTCTTGCCCTTGATGGAATGAAATAACTTATTCCTGATATACTGCTACAAGCCTATTGATAAGCAGGACATACACAATAAGAATATTAAGAGATGAGAGGTACTGAAAGATGAAAAAGCCTTTGCTGGTTGAGACAAGAGATGGAAATTACACAGGATTTTAAACAGGGAAAGGCATTACCAGGGAATAGGAACTATACTAGCACTGAGGCAGAGCGCCCTAGGAGTAAATAGACATCCATCCACACAAGACTGGGTGTCAGGTCCAGTTGGAGAGGGTGGGGCATTTTGCTGAGGTCACACAGGTGGAGACAGCCAAGCAGGAAAACTGTCCCTGGGCAGATAATGAAACTTTCCAGGAAGTTGCTGCAGGGGATGCTGTGGAACTTTCTGGAACACTGGCTAACACACTCATCAGGAAATTTCCTGGGAACTACCCTCAGGTGTTCTTAAACTCATCTTTTGAAAGCCAGATGCGGTGGCACAAAATTTACCAGAAAGTCACACACATAGAGGTTAGGGAGGTTCCAGGGGTGTCCTGTGCAAATAAGGAGCTAGAAAGAAGCAAAATTTGGGGAGCCAGAAAGAACAGCCCCTTCCTCCTGTAGTGATCCTCCAGTGCCCTCTACTGGCAAAGAATGGCATTGTGCCAGTTGGGAAATAAAGGTTTGCATGATTCAGTCCCTGTTTAACAGCAGGGTGCAGAAGTACAGATTGGGAGACAGGAGGAAATGAACTGTTTAAGGACACATTCAAAACTCAGGAGCACAAGCATTTAGATCACACACACACACACACACACACACACACACACACACACACACACCAGGTGGCTGGCTGTCCAGGTAAAACTATGAAACAAGTACTCCTTTTCTTTAGTTCACTGTCTCCTCTGGATGACAGAATCATCACTGACCTGGAATAACCAGGGAAGACACACCACACTCCCTTGGTCCTGGGCAGAATCCCAAGGTCCAGCCATTTCTACTCTCCTTCTTCCCCAGATCTTCCAACAGGGCTGTACCAGATGATCTCTCGAATGTAATAAAAGTTGGCGGGAAAGTCCTGCTCAGGTCTCAGAAGCCTGGGGTGTTAGAGAAGAAGGGTAACTTAGCCAGGGTAACCGTGTTAGATGTGCGCCCTTTTCCCAGTTACAGCCCAGTTTGTGCCCCTTCTCATCCTCCAATATGTCCTACTCGAGGTGATAAAGTACAAGTTCCTCCAAACACAGCCAGCAGTCAACCCACCCCATGGGGTTCACAGACGAGGAACGCTCTCATACCGATGCTAAACAGTAGGACCTGGGGACTCAGGGTTCACCTGGATTTGGATTTTAGGTGTGACTTCGGCTTGTTACTATGCCTGTCTCTGGAAGGGCACCGGGTTGGGGTGCTGTAGGATAGAATTTGTGGAGAGCACTGGGCACAAGGCATAGCCTACGGGGTGTACCATACCCGTAGCTCCTCCATCTGCCCACCTTCCTATCTCAGGTTACACGCTCTCCCTCTGTCTTCCAGAAAGGGATGACAGGATGCATTTTTATAATGACAGGGCACCATAACCTTTCAGAATAATCACAGCTAACGGGGAGGTGGAAGGGACTAACCCAATTTCCTTGGGAAGGAAGACCAGGACTGTAAGTGTCCCTAACTTGCTGAGCAAGAAGCAGATATGGAAATTTCTCTCCAGTTCATTCCCCTCTCCCCCTGCAATTTCCTCTTCCTAAAGATGTTTAGAGCAAATGTCACCTCAGGGGAGGCAGGTACTGCCCTGGTGCAAATATTCCATGGCAAAGTGTGTCCCAACATCTCCCTCTAGTGGTAATTCTGTAGAACACACCTCCTGCCCAATTTGAAGACCAATGGAGGAGCGCAGCTTCCCTAAGGCATTTATAAGAGAACCTTAGGTTGGGAGTCCTATGCAAGACATGGGGCCTGACTGCTGATGGGGTTGCTTGGAGGCATGTGTCTGGGGTATACCCTCAGGTCACAGGTTGATATAGATTCAGAGACTGCTCTGCCAGGCTCGCAGCCCTGGACCTCGGCCTGGTTCCTACAGGCCTTCCCTCAGCCTCAGCCCTATTGATATTTGGGCCGAATAATTTGGTCCCCGTGCATGATAGGATGCTTAGAGCATCCCTGGCCTCTAGCCACAGATGTCAATAGCAACTCTAACCAGATCCCAGTTATAGCAACCAAAAATGTCTCTCCATATTGCCAAATATGCTCTGGGGGAGGGAGGGATTTCCCGCTGCTGCGTTACTTAACCAGTGAGCTGTTCAGTGAACTAACATCACAGTTCTTAGCAAAATGGTGAGGAGAGCAGTGGTGACTGCCCCAGTCACATCGGCAACAGTCCCTAGGTGCCCAGAGTGTGGGGTTCTAAGAACAGAGGTAAGGCAGCTGCCAGCCTCAGCTCTCTGGAACAGCCTTCCATGAAGCTTTGTCCGTGGGCTCCCCGCTCCCCTGCCCCCAACACATCCATGGCTATTTTTGACCTCTTTTAGGTCTCATCTCAGAGAATGACCTCAGTGGAAAACAAAACCTGTTTAAGTGAGGTCCAGGTGAGCCTATGGGGCCGCCGTCTCAGACTGAGAAGGGTCTGTAGCCAGGGGAACAGCTCCTGTTTCCTTCAGTGTGGAATGAGTGCCACGTCCCGGGCTGAGCATTTACATGCTTCATTCCTCACTACACCTCTGCAAGGTGGCTGCCATGTTACAGATGTGAAAGGGGGGCCCCCATAATGGAAGTAACCTGCTGAAGGTCTTAGCACTTGTACCTGCAGATCTGCATTTCGAACTTGGGTTCCACACAGCCTCTGCAAGTGCCCTGGTCCCCAGCAAGCTGACTTCTCAGGTGCCCTTTGGAACCTGTCATCGGAGCTTCAGGGAAGTCCTCCTTTCCCTCCGTCTGGTATGCTAGCTTGTGTCCCTGACAGGCCGGAGGCAGTGCAGCGCCCATGTCTTCTGCTTTCCTTGTGATGTTTCCAGAGCCAGCACCATGCTTGGCATAGAGGTCTTCAAAAGCATCTACCAGGGGCATGAAGTCAGTCCCTGCCATGCACAGCAGGATCTTTCACTGCTATGGTCACCCTGCCTGGAAGACACCCCCCTCTAAGCCTTTCGGGCACCTCTTTCCCCAGAACTGTACCTAATGAAGAGATCCAGCTCATCTCTACCTACATCTCCCTCCAGTGGCAATCTAATTAAGTTCTTTCTACAATTAACTGTTCATAATTAAAGAGCAGCAAAGCCCATGTGTCATTCTTAAACTTCATCCATTAAACAACAATGTCCAATTTTGAAATCCCTCTTCAGATGAGGAGCAATGGTACACGTGTGGGATAACAATCCTCCAGATATGCTAACCTAAATTTAATTATGCAAGGAGAACAGCAGCTTAACTTCATTCTTCTTGGAAATGCTGTAATTAAAACTCAATTAGGGACTGGGCTGGCCAACATCATTATTCGGGTGTCACCCCATTAAAGAGACAAACAGCTCAGTGCGTCTCACATGGATGCCGGCCTGAAGCCTTGGCTAGGAAAGGGGTCATTTTTAGCATCCCCTGCCTCCTAAAAGCGCCATTTGTTCAATTGCTTGTCCTTCATTTATAACTTTTTGAACTTTCTCCCCAAACATCCAGGTCAAAGGAGGAAGCAGCCATCCGTGTGCCTGTCTGATAATAATTTGTCAAATGTTTATGGCAGGCCAGGTGCCTCACAGAGAATAGCTTATTTAATCTTCAACCCCAGGAAGTGGGTATCGCCTTATTTAAAGACAAGGGAATTGAGCTTCCGTGAAGATAAAGAACCTGCCGGTCATACCGCTGTCAGGCCGTGGGACCAGGATTGAAACCATCAGCCTGTCTCCAGAGTGTATATTCATTATGTTATATTGGCATTTTGAAATATTTTTCCAAATATCTGATCTTTGACATCGGAGGTGTTCTCACTGTTTTTAATTGTAAACCAACCAGTGAGACAATCAAACAGAAAGCAGGACAAGGGCCTCCCTGGTGGCGCAGCGGTTGAGCGCTGCGCTGTGGAGCTATCGGCAGCAGCGATGCGAGTTCGACACCCGGCCGGGGAGAATCCCACATGGTGCGGCAGACCTCTCCTGCCTCGCCCGCTGCTCCCCTCAGCAGTGTACTTCTGATCTGCCTGTTCTTCTCCCCCCTCTGTCTCTGGTGAACCCTCTCGCCGCCCCACGCCTCTGGCCTGTACCCCAGCTTGTATGTATAAATAAATAAAGCTTAAAAAAAAAACCAGAAAGCGGGACAAGGGAATTTCAGCTCTTTTTCCTGCATGTGCTGTGTTAGCAGGAAGCCCAGTGAACTGGGGTGCCATGCTGACCTCATGCTGGGGTTGGAGAGTGAGAGGCTTGTTGGTCGTTCATTCATGTGCAAGCGCTCACTTGACTGTGGAAGGTGCTATTCCACTGGACCCCTGCTTCCTCTGGCTGTCAGGCCCCTCCAGGCCAGGAGTGTCCTTTGGTGAGTGGAATTTGCAGGAACTCAGGGTTAATCAAGGATCTTGTGAAATACATGTGAATGTGTACACTGATACCCCTGTTCACAACTCCCCTTTCTGAGCCCTGCCAGCAATCTGGGTGATGTCATCAAGCTTTGGGATCAGTCATACGGAACTGCAGGATATCCACATCTGCTGGTGGGGGGCGGGGGGCAGTCAGGACCCAAACCAGACCTCACACACAGTTGTCAGAGAGACACACCCCAGACACAGCACACGCCTTTGGTGGGGCCGTCTGCATAGACCACAGTGTCCATCAGCCCTGTCAGCCACCTTACCCAAGGTCACAATTTATAGTTGGCAAGTCACGTCCTTCACAGGGAGGGACGCCTGCCATGTACGCATGGCCTGAGTTCCCGTCACTCTCCACTCCAGTCAAAGAAATAGCACATTTCTAAAATGTCCAAAGGGCCCTTTGGGATGGGTGGTATGGTCCTGCTAGGTTCAGAGCCCACACCCACAGCCTGCAGACACGCCACATCTTGCTCCTCCACCCAGAACACAGGACATGTGAATCCTCCTCAGGAAAGTCTTGAATGCACCCCAGAACAGGAGGCGGAAATTTCATGGTGCCATAGGAAGGGCTGTCCCCTTATTCCTCTCCTTTTTCTGAGCCCCGCAGCCCTCTCTGCTCAGATCTTCTCTGGTTATTTCATTCTTCCTCCCCCACCCCCCCATCACCCTGCTGGATTCCACTTCTCCGAAGACAATGAGACTCTGTGAAACAAAGCTCTTGGAGTATGGAGGTTTCAGAAGGTGTTGAGAAAACCAACTCTTCCAGCATCCAGAGTTATGGGCAGGAAGTCCCAAGGCTGCTGCTTTGGCTGAGTTTTCTGAGGAAGGTGAAGGGCAAGGAGGTACCGAAGGAAGCATGAGAACAACACCTGAGCCCCAACCGCAGCTTCCCCGCTATTGTATCCCATTGCAGGGCTCACTCCCTGCCCACTGCTGTGAGGGCTGTGAGGGCCCAGAGGGACTTGGGGACTGAGAGGGTGCTCTGGGCACTGGGCGCTAGGAATGGTGCCCTGGGCTGCTCTTGCCCTGTGCCATGGACATCTGCCTCCCCTGCCTTCAGTGAAAGAGATAGTGCTTCGTTAAGGTTAGTCCGGCTGGGTGTCCTGCCACAGCCTTTGCAATAGTGGGGCGCCCAGGAGGGCTGACCTGGAAGGCCTGGGAGCTGGGTTTATGGGGGTGTTTTGTTAGGTTGTTCAGTCATCCAGCCCTTCATTTATTTAAAACCCACCTACTTCCAAAAGGTACTTGAGAAACTTAAAAGCTATCTAATATTGGAAGTTAAACCAAACAGAACAGAATACAACCACTTAGAAAACTTTCTGGAATGTTCTAACAACTGCAAACATACACCTGTCCTTTGACCCAGCAATTTCATATCTACGTTTTCATCCAAGAGAAACAAAGACTTGGTATGATATTATAACATCTCTGTTCATAACAGTCCAAAATAGAGATGCCCAGGTATCTATCAGCAGAATGAATAAACAAGCCACAGCATATCCAGATGATAAATTTCAATTTAGTAATAAAAGTAAATATTTTTTTAAATTATGTTATCGAATGATTTGCACCACTGTCTATGTTTTATGTGCACAGTTCACTTGCCTTTAGATGTATGTTACCACGAAATACCCCCCCAAGGCACCTAGAATCCTCCCCCACAGTCCACTGCGTCTGCCACAACACCCCGTGCACCCAGCTCTGTCCTCTTCCTCGCATAGGTTCAGTTCTGCAGGTGGATTTCAAGAGTTTGTTTTTGTTTGTTCTAAAAGGGAATGCATTTCTGATAGCTACAACACGGATGAATCTCACAGAAATTATGTTGAATGCAAGAAGCCAGCCATAAAAAGTGTATTATTTATGAATCCACTTTTATGAGGTCAAGCTGCAGCAAAAGTAATTTTTGGTAACAGCGGTTGCCTCCGAGTGGGATGGGAGAGCGGGAAGGAGAATGAGTGAAGCAAGCATGAGGGAGCTTTCTGGCGGAGATCCTATATGCTGATTCGAGTTTGAGTTACACAGTGTGAACATCTGTCCAAACTCATCACAATGTACCCTCAAGATCTGTGCATGTCACAACATGTAGAATATACTCAAACAAAACAGAAGAGGCAGCAACACAAACCTCTGGAAATCGCTTCACAAACAAACAGAAATCTGGAGCTAGAGGGACTAGTTTCAAGCCCTGGTCCAGCTCTTACCAGAAGGGGCGCTCTCAGGGCTGTTCAAAAGACATTTTAACCGTACAGAAAACTAACCCTCTACCTTGAGACGGTAAGTGGAGATCTATCGCGGGGCTCACAATCCTCTCAGAAAGTGTCTGCGCATAAAACAGTTTTATGCTATGTTGGGAGCAGATTCACAGCTTTCAACGAGACTCTGAGACAACTGTTTTAGGACGCTAGAGTGAGGAGATTCCGACCAATGAAAAACAAAGTGACACCCAAAGCCTCTTGGTTTGTTTCTTGTAAGTGCAGCACTCGACCCGGTGGGAGGAGCTTACACGGCGCGTGGCTCGCAGGGGCGCCTCCTGCAGGTGGGAAGGAGTAACTAATACGGCTTCTTGGAATTGAACTGTAAACAAACAAACAAACAAACAAACAAAACAACGGGACCAAGGACTGAGCCTTTACAGCGGTGCTCAGTTGTGGACCGCTGAACCAGGAGCTTGGGGAACAGAAGGCAGAGCCGGGTCATGGGAAATGGAGAAATCCTCCACCGTGTTGAGAAACCTAGATTCAGAAGTTTGAGAAGGGATGCGGTGGGCTTGAAAAGCAAAATGAACTGTGGGGTAGGAACTTGAGGCCCGGGAAGGGGAATGTCCTCTTGCCTGTGGTTTCTTGCCTAGAAGAAAGCTGTTGGAGTCTCTCTATAATGTCCCAGCAGTGGTTTCTACTCAGCAGTGGCTGTGGCCTTGGTCTAGCCTCACTGTGAGGTGAACGACACACTTGGACAACAGAACAGGATGGAAATGACACAGACTTAGGAGTCAAGGGAGGGGAACCTGGAGCCACCTCCACCATGCACTTGCTAAGTGGCCTTCAGAAAAACTCTTCACTTCTACGTGCCGGAACTCATCATCTATGAAATAGGGATAAAAATATCTCTTGTGGTGTCGTGAATTTTAACTAGAGGGGACTGCCACTTTGTAGGGCTCTGCACAGAATAGGTGCTCTATCAAAGTTCCCACAACTATGACCGACCCACTGGGGACTTCTGACTTCTTCATATACTGTCATCAGACAAGTTGAGTGGGTGTCAGTGGTTTTATTAATTCATTCAACGAACAAGCCTAGAGCCAGACTGGGTGCCCAGTGCTGTGTTGGAACACAGCGGAACATCAATGACATAGCCGGTCTTTCTGGAGCCCTTGGGGTCTGCTTCAAGCAAGGGCTCCTCAGGAGAGAGCCTTCGCACCTGCCTTCCCCTCTAAATTGGCTTCACAGATTGGGTCAGGGCGGGGGTGGAGGACTGCTCACAGGCAGCGGCAGGTCCAGGAGGTCTGGCTGCCTGGGTGCTGATGAAGGTGTCAGAGATAATCGTCTGCTATCTGACTCCTACTGCTGAGTGTTGACAGCCACCCTGGCATCCTCCCTGGCTCTGCCTGGGGCTCAGAGCCCTAGTACACCTTGCAACTCGCCTGGAAAAGCACGTGGGTTGGAAAAGTAGGCACAGTCTGGGGTTTATGTGGGGAGTTTGTCCTTTGAGTGCAGCTGAAGGTCTGCCTTGAGATAAAGCAGGTGCAGCAGCAGCCTAAGTCATTAGGAGCTGGGTGGGGTCTAATAACCAGCAGGTCCCAGAAGAGGTGGGGTTGGGAGAGCGGTCCGTGGGTCTGGGCCTTGGGGGCAGACCTTTAGTTCCTACACGCCACCCCATTTCTAAATGGCAATGACAACACCAACAATCATTCCCGTGAGGCCACGGCCCCTTATCCCAAACTCTGGGATGTATTTGGAAATTCAAAATGTGGGGAATTTCAGGAAGATAAATACTGAGTGATATCGGACATACAATGGGGTCTAGGGTAGCACCCCATAATCAAGCACACACAAAGTGGATGAGCATTGAGACTACACCAGGGAAATCAGACCGAATGGCTTTACGCCCACTTAGGAAAAGCCTGATGGCAACCCCGCTGTGCAAAAGCATGGTTTTCTGAACCCTTTTGGATTCATGATCTTAAAGAAGGAAGTGTGGGAAAATGTTAATTTAGCAACAGTTATAACAGTAAGATATTGTGTCATATTTACGATTGTTTTCTCTACCTTCTTCAAGTGGGAAAAGCAAACCTGCAGAAAACGGCATCTGTATAGATCAATAAATAACGTGCAGTTCAGGTAAAAGCAGCATTTTCCTAGGTCAAGGTCCAGCCTCACAGTTCCATATTAGTCCCCCCAGGATAGAAATTCCATTGCTGACCCTGCAGAAATGGTGGCCCAGAGGAAGGCCTGCTGAGGATACGGCTGGAATGTCTTCCAGAGCCTCTTTCTTCCTGTAATACCTGCGCCGCCTCAGAGGAGCAGTGTCTGGTGGGGGCCCTGTTGGAGCTGAACTAGAGGAAGACAGTGTCATGTCCCTTCTTCCCCCAGGGCATGAGGGCCATTCCTCCTGGGTTTATGGAGATTCCAGGTTGTATGTGGGAGGGGGCTTGGGAACACCGCACTGGGTTGCAGGAGGTTACTTGGTTCCAGGGGCAACGCCCACAGAGCGATGGCTGGAGAGTAAACTGCACATCCTTCTGTCCTTCTGTCTTTGTAAGTCCTTTCCTTTATCCCTGACCTTGAATAAGGGAACTCAGAGGAGAAGCTCCAGCCAGAGCCTCACAGGGCTATCGGTGCCCTGGAGGCCTCAGCAGCGGCCACTCCCACCCGTCAGTGGGAGGCAGCAGGTCAGTTGGGTTTTGTGACTCAGTTATCTGGGGACTATTCCAGAGACTGAATTATCAGTCTCATTACTAGAGATCATTTGCACACTAAAGTTTAGGCAATATGACTACAGAGAACGGGCATTTCCCAGAAGCAGGGAGTTGGGAGGCAGGCCCAGCCTCCTTAGGCCTGAGATGTTCTCCATCATTGCCAATCTTGGAAGACCAGAGCCTCCTTAATGAGAATTAAGACTTAATGAACATAGGCCCAATATCGTATTGTTCCAACAACGGTTTGAATAAGGTGCTGTCACTCCTATTTCATATTCCCACTCAGAAAGGAGTGAGTCAGTGGTGGAGTAGGGGTCAAACACTGATCTTCTGGGTCTCCTGCTGCTGTCTGTAATATAGTAGCAACAGGAGCTGTGTGGGGTGTTCCCAGAGCTTATACTGTATCCAGGAGAACAAGGAAGCTTATGATACAACCAATAGAGCCCCAGGAACCTGAGCTTCCCTTAGCTTTATGTCCTGGTTTTAAAATTGTCAGTCCAACGGCTGTTCATCCAAGCAAGACTGCCAAGTATTTGTAGATAACGCACAGTTTACAAAGTCTTTCAAAATGTCTCCCCAGGCTTTCTGACATGTCAGGCTAGGTTTGCCAATTTGGGTTCTGAGAACCTAATGATGTATATTGCCATAATTGATTTATATTGTCAAAAATAATGGTACTCTAAGAGTTAGTTTCAGGAACTTGACATCAAAGGAAACATCTAACATAAGAGTAATGCTTCCTGACTCCAAAGACAAGGAAACATCCGTCTGTGTTTTATCAAACCAATCTTATTTCCACTGTCTTAAAAAAAAAAAAAAAAAAAAACCTCAACAGGGAAAAAATTAGTCCATGTGAAATCCAGTTTCCAAGAGACTCTCATATGTTTCTGTCTGTTTAGTAGTTGATGACTTCATTTGGAGACTCGATTGTTAACTTTATTTTTTTAATGAAACTCCCTACTGTAAATTCTTAAGGGAGACAGATACTGATGGAAATACATGTAGTGTCTGGAAACAGGGTGTGTTTAGATCCTGCATTGGTGGCCCAGACTCTACTGCAGCCTGCTATATAGGCTCAACCAATCATTTCTTTAACCTCCCAACTTGGTGACCCCACATGTGATGTGATTGACTTTAAATGTCTTTGGATCTACCTAGTTTACTATGGCAGAGTTTTATTCCTATGCATCTAAAACAAAAATTTCATGGGCCGCCTGGTTGTCTAGGGGTTAAGTCTCAGTGCTATCACTTCTACAGCCCCAGCCAGGGACCTAACCCACTTAGGGCACAGCAGACCTCTTCTGTCTCTCCCACTGCTCCCCTCAGCAGTGTATTTCAGTAGATTCGCCTGTTCTGCTTCCCACACTGTCTCTGGTGAATCCTCTCACCCCCACCACCTAATGGCCTGCACCCCAGTTCTTACACAAAGAAAAAAGGAAAGAAAAAATGTTTTAAAAAATAAATAATACAAATAAAACAAAAATGTCATGAAACAATTCTTAACCTCACTTGTGAATAAACCCTAAAGTTTTCAATTCTCTTATTACTTTATTTTTGAAGTTGAACGTATCCCATGGATTTTATAATCCACCAGTGGGTTAGATGCTACATTTAAAAAAAAACACTGGCTTAGGAGTTTTCACCTACTCTCTGGTGTTCAATAGCCACCTACAGGTGAGATGAGTCACCCTTGAATTTCGATTTTCAGTTTTGATCTCTCTCCTGAGCTAAAGACTCAAATCTCAAACTGTCTACTGAGGCCCTGCTAGGGGAACTCAAGAGTGAATGTAACCCAGGCAGAACTCAACACCTTCTTCCTCCTCCCCCACCTGAGAGGGTTCCCCATCTCCTGAGGGGTTACTTTTGGCCCAGGTGGCAAAGCCAGAAACCTCACTGATGGCTGATGCTTCCCTTCTTCCCCTCCTCACTGCCCATATCAACCAGTCACTCATTTACTATTCTTTTTAAATATCTCTTGAACCCTACTTCTTTCCAACACGATGCCCTTTCCTTTACATTCAGCCATCACAACTTTTGAAATATTCCAACAGCCTCTAATTGGTCTTCTTACTTTCCAACCAGTCTTCCTCCAACCCACCCTCACACTGGAGAGGAAGCCTGCTGATGTGAGCGCCTAATCACACAAAACTGCCTGAAAACTTTCAATAGCCTTCCGCGGCTTGTGGTAACATGGTTCCCATTGCCTAGAACCCTCTTCCACCTCCCTCTGCAAACCCGTATCTGTCCCTGCTTAACCCCTACTCATCCTTCATGTCTCAACTAAGATATTACTCGCTTTGGGAGCTCTTGCCCCACCTCAACAGCACATGCAGGTAGAGTCTGCTCAGGGCACCCCACTGGTGTTCCTCTAGCCTCCTGCCTTCCCCACCACTTACCACCCTGCACTGCAATTTTCTGTCTCCTTCCTTAACTGGAAGCCACGTGAAGACTGAGATTATATCTAGTTCTTCACCAAAACAGTGCTCAGCTCGGTGTCTGAACACAAATATTTGCTGAATTAAAAAATTAATACTGGTATGTGATTGATTCTTTTCATTCAATACACAATAAAACATTCTTATACTACACCATTTTAAGGGGAGTCTATAGTATATTGTTGCATGAATGGACCATGAGTTATTTACCTATTTAGGTAGTTATGAGTTTTTTCTATCATGTATGTTATTATAGTTGTACACAGTACTCAACACACTACCTTATGGGGGGGGTGGCTAAAATGCCTCAAAGTTGAATTGCTAGGTCAAAAATGTGTGCGTGTTTTAGCAGATTTTGATTTATACTGCCAGATTGCCCCGCAGGAAGATAGTATAATTTGCAGTATTATCACTACATATGAGAAGTGCTCATTTCCCCTCATCCTCAGCAACACTGGATTTCATTTTTTTTTAATCTCGCCCAATTTTAAAGGTAGAAAATAATTACTCTCTGTCATTTCATATGGGATATTAGCATTAGCAGTTTCATAAAGTCTTTTCATGTATTATTCATTGTATGAATCTATTAATGTATCATTCATTGTATACAAGATCATAGCTCTTGTTCATAAAGTGTCATAGAGAAGAGGAAGGACACTGTTTGTGGAGAATGTAGCACACGCAGACACTGCTAGAGTTCATTGGCATTACCCCTCACTAAATCCTCGGGACAACCTTGCAAAATGTATAGTATTACATCCACTTTACAGAAAATCTTACTAAAATAATTATAAATTATAAATGATTATACATGTGAAAATACTTACTATGCAATTCCCATGTGCCAGCTATTAAACTTAGTGTTTCCCAAGTCCTATTTAATTCTCGCAACAGACCTTGTGAGATGGTTGCCAAGGTAATTCAGTGGGAAAAGGAGAGACTTGTCAACAAATGTGCCAGAGCAACTGTAATTCCATATGCAAAAAAAGTATTCCTTGACCACTATCTGTTATCACAAAGAAGATTTAACTTGCAATGAATCTTGTAACACCAAAATGGAATAGCTAAAATTATAAAAAAAAATTATAGAAAGAAATATAAGACAAAATTTGTGGTCTCAGATCAGGCAAGAATTTCTTAGATACAACACAAAAATACATGAACATTGAAAGAAAAAGATTGGACTTGCTAAAAGTAAAATAAAAAAATGTGTGTTCTTGAAAACACTATTAATCAATTAAAAGACAAATCATAGACTAGGGGAAAATATTCTTCAAATATCTGTCTGATAAAAGACTGTTATCCTGAATATACAAAGAATTCTTATAACCTAATGAGAAGACAACCCAATTTTTGCAAGTATGGAATATTTGCATCACTTAATCAAAGAAGATATTCAATGGTCAGTAGATACAAAACAACACAATTAAAACCAGAATGAGATACAATTACATATTTCTACAGTTGGCCAAAATTAATAAGATTGAATGTAGGTTAGGATGTGGAAGAAGTAGAACTTCTATTCACTGCTGATGGAAATGCAAAAATCATTTTGGAAAATAGTTCAACAACTTGTAAAGTTAAAAAGATACCTACACAGAACTTCCTAATCCCACTTCTAGGTAATTATCCAAAAGAAAGAAAGCATATAACTGTACAAACAACCGTAGCAATTATTGTTAGCAGCTTTATTAGAAAGAACCCTAAATGGAGAAACCACCCCAAATGTTCATCACCTGAAAAATGGCTAATAAAATGTTGTATATCAAAGAAATATATATCACCCTTCAATAAAAATAATTGAACTACAAGCATATGCAGGAACACAGATGAACCTTAAAATAATCATGATGCGTGAAATGAGGCACAAAGGACAATGGATGTGTGGTTCCATTTATGTGAAATTCTAGGAAAGGCACAATTACAGTGACAGAAATTAGAGGAGGAGGTGCCCAGGACTGTGACTGAGGGGTGGGAACCCATTGAGGTAATGGGGTTGCTTTATATCTTGTATACAGGGGTCACATAGCCAGTGTGCATCACAACTCATTGTATTATAGTTACAACTAATGGATTTGACTATATGTCAATTATACCTCAAGAAAGTTGGTAATTATTTAAAGAGAATGAAACTCAATGACTATCATAATCTAGAAGTTTGACCCCTGGGGCATGCCTACTTAAGTGTGTGCACATGTTCCTGAAAAGCAATGTTCAATGATATTCACAGCAGTCTTATTCATCACAGCCTCCACTGAAAAGAAGCAAAATCAATGATATAATGGTGATTTGTGGCATGCATACAAGATTTTATTACACAGCAATTGAAGAAAACAAACTACATGACATGCTGTATCTCAGATAATCTCACAGAAGTGACACTGAGCTTAAGAAGTTACATGAAAAGAAGGATGTGATGTAATTCCATTTAGCAGAACTTTACAAACAGGCAAACTAATATATAGCGATTGCAGTCAGAGTAGCCAGGGACCTGTATGGGAAGAGGGGTGACTAGAAGGGGCATGAAGGAGCCTTCTGGGGGCTGAAAATGTGGAATAAACAGAAATTGGTAGTGTGTGCCTGTGTGTATTCATTTATAAATGTCTAGCAACTAGAGACTTCAGATTTGTAAACTTTACTGAGCTTAAGTTATACCTAGGTAAAGAAAAAAATGTGTAAAGACATACTTAGAAAGCTTTTAAATGCCTGTTCATTTCCACCCCTTGATCTGATACTGGGCACAGGGCTACCTGCTGGCATGGGCAAGTGGGAGGCATCGGGACCAGAGATATTGGTTCTCCAAAGAGGGAAAAATAATATATTCTGAATTTTTGTAAATTCAAGATGGACTGAGGACTTACAGTTCTAGGCATGGTTTCCAAACATTGCAAAGAAAAAATAGGAAGCATACTGCTGACTCAGACAAGCTGGGTTGGGATTTTTATCCTTTCTCTATGAAAACAAGAAAATTGGTCATGTATACAATGGATGTGATGAGTCTCCTTTTGAGTGAAGACTTGCTTGAGAGTTGCCTGGATGGTTTGGAAAATTACTATATGTGCAATCCCATGTGTTCACTTTGAATGTGCTAATTACAATCATTCCTTATCTGTTCATCAGATGGGATTTCCCAGCCACTGCTTCCGGGGCTGGAGCTTTGAGAAGACCTAAATGCGATCTCCCTGTCTGAGAACTGTTTTTAAAAAGTGCTTTTAAGCAAAGCTGGTGCTACAGGAGAAGAACGAGCTATTCATATGCAACACTCAGAGGTGAGGGCCCTTTCGACAGCCATCTTGTCACTCTGGATTTCCCCTCAGCTGTATAAGTTTACTATGGTTGGGAGCCCTATTTCCTATCCATGTTTTTTATAATTAGTTATTTATTTATTTTCTTACAATGAAGTAAGAAGTTCATAAGTTTGCTGCTTGGAAATGAAAGTTGCTAAAATTGCGAAGTTCACTGCTTGGATACTACTGCTTGCTGGGGCGGAAAGTTGCTGGGAAAGTTTCTGTGCTGTACTGCTTGTCCACAATAGTAGCAATGGCTACCTTGACCCCCTTCCTAAACAACAAAGTTTATGATGGATGGGATAGGTAAGTTTCCTTATACAAACTGTATAAAAACCTGCCATTCCTGTAATTCGGGTCTCAGATTTTTGGGAGTATCCCACTGGGCCCGCTGGTGTGACAGTTAAATCTCTCTCTCTCCACCTCTCTGAGTACAGTCTGATTTCTCTGGGAAAGTTGCCGTAACAACATCACTATTAACTTTTAGACAGTATTTGATTTTTACCTTCTGGTGTAGTCCCCATAGTTCTCCCACCACCATAGCACCCCCGTGATCCATCACCACAGACCCTTGTGCTCTTCCCTCCCCTGTTTTGACCCCATCCCTCCTCATTCCTTGTTGGATGCCTTAGATTTATGGTCAGTTTGCAAGCTTTGTCTTTTTATTGAACTTTTATTGTTTTTTCTCTCCATATTTATCTTTTTCCTCCTGACTTATTTCACATAGAATAATCCCTCCCAGCTCCATCCATGTTGCAGCCAATGGCATGAGTTTATCTTTTTTGATTGCTGAATAGTATTCCATTTTGTATATGTACTACATCTTCTTGATCCGATCATCTGTTTTGGGGCATTTAGGCTGTCTCCATATCTTGGTTATTGTAAATAGTGCTTCAATAAACATAAGCGTGCGGGTTTTGATAGGTAGTAGTTAGACTGAGTCCCGGCTCTCCCAGAACCTGGAAGGGAGTAGGTCTCAGAACCCACAGAGCTAATCACAGTCTCATTGGAGAGACACTGGGCCCAAGGTTAAGTCTGGTGTGTGCATTAATTAAATTCCCTCATTGAACTTTCTGAGAAAAATAATGAGTATTCTTCTTTAGAAATGAGACATTTGTGACTTGGAAAAGTCAGGTGACTTTCCCAAGGTCACAGGCTAAAAAATGGCATACTGAGACTCAAACTCAAACTTTCCTAGGTGAGGGCCTGAAGTGTCTGATTTATCCAAGCTAAACCCTTTCCCCCTCCATGTCTTCATCTTCTGCTGTTCCTCCTCACACGGATCTATGGAGGGGGGTGAAAATTGGAGATATCCCAAGATGTATCATTGAAGAAAGAAAGGTACAGAGTCTTTCCATTTGACCTACCCACATGATGGAGAGTGGGGGCTCCCCTCTCCTGAGAAGTGCTCACATGTTCATTTTGGTGTCTGGTCAGGGAATCATGAGACTCCCCTTGTGGGAATCAGGCGTGAGGTCCTGAAAACAAAGAAAATCAAAGCATTCTTCTACAAAGAAATCCTGCTAGCACATTGTAAGCACGTACACACACACACACACACACACACACACACACACACACACACACGGTGAGTACAGGTATTTCTCAGAAGAGAGAGCACAAAAAATGATTCCATCAGAAAAAGAGAAATACAAAACCAAATTTTTTTAATTAAAAAATAAGAACTCAGCAATATACTAATTCAGAAAAAGGCTAAGTTCTAAATAGGATAAAATTAACAGACACTGTATGTGAAAACATTTTTGATGAGTGTTTTATTTGATGTAATCTCTTGGGAAAATAATGTGACATTTTCCAGAATTGAGCATTTGGACTCCTGCGGTCCAGCAATTCACTTCTGAGAATATAAGCTAGAACAGTGTCGAAAAATCACAGCTGGGGGCCAGTCTTGTTTTGAATTGCCAAATAAACATTTATTGGCACACAGCCGCCCTCATCTGTTCTGTGTCGCCTCTGCTGCTTGTGCCCTACAACTTAGAGCATAGTGGCTGCAGTGAATACCGTAACACCCCCAAATACTTATTAAAATAGTTACTAACTGCTTCTTACAAAGTTTGCCAGACCTGATCTACAGACTTTATTTTAAAGCCTCATTTTGTTTTTATGTCTCATTTTCTCCCCCATACATTTTTGACAGACTTTATTTTGTACAACAATTTTAAATTTACAGGAAATTGGGAAAATACTGTAGGGAGTTTCCATACCCCCCTCACCTACGTTTCTCTGTTACAAGTAGCTTACACTCCTGTGGCACATTTATTTTCTGTTTCCGCAGTGTTATGAACTCATGTCCATACTGTATTCACATTTCTCAATTTTTGTCTAATGTTCTTCTCTTCAAGGATCTCATCAGAATTCCACATATGCTTCCCTGTCATATCTCTGTAGACTTTTCTTTACAAGGATAGTTTCTCAGGCTTTCTTTGGATTTGATGTTCTTGATGGTTCTGAGGAGTGCTGGTTGTGTATTTTGTAGAATGACCCTTTCTGGAATTTATGTAATGTGTTTCTCATGATTTGCAATTACGGGCTTTGGGAAGCAGGAGCAGAGAGGCAAAGTGTCACTGACGTGACTTATCACTACTGATTTGAGCTCCATCACCTGGGGGGGTAGAGTGTCTGTCAGGTTTTGCCAGTGTGAATTTCTCCTTCCCACCCTCCCCCCCACCTTTCCATTTGTCTGTCCAGGAGACTTGCCTCTTCTCTCCCATTCGTTTACCTATTCACTTATTTATATTGGTGTGGACTCATGAATATTTATTTTACACTGTGCATTATGATTCAATTCTACTCTATTTTTTATAGATGAAATTGCTACAGGGGCCTCCCTGGTACACAAGGGGTTAAGTCTCAGCACTATGAAGTTATCAACAACCACTGCAGCATGAGTTGGATCCCCAATCCCCAGCCAGGGAGCTTCCTACATGGCACAGCAGACATCCCCTGTCTCGACCATGGCTACCCTCAGCAGTGTACTTCAGTACATCTGCCTGTTCTGTTCCCCACTCTGTTTCTGGTGAATCTCTACCCACCACCCTCTCCTCTGGCCTATACCCCAGCTCTTGTATGCATAAAGAAATAAATCTTAAAAAAAAAAAAAGAAATTGCTCCAATTTTACTTTTGGCAGTTCTTTCAGTTGGCTCCTGTGTGTTTTTGACACACTCCATCGATTAGCTTTTAAAAAATTTCAAACACTTTCTGACTTTCTGCACCACAAGATGCTCCAGGTTTATCTTGTGTATTTCTTATCCTTATTCTAGAACTGACCCTTTCTCCACGTTGCCCTGGTTCCTGATTGGAGAATGGCATTAGAAACCAGGGTCTGGGTTCGAGTGTGCTTATTGCTACTGGGGGTGTCACTGCCTCTAAGCCCTCTCAGCTGATACAAGAAGATGTGTATACACTACCCTGTGTATACACACATCTATAAACATTTCTATATGTAACCGTTTATATTTATATTAATTATATTTATATATAGCTGAACCGGAGTTCATATTGAGGTCTCCAACTCTAAATTCATTACTACATAGATTGTTCTAGCTTCCTCCCCTGGATGATCTGTTCATTCCAATTCCAACAGTGAGAAACTTGGCTTGAACCATCTGCCATCCATTTACTTAATTTTTAGTTAAGGTGTACTAGCAGGGTCAGAGCAATCTCTGCATGCCCTCACAGGAAACGACGTTATTGACCAGAGTACATTTCTATTCTGTTTCTTTTGTCTCTACTCCTTATTTCCAAAGTTTCTTAGGTCACTGCCCCTCCTCCATCCCTTCAGTGGGATCATTTCATTCATTTGCTATACAGTTATATTGTCTTGCACAATTTGAATTCCTTCGTAGACTTTCCTACCTCCTAAATGATTTTTTCAAATCATTGTATATACACTAAGATTCATTCTCTGTGTTGGCAAGTTCTTTAGGCTCTGACATATGCCTAATGCCATGTAGCCATCACAACAGGATCACACTTGGTGGTGGCAAAACTACTTACTAATAGTTCCACCACCTGGCTGAGAAGTTTCACCACCCTATTTCCCCTTCCCCAGCCCCCTGACAACCACTAATCCCTTACTGTCCTCTAGAGATAATTTACATATAAATACCAAGAGTCACAAAGGGAAAGCTCAGAGGAGCAAAGAACCAGAAACAACCCAAATATCCATCAACAGGAGGATGGATAAACAAATTGCAGGAGATGCCAACAATGAAATCATATATAGCTGCGAACAGACTCAAGTCCAGTTACATATAACAAGGATGAATCTTAGAGAAGTAATGTCCAATGAAAAGAGAAGTCCATTAGGACCAGATGATACTATTTTTATGAACCTCAAATATTTGTAAAAGTAAACGATATACAATAAAAACAGCCTTTAAAAGACAAAGAAGTGAGGGCCTCCCTGGTGGTGCAGCAGTTGAGCGCTGCGCTGTGGAGCTGTCGGCATCTGCACGATGCAAGTTCGACACCCGGGGGAGAATCCCACATGGTGCGGCAGACCTCTCCTGCCTCACCCGCTGCTCCCCTCAGCAGTGTATTTCTGATCTGCCTGTTCTGCTCCCCACTCTGTCTCTGGTGAACCCTCTCGCCACCCCAGGCCTCTGGCCTGTACCTCAGCTTGTATACATAAATAAATCTTAAAAAAAAAAAAGACAAAGAAGTGAAAAACACAGACTTCTGGGTGATGATTACTCTGAGCAGAGGCAGGGGACTGGGTGGGGAGGAGCAACACGCAGAATGGGCAGGTATGTTCTAACTTTGGGGTGTAGTTTCTAGGTAGAACATATATGTCATTTTATATAAAAAATTCAAAATTGACATGGAATGTCTAATTTATGGGGTGTTGTAAGGACTGAATGACATAGAACATGAAGTCAGTTTCAACAAATGACGACTGTGTTTGTAGAATCGCCTGTTCAGACCTGGCTGAAGGTCACCTCCCTGGACCTCGCTGTGGTCCAAGATGAGCCTTTCCTGTAGGTCACCACAGTGAGGCACATGTGAATCTCACACTACACCATCAAGGTCCCAGATTCAAGGATTGCAGGAGCCAGCAGTGCATTTATAAGCCTTCCGCCATAACCTTTCGTTTTACACTTCAGGAAAAAAGGGGTACAGACAGGTCAAAGGACTTTCCAAAATTTGTTTGAGTCTCTGTGAAGTTTCCAGGCTAGAATCGCTGTCTTCCAGCTCAGTCCAGAGCCTTTCTTTCCTTTAGTGAGAAGGAAAACCTTGCAGTGGGTGTGTCCACCCAATATTGCAGATGTGACAGAGCTAGAAGGAAGTAGAAGAGGAAGAGGAGAAATTAAGAAGGAAGTTGGTCTTTTGCACATTTAGGATTTATCTTTTACTCGTCCATCTGGTGTGGTAACAGCAAGTAGTGAATGGGGACACCAGGGCCTGGCGCCTAGAATTTGCACAACCCCATAGTTGGTGTAGTACCAAGTATAGCCACACGATGACGCCAGAAGCCAGTATTTGGAAATGAGTCAACTGGGCTCCCTTGATTCCTATTTAGCAGGAAGGAATTTTACTGCAGTTTTGAGCTGCCTCCATGCAAGTAACTAACAAGAGAAGGAAACCAATAAGCGAGTCCTCAAAATAGTTTCAGAAGGGACAGAACGGTGTCAGGCACTGTCCAGTGGAAATATGATATGAGCCCTGAATGGCTGCTTAATGTGTAGTTTTAAATGTATCATAGGCACATTAAATAAAATGACGTAAAAAGAAACAGATGCAATTAATTTTAATAATTTTCATTAGCTCAACATATTCAAAATACTATCATGTCAATATATAATCAGTGCAAAAATGTTAATGACACATTTTACATTGTTTTCATCATGCTAAGGCTTTGAAATCTGGTGTGTTTTACACTGACAGCACATGTCAATTCAAACCAGTCACATTTCTAGTGTCAAGGCCACTACACCACGTGGAGCTGATCTGTCACAGGTTTTGGCCCTTGAAAAAGTTCACTGGCGATTCAGGGATCTCAGGACCAAGGCACCTTTACCCCAAGTTCAAGGATGAATTCTCAGACTGAGACTGCCTGGACTCCCCCCAATTCTGTATCACCTGTTGGATAATATCTGAAATTCACCATCTGTTCTTTTTCAGCTTTACAACCTCTAAACCCTAAACACACCTCTTTTTACTTACAGACCAAAATCCTGGGATCTGGAAGGATGTGGCCTCTAGACTAAGACGCCAGAGGAACAGCTTCTTTGACCACCAGAGGTTTCTAGTAGCAAAGGGCCTTCAAGGTTCCAACACCCTCCTGCCTCCCCACACCAATCAGCTTTCCTGACCCCACATGGGAATGCTCAGGAGCATCTTCCGAGCATACTAGAATCCCTGGGATGGGAAATAAGAGGAGGATGGCCAGTCTGCAGCTCTTGGGGCCCTGGCTGGAGCCTTCACTCCGTCCTGCACCCCAGCCCGGGCTCAGCCTGTCCACATGGGCCGGGTTGTCTAATGCACAAGTGCTGGGGAAGTTGCCTTGGCAAGAAGTGGGAATGTCTCCACGCACCCCACCCTCCCGGCCTGGGGAACATTTCAGGTTGGTGGTATTTCTAGGCCTTTGACCCGCGCTATTCCAAGGATGCCTGCAGAGAGCAGGAGGGCGGACTGGATTTCCCAGGCAGCTGATAACATACTGTCCTGGGGAGGGAACGCTGAACATTCTGTTCCTTGTGCTCAACAGCCTTCCATGTGGAAACCCAAATTTCTGCAGAGTTTGTTCTTCAGTGTCTGCACTGGTTGGCAGTCTGTGCAGAAGAAGAGCTGGCCCCATTAGCATAGCAACCTCACTTCCTGATCTGCCTGCTCAGGTCACAGTGTGTTTTTAAAAGAATAAATTAAAGCTATTTAAAAGAAGCAGGAGGGCCTCCCTGGTGGTGAGGATGTTAAAGTCTCAGCGCTTCAAGCTACTTCCGGCCACTGAGGCAATAAGTTCGATCCCCAGCCAGGGAGCTTCCCACATGGCACAGGAGACCACTCCTGTCTTGCCCGCTGCTCCCCTCAGCAGTGTGTTTCAGTAGATTTGCCGGTTCTGCTTCCCACTCTGTCTCTGGTGAATCCTCTCACACACACACACCCCCCACACCTCTGGCCTAGACCCCAGTTCTTACATGCATAAATACATAAAAATAAATCTTAAAAAAAAAGAAGAAGAAGCATATGAGCAGCTACAGTGAGAGCAAGCAAAGAGCCAGCCCAGCACGGAGCCACAGCTGCTCAGGAAGAGAAGTCCTGGGGAGGGCAAGCATCGGCTGAAGCTGCGGCTCCGGGATCTCAGCGCGTCTCCTGCCCAGCCACAGGCTCTCCTTGCTTCTCCTGGTCATCTAGAAGCGCCTGCTTGCGCCACCTCCTCCACGACATCTCTCTCTCTGCCTTACCCTGGACCTAAGGGAACCCAAATGCCAAAAATTAAAAGAAAGTGTTGCCTACGAAATTCCCAGAGGAAGGAATGTTTACGGGTCGACAATATCTTCAGGAAACCAAAAAGGCTGACTCGGCAGCTGCTGCTCAAACATCATCTGCAATACCAAGTGTGTTGTGCCGCGTGACATATCTGATCTAGAATTCTTCACCACACAGCAGGGATTGTGGGTGGAGCTGAAGAAAACAAAACAAACTTGTTTCAAAGCTAAGAAAGTCATTAGTACATATCACTTTCCTTCAAAGGTTCCTAAACCACAGCTCCCATTCATATGAGTTAATTACTGGGGTGCAGCCTCATCCTACATAAAAAGCCAGCAGTGGGAAGGGGACATGAATTTTCAGTGTCTCATTTTCCTGGGCTCTAACTGATCACCTAGCTGGGCGCTGCCTGCCTGCTTCCCAGGGTGTCTGTGAGCTCCCCATGGGGCACCCCATCTGGAGAAGTATTTTGGAATTACAGGCTGTCTACTCCTAAAGTCACATTTGTGAACTATGCGTAGTTTTGCTTATGGGTTTTCTTCATTTTCCAAAGCAGCAGCAGGCTGGCTGGTGGGCCTAGAGGACAGTCTCTGCTGCCACTCATGGGTGGTGTGAACTCACATACAGCACACATTTTTCTGTTTCCCACACAGAGGAGGCTGGGTGCTGTGATGGGCCAGTTTCTCATTATAAAGAAGAAATACAAAGCAATGCTTCTTTGGATCGGAAAGAATGAAATGGCAAGCTCCAGCACTCCCCGTAGCTATGCATTTGCATTGTGCGAGTGGGTGTGTGTGCACATGTGTTTTCAGTGTTTGACTTTATAAAATCTTCAAAGTTTGACTGTGAAATCCCTTGTAGTCTGCGCCTGAACCTTAACACTGCCCCTGTTGATGGCATTTTTATTTCTGGGACTTTTAAAAAAAAAAGAATCACATGGGAAACCACCTGTTTCTGGATGTTATGCAAAAAGTCTTCCTTGTAAAGGGGAGGTGTTTTGAGTTATTAAAGCCTAACTTAAACTAAATGAAATATTTTGTTTTTAATACTTAAGGGAGCCAAGAGTTTGCTTCTTATGAGTAACAATATTTAAGAAATCAAATCTACCCTTCACAAATGAGAAGGGGTTTTCTCATCTACTGTCACAGCAGTTAAAGCTCAAGTCAAATAAGAGGGGTAACAAAAAGGTAGCTTGGGGAGCCCAAAGGTATAACTATTCACCAAGTCAGTACAAAACGAAATTGGATCAAGTTCAAGGGTGAGGAATATCATTACCGTATCAAGGTGATTCTATAAAACCCCTTCAAGGCCCAGAGATTTCTAAGATGGAAACTCCCCAAAGCTCTACAAGTGACTCACTGTGATTTGCTGCCATCAAGGCCTTGGCTGGCAGACACGGTGCCCCAAATTTCCATCCCAGTGGTAGCAGGGAGGCTTTGGTTGGGAGAGGGTAGGAATGAGGGATGGATCATGTCGAAACTGCCTTTTGAGGGAACTGTATGTCCTGGGAAGGCTTACTGTTTCAACAGACCAGAAAAATGTCAAGAAAGATCGGTGCTTTGGTGGTGGATGTGGCATGGTAACATACATCTCAGGATGCATGTGTCGGTGAGCCTACACCCTGGAATTATAGATAATGTAGTAAACCATTGTTACCTCCATAAAAATGAAATAAAACTTTTCTTAATTAAAAAAAAATGTTAAGGGGAGATCCAAGAACCCCATGATCCTCCCATGAAGAGTTCAGAGAAAGGGGGAAGGAATGTATGTTCCTGAAGACATCATTGTTTTCTCTGAATGTGAAGGGTAGCCCCCACCCCAAAGGCTAGGGTCTTAACCAAGCTCTGGAAAACAGAAGGCCTGGAGCTCACAAAGGTCAGACCTTGATATGAAAGCACCGTGGAGCCTACCAGAACCCTTGAGGAAGCAGAACCCCAAGGTGGCCATACCTTGGGAATCATGGATTTCTTTCAAGTCGTTACCTGTTACCTGGTGATGAGCCCCGGGCTCCAGTGTCAGAGTGCATTAGCTTCAGAACTAAATTTGAGCTTCCTCACAGTGGACAGGACATGACCCAAAGCTCCCACTTGGTACCTGATCCTTCAGTGCTGGGGCTCAGCAGCAGAAAGGCTGGGTGTTCCCAAAGCATCCCCAACGTGCAGCACAACAGCTCAGCGTGGCTGTCTGGGGATGTGCTTTCTGGCACATAATTACCACCATCAAGATTATCATTAGCATTAGGCATTTACATGACACTTAATATTTTCAAAGCATTGTACTGCCATTTAATTAGTTTTTCCTTGCAACATTCTTGTCGAGTCCACCCTCAATATCTGGGAGACTGAGGGGGAAGAGATAAATGCTAAAGGTTGATGGCGAAGAGAGGATGGTAGCGAGTCACCTAGCTTTCATTCTCTCTGGTGACAGAGCCAAGAAAGATAACCTACCCTACTCCCTGCAAATTCTGCATCTCCAACTCCAACCTGAAAAGCCCTACTATCAAGTTACCTGTAACCTCCAGGCATATAGGGGAGGATCTCTTCCTAGATGTATTTTGGCTCAAGGTCCAGACATAAAATCAAAATCAAAATAAAAGTCTGTGTCAAGTTCAAGTTCACACAACTGCTGACATCCTCAGTCTCTTCCCAAACCTCTCCATTAAACCACCTATTTTAAAAAAAAAAAATCCCAGCGTGGTGCTTTCCAAACCTATGGCAGCTTCTGAGGGGAAGGCATTTGTATTTGACAAATCCTAATTAGGTCTGTTAAAAACGGAAGAGAGGTTCAGGCCAGCAGACGCAGTGGGGGCTTCCTGCCTCATTCTGCAAGCCCTGGTGGCCTTGGGAAGCCCTGGGCCCCACCTCAGAGACAATACAACCTTCTGGCTTCAAGTCCTCTTGTTATGCTTCTCTGGTTAGAGGGGAAAGCTCCGGAAAAAGAAAGGGGAGGGAGGGCACCAAGGCCTGAGTGGAGGGAGTAAGGGAGGATCTAAACCTCTATAGTTAGCTAGCAGGGGACCCGCCGCCTTGGGTGAGGCAAGCCCTTGGCTTTCTGCACAGCTGCACTTCCCTGAAGCAAGGAACAGCTGCTTCTTTTCTGCAGGCTGGGAAAGTTCTTCCACCAGGCAGGTGTGTAGTGGAACCAAAGGTAATCCCTACTTAGCAGACAAGTGCTGGCTGCTGATTCTGGGGTTGTGGGAGTTTCCTCTTGGCCTGTGTGGGGGGACCTGGGGCAACCTCTGTTTCCAGGTGGTGCTGGTCCTAGATCCCCCTCCACCCCTCTTGCAGGCTTAGCATCCCCACTCCGCCCTCCTGGAAGTTGTTCCATCAGACAAAGTGATCCATACCCCAAGGATAGGCTTTGGGGAGTGTTCCAGTAAGGTTGGCAAAGGCTGGGTCCTCTAGAATTTGACATTGGTCTCAACCCCTCAACCACTTGGTATTATCATCATCCATCAGTAGCGGACAGTTGAGCAGACGTGGGAAAGCGGAGGAACTGGTCGTCCCCATGGAGGAGTCACCAACCTGACTGATCCCAGTTGGTGACCCACCTGCTGTCCAGAAGCAAGACTGGACTTTGACAATCACTTCACAGCCCTGGAGACCTGCCGCTGGGTCTCCAGACAGGGAGGGGTGGGGCAGAGATGTTCTGGCCCCGGGGCTCGGGACTGAGGATTTGTAGAGAGGAGCTTTTTGGCCCCACCGCGCTGTGCAGCCAACCAAGGAGGAGTCCGATGCTCGGTCCAGGGTCACTGAGCTTGGAAGACCAAAGAAAGAACACGGACAATGCCAGCAAGGAGAGGCTGCCGCCTCCGTGCTGCTTTGGGCCTGGCCGGTCTGGATGACAGAAACTAAAGGTCGTCTCCCTGGAGCAAGCCAAGGCATTGGGATTTCAGTCCCTGTCGCTGGCCCGCAGGCCTGCCTCCCGCGCTCAGTCTGCCCCGAAACGGTCGACAATGGCTGACTGAGAGCTCTCGGCACGGACCCCTGCAGCCCAACCCCGCGAATGGCTGGAACTTAGCCGGACTTAAGCCCTTACGAACTCTGTGCTGGGGAAAGAGGGATAGTAACCCCGCACCCCCACATCTGCCTGCCCCTTCGGGAAAGCTTTGAGAGTCGTCTGACCGGACCAGACAGATTCCCATTTGGCTCCTCCAGAACTGGGAAAGGTTCTGTTCTTTATTTCTCACTTTCTAGAAGCAAGCCCTTGGACTAATTTTGGATTCCGTGCCTCAGTTCCCTCCTTTGTAAATCTGAGAGGCTGATATTACATATCTCAGTCGGGTATTGTGAAGATTAAATGAGCCAATCTGGATGAAGAGCTCAGAGTTGTCCCGGTTATTTACTCCCATCTTCTTTGCCTCGGCTTTTGCCGGCAGAGGACCCATAATCAATCACTCTCTCCCCACACTTTCCAGTCTCCCTAAGGGTGTCCACCCTGCAATATCTGAGCACAGTATGGGGAAAAAAATGTCTTAAATAAATCCATTGGTCTTCCTCTGTCAGTTGGTCTGAGCTGGGCAAGTTGGAGGGGGTCTCCATCCCGCCTTGCAGCTTTCGGCTGCCTCTGGACAATTGCCTTGCGGGGTCAGCTTTCTGCGACGCATCTCGATCCCCCGCTCCAGCATCTCGATCCTGAGTCCTGAATCTGAGTTCTCTCGCCTGCCTGGCAGAGGCCAAGCGGCATCGGCAGATGGACAGAGCCCCTGGTGCTCTTTGACCTAGCCAGAGGACAGTGTCTACCCAGTTCAGTCTCCAGTTTCCACCAGTGTACGGTGGACCCCAAGGTGCCGTTGGGGCCCAGAGCTAAGCCGAGGCCTGGAGCTCCTCATTTTCCAGGCAGATTTGACTTAATGGGAAGGCAGTTGACCCCAGGGCAAGATTTGTAGGGGGTAGGGAGAAATTTCAGAACCCACCAGTCTGGTCTGTGGGTCTGGGATGGCGTTACTGTCACCAACAGTGGGAGTTTCATGCCTGGGATAGTGAGACCGTGAAATTTCCCCTCAGCAAATAGGATTTGACTTTGCGGGCTCCAGCAAAAAATAAAAGACTGCCCAGAATGAAGAGGGGGCCACTTACTCACCCCTCAGCCTAGGTTAGCTTTCAGAAGGCCTCTTAAAAGGACAAATGACTAAATCACCCACTCTTGAATTTCCCATTTCTTTACAGGAACACGAATATGACTACCTAATCCTAAATCCTACATGGGTGGGGGTAGTCAAGACGCTGAAATTCACCACCTTGCAGGAGCCAGTTTGGCACCAAGACTGTTCTGGATTCACAGAGGGAAAGACCACAAAGGTCCCCTTTTGAAAACAAAGGTTCTGGGTTCAAAGTGACAACACTTCTGGGTGTCCCAAGGGAGTTTAGATTCCCAGAAGAGAGGATGTGAGGGCTCCATCCAGCCGCTGATGACAGAGCTGAAAGGAAGAGGGGAGCCCAGCACGCCTGTCCGGTGCGGTGTGGGTTCCTGAACCAGGAGCTCCGGGCTCCCGGGACCTGCTCGCCTGACAGGGCACTGGCTGCCCCAGGCTTGAGCACCAGGCCTTTCTAAAAAGACTCTTAGGGTAGTACTTGCGCTTCCCTCCAGCCGCCTATGTTCGGGACTCCCAGCAGAAGTTAAACTCGATCTCTGTGTAACTTGAGCAAAATATTGCCATTGCCTTCCCTCCTCCCCTTCCCTTTCTGTGCTTTATTAATTTCATGGCAAGTTCAAGAGGAAGTGGCTGAGTTATCCTACACTGGTCTGGATCCTTGCCTCATCTGCTCTAGGGATGCCCTGAATCTGGGAGGCTCGATCAGGGGCCACCTTTGCGCCACAAGGGTTGCTCAGAAGCCTCTGTGGCTTCACTCTCCTCTTGTGTTCTCTCCAGTCTCAGCTTTTCTTCTGGGTCCTCTCTGACACTGACCACAGAAGAGGGCCTGGGTCTTCCTTAACCTTCTTCATGAGCAGCCATTATGTCCCCTGTCCCCAGTTGTTCCTACACTGCAAAGCAAACCAAGTTTTTTTGTTTGTTGGTCTGATATTTAAAAAAAAAAAAAAGATTTAAGTAAATGGGCACTCAAGAATAATTCAGGTCAAGAAACATTCTGACCCCACGTAAATGAAATGCTCAGATAAGTGAGAAAAAAATAATATATTTGAACAGTCAATACATTAAATATGTATAAGAGAAAGAAAAGAATAAAACATAGCTCTTCAAAGGGCTAGAAAGAGGAAGAAGACTATGTGTATACATATGCTCTCAGATTCAATGCTGGATTCAGTCAGGGGCGCCATCTAATACAATTCTCTGTTTACAAGGAAGGAAGCAGGCCCAGAAAGAACCAGTGGCCCAAGCACGGTCACACAGCAGGTCACACAGCACTGAGCAGGCAGTGCCCCAGTCCCTGACTCCAAAGTAGTCTCAACCCACTTTGTTTCAAGTATTCAACTTTCTGAATTACAGAGCAAACAGCCCCTTAGGGGTTTTTCTCTCCAACTTCGGTTCTTAAGAGGGAGCGAGGATCTCAACAAACCTCTTCCCCTCCACCGCACCCCACCTCGTGCCCGCTTCCTGTAACCCCATTGTCGCTTTCCTTTCAGGTGTCCGCTGTCAGGATAAAGGCCGCATGTCTCCCACTCCCGACCTGAGGCTTCAGGCACCAACCTCTTTCCACAGCTTCTCCAATTCGGAAAGCTCCACACAGGTGCAGTTCTCCCACAGTACCGACAGGTGGCGCATTCCTCACAGGAAAACGGGCTGGAAAGCCATCCGGCGGCTCCCACCCTGCTCCCAGCCTTGACCGCTGGCCTAGGATCCCTCTCGTGGAAGAAAGGGGGCAGAAGGAGGTGGAGTGGGGGAAACTCAGGCTACGTGCCAAATGGTGGGAAAAGAAAGACCCTAAAAACTCATATTTTAGCCCTCCGACTTGGAGTAGCCTCGGGGCTATCTCTTAAGGGGCTAATGAGCTTACGGTGCTAGGGCGAGGCTTTGCCGGCACCGGGATCCACTGGGTGTCACCCCTAGGGGGCGTTATTTTCCCTCAACGAACCAGTTCTCTTACTGGGGGAGAGTAAGCTCCCTCTCCTAGGATAGCTGCTTTCCTTGCCGCCAACCCCAGCCCCCATCCGTTTGCCTTTTATATACTGGGGAGGGGGGAGAATAAGGGGGAAAAGGAGTTTTTTCAATTGCGACGATAATTGTCCGCGAGATGGGTTTCTTAATCTGCTCATCCTTTATTGACTTCTCCTCTAATATTTGGCTCTGCTGCTTTGATCGCCGAAAGATCACATACTTGACTCCTTTGCATAACAATTTTGGGGCGGGCGTCATTGCCGCGGGAGGGAAGGGACGTGCCTGGAATGGCTTTGGGGTAGTATTCCATTATTCCGTCACCCCACCGCCCCCAGCAGGAAGTGAGGCAGTCTTCCCCTCACCTCCTCCCACTCAGAACGGTACTACTCACGCCAGAAAAGTTCTGAAGGTGAGTGGGGGCTAAGAGTAAGATGCTAAACAGGGAGGGAGACAGGAACTTTAAGGACCTTGAAATAGGACGCGACAAGAGGAGGGATTGTGTCTCCCCTTTGCCTCGCACTGCACTTCCAGCCTCAAGACATCCTGCCACCTCTTCCTCCACCCCTTACACCCGCTCCTCTAACACACACACACACACACACACACACACACACACACACACACACACCAGGAAGCGAGTGAAGCTTACTTGGAGTGAATGGAATGGGGTTGCCAGCCCCCAAGTTGGGGGGTGGGGAGAGATTGAGACCACCAAGCCCTGTACTCTCATGGGATTTGGGCAGAAGGATAAAACTCCAGTGACCATGGCTTCTGAGCTAGGTTTGACAGCCCACAGATCAGTCAGGGCCTGCGTGTGACCCTGACCTTGTCTTTTTTCCCTACCAGGATCTCAGCTGCTTCATCTGTGGAGAGGACTTTAGGTCCACACGCTTTCTGAGGTCCCTTTGATCTTGACCTCACCCGCTGTCTCCCCAAAAGGGATCAGAGCTGGGGAGTGGGTTTAAACATCATGATAGGTAGGGGTGGGCTGTTTTGAGGTGACTGCAAGGTGAGAAATGGGTTTGAGGTCAGAGCTGTTGGCTCCAGGGGACTTCACGTACCTCACTTCCAAAGCTTGGTCAGAAGTTACTCTCCAGTTCCCAGCTGGTGCACAAATGCACACACAGAAACTGTACACAAGGACAGCACACACAAGGAAACACACACCGGCACAGAGCCCATGCACACATTTGCACACTTGGACATAGCACAACACACAAGGATTAGAGCAATACACACCACTGTTCACTTGGGCACACACACACTTACCTGAAGCCATCTCACCAAGTGGGATGCACACTCAGCCCAGATTTCTGTGTGAGCTAGCAGACAGGGAAAGTGGCCCGGGGAGGTCTGGCATTACAGTCACCCACCCATCCCACCCCCCTGGCTGGACATCTAGTTTGAGGAAGGAGGTTAGGCAGGGTGGGAGAAGAAACATGGTTCCAGTCAGTCTTTCCCTCTATATTCCCAGCTTTGTGATATTTCCCCTACCCCCACCCTTTCAGGACTAAACTTTTCTATCTCTCACCTCACGGACAAATCCTCCTCTCTCCCCCCCCCCCCAGTCGACCTAGACTAGAACCAGGAACTTTCTTTGGCTTCTCCCTAGGAAGAGGGTTGGGAGGCTGCACCCCCAAAGACGAAAGGGGTGGGGGTACTGCCTGGCTCATGTTCTGGCCAAACAGGGAGGGATGTGGAAAAGCGCCTGCCAAGAGTCAGAGCGTCAAGACCTGGGTGCGGACAACTGTTTGCTTTTCTTGGGTCAGGGAAAGAAGAGCCTTGGGACAAGCTTTCGCCCCCTAGGAGTCAAAGAAAGGAGGGAGACAGTGAGCTGTGGGGCCAGCAAAAACAACATGGGAGTGGAGCTGCTGAGTATGCAGTGTTTCTATGCAAAGGACTTGGAGATTGTTTTTTCTCCCCCTTCTTTTTCTGTTTTGTTTATTTTTTCTCCCCAACTTTAGAGTTGGGTCCTGACCTCCCAGGGATCAAGGACTGATTCGAGGGGGGCTGCAGAACCCGGAAGCTGTGCTGGCCCCTCCTCACTGGCTTCCACACTCGTACCCACCGGCCGTGCACACGCTGGAGGCCAGTCAGTGTGGACCCTGAACTGCGCTCAGCTGGATCAAGGCGGGACCCGCCACTCGGACAGGTGGGGACTGGGGTGGGCAAGGACCCCCACCCTTGGCATGGGGGTGCAGTTCGGGAAGCTTCTGGGGAGGAGGAGGGGGCGAGAAATGGCGAAAAGCAAAATAAAGAAGAGAAGAAAATTCCAGTGTAGATGCTGAATTTATGCCGTATTTTTTTTTTTTTTTTTTACTTGGGGGCAGGTGAATATTAGGATTTCAGTTCTAGGGTTGGGTGGAATTCATTGGAGAAAAGGAGGGAGATTGATTAAAGTGAAGAAAAATATGGGGAAGTGTGTGTAGTTGCCTTGCTTTGGGGAGCCACAGGATCTAAAATCTTCAGCTCCCGGGGCCTGTCTGGCTGTGTGGTACAGTCACAGAGCGATTTAGGGGTTCAGGGAAGGCTCCCCTTCCTGCAGTCAGAGCCTAGCTGCCCCGTGTCTTGCTCCCCAGTATCTCCGCTTAGCCCTAAGCGGGTTCGCCGAGGAGCCAGCAGCGACCGTAGGGGTGTTTGTACCCTTTCGTTCGGGGATTTAAGCGCTGGCCGGCTGGCAGAAAGCAGGGCGGGCGCGGCAAAGAAACCAGGGCCGGGGAGCCCTTTCTGAGTCTTAATTGCCAGATGCAGTTTACGAAATCACTGAAATGTCTTTCCTTCTTCCCATTTAAAAAAGAAGGGAAAGGGATAAATTTTCTCACCTTGTCCGGCTTTGGTGGGAGGGAGGGGGGCGGGAACTGTTTCTAGAACAAAAAGATCCGTGCTGTGAACTGCGTACTCCCTCAGATAAAAGGGGAAAAATCTGGAGGGAAGGCAGGATGGTGGGGGCATAAATCCAAATATTGAAATCCCTGAAGGTGACAACTTCCAACAGCAGCCTTTTCCACCCTGGGTTTTCTAGAGACCTAGACAATTGTGGGTATATTTCATGCACACAGAAGAGAAGTCATCCCTGCCCCCCATGAGTCTTCTGGGCCATCTACAAACAAAGCTGCCGTCCCAATTTCAAGAGTCAACAGAACATTTTATTTTCCATGGCTTGCCTCCCATGTACCCATCTCAGATTTTTCCCTTTCTCAGTGTCCCACTCCAGGCTTTGGGCAGAACTGCTTAGGATCCTTAACCAATATCCAACGAATTCTCCTTCACTCCCACCCCCACATTATTATCGCCTCCAAATGAAGACCAAAACCCGGAGCGCTAATTGAATTAGTGTATTGAAAGGACTGTCAGGTACAATGACGTGACTCGAGGCCCTACATTTCCCAAGGTCTATAGGCTTTGGGGACCTGTGATGTATAGTCTGACCTTCCGGCTCATAATAATACTGCTGCACTTGTAGCAGAAATCTCCTTGCATTCACTACCAACAAAACCGCTGGTCACCCAGTCCCCGTAGGAAGGCTGTGCGCTATTGTGTTGCGACAACTCATTCATGTCCCGCGCCACGAGGCCCCACCGCCATCTGATCTACACTCGAAATGCGATTACCACCGTGTGCATGCAACACGCTCTCACTCTCGGCCCATCGTGCACAAGCCCGGCCAGGCTGTAAGGTTTTCTTTCACAATTCTGCTCCTCACACCCGTCCTCAGAAGAGAGATGGAAGCAGGCAGGACTGTGATAATGCCTGAGTGAAATCCAAAATTCTGCAAAACGCAGGCTGATGGGAAATTTCTATTTTCCTAACAGCATTCACCAAAACCCTCAGTAAAAAATATTTTTCCATGCCCAATAACTGGTGGGGCCGACTGGGGGGAGCACACTAAAGCACACAAATACACACAGACACACAATACTTTTACAGACTCGTTTCTCTCGTTGTGGTTCTCACATACACAAGCACATGGACACAAATCTGAGCTCTGGCCCCACAGTCATGGACCACTCTCCAAACAAATATACTTTTAGTTTTCAAGATTGGTGAAAGGGAAAACAAAGATACAATTTCTCAGTCTTCTCTTTGAGAAGTACTCATAAGTCTTCTTACTCGATGACCCCCAAACATCTTTATCACCCTCAAAACACATTCTTCCTGTCTGTTTGTCCAGATGCCTTTTGCCCAGTGGAAGCCCTTGGCTAAGGGTAGATAATGGAGGAATACTGGAAATAAGAGAAAGGTGGGAGCACTGATGTCTCCCCCTGTCCTGTTTATGCCACCTCCCACAGAGAAAAGCCTCTCTGGGTCCCCTTCTCCCTTCTAGTGGGGAAAGAAATTATAGGGGCTTTAATCTCCCTTTTGACATTTAAAATAATACAAAATTGTTTTTTCTTTGTCATTATCCACTTTGATTTGGGCCAGGTATGAAAGGGACTTAGGGACAATCAATTTATTGGGAGACATGGCTGGGTCAGTGACTTACTATGGGGTCTTTTTCCCCAGGGGACTGTACAGCTCAAAACTTCAAGGCAATGGAAATTGGTATTGTGTGCCCCCAAACTTCCATATCTCTGGTCCAGAAGCCAGACATTTGGAAAATGGGGTCTATTCCATTTTGGACAGATTCCTCCACCTGCTTCCTGCCCACCCACCTTTTGCCCTCCCCACGTGGACATCCATCAAGTTGGAAGAAATGCCTTACTTCCCAAAGTCATAAATGAGTGCCTTGAACAGAACTGCCCCACAAACATACTCACATGTGCACACGCATCCTTTCGCACACAACCATCCTTTTATTCACATACTTAAACACACACTCACTCTGCCGGTACTTCCGCACCCGCAAACCAAACCCTGGGTTCATTCAGAGTCCTTTGGACCCTCACGTACCTACTATCTCTGCCAACACTTGCTCACTCTGAGCCCTCACACACTTCACTTTCAGGAGCGCCCGGACACCAACCAGCTAACACCCAGTTCCCAGTATGGTGATTTTCAGGAAGTAAAGGAGGGAGTGGGGCCGTAGGGGTCGTGGAGATCTTGCAGCGCTGGGTGCGGAGCATCCGGTGCAGGCTAGGTCTGGCGAGGTTGTTGGGGGGTGGGGGAGGGACGAGCCAGCGCGCTAGGAGCGCCGCCTAATCCAGCCCGAGCTCGTGGGCCGCGGGTGCATTTATCATCCCATTACTGTAACAAATCCGGGCTCCACTACATGAAAGGTAAAATGAATTACCGACGTTAAGCCGTCAATAAAGTCATTTCTGTAAATGGTGTCTCCAAAGGGCCGCCGCATTATTCAGCTGGCTTTATCAGCTGGCTGGAAATTACGTGGAGGAGCCCGGCCGCGCGGCGCGCGGGGCCGCTCACTTTGATTAAGCGTCTTGCCAGCGCGATGTGACAGAGCTTTTGACCAGGGTTTTATTCACAGGCCTGTGATGAACGCCAAGCTGATCAGGCGGAATGAAGAGTAATTAAAACCTATAAATTATCTTCCGCAGCCCTTCTCGAGGCGTCTCCTGCAGGCGAGATAAGGCGTCGAGACCCTATTTACGGCGCTGAAAGGGACCGCGGCGCACAAAAGCTACGCGGCTAAATAGGATATTGATAGTGTCCTAATTAGAATTTAATTAAGTACCCACGCTCGCTTTCGGGATAAAGATTTCAATTTTGCGAACTTAAATATAAATAAAATCCCACCCCCATTTCAAGAAGAGAGAGTGGGGGTACCAAGAGATTTTGGGGAGCGCTTGGGTTTAGAACTGAAGACAACCCGGGAGACTCTTGGATATGTTGTGGAAGGGGGGAGGCTTGGGAGGGTTCTGGAGACCACAGAGGTACTGCTTAGCGCAGCGATCCGGAAAGCGGTTCTTGTCCCCAGGCCTTCGGGCAGATCTAACTAGCTACTCGCTCGCACTGGGTAAGAGGACTTTCCGCTGGCCCGAAGTGCACCCAGCATTGCGAATCCCCGCTCTCCATTGGCTCCTCTGAGAAACTTCGATTTGGCTTTTAGTGGTTTTCGTTTTAATTTTCTCCTAATCTCCCGCAACTTTTGGGGGGCACAAGGGGATTATTTTACATGTTCCTATCAGACAGTATTTCCAAAAACATTCTTTCTCTGCGGGCCCAGTTGGGGATGGTCATCAGGGCGACCAGGTTCTCTGGAACTCCAGAGAGCACGCCAGCGAAGAAAGGCCTTAGTTGCTGAAGTCTTTCTAACCACTCCTTCACACAGCAGGTTCACCTCACAGTCGGACCCCGGCCCTCAGAAATGACTCGGCAGACAAGCTCCGCCTGTGCCCTACGCCTCACTTTCCATTCCTGCCTATAGAAGACCTTTTGGGATGCCTCAACCAGAAAACCGCCAAAAGGAGCTTCTGCGAACTAGAGGCAGATCTCCATAAGAGTGGGAGCGACCGGGGCACCCACAGTATTTCAAAGCCTGAGAAGAACGAGTAGGGTTAGAGGCAGAGGCCTCCAGGGAGTCGCAAGCAATCCCAGGAAAATCTGGGCTACTGGGGGAAAAACTCTGTCCACATTGCCAGCTGGTCAGGGCAAACACCTGGGATGCAGCAATTTGATTTGTTTGATTTCACTTGGCAAGGAAACCTAACATCGAGGTTACCCTGAACCCAAAAGCTGGACTTCCAGTGAATCCACACCCTGACTCACAGGGCTCAGTGTGGCCCGCCCAAGACAACTCTGGGACACAGGGTGGTTTCGACTCCCGCGGCCAGCCGGGCAGGCGCTGGAGCTCTCTCGCGCCCTCTGGGCCTGATTTAATGGCGCCAGGACTGTTTTGGGGTAGTGGAAGGTTCTATCAGAGAATGGCTAGGGCGTGGGTACCCTGGAAAGGATATCAGTACAGCCCGCTAGCATCCACCGAAAACCTGCAAACAGCGGGTGCTAGCTGGTCGCAGTTGGATTCTCGGGTTTGCTGTTAATGAAAAATAAACTGCGTCTCAGAAAGTAACCAGCTCTAGGTCTATTTCACATCCACAACCCTCCCCGTCTCACTGCAGCCCCTCCACTACACAGGCACAACCACGGACAGTGACAACACCCTCTCACCCTTCAAACAGCAAGAAAGAGGGCGAGAGAAAGAGCGAAGTGGGGGGGGGGAGGGGAAGGGGAGGGAAGGAGGGAGGGAAGGGGGAGGGAAAGGGAGGAGAGAAGAGAAAGAGGAGAGAATATGAATATAAAAGGCCGAGTTTCCTAGACTTGGGGGTGCAAAAGAACCGAGGCCCCAGCCTCCTGACTCTGCGCCCGGCGCGCACGCACCCATAATCCTGCATTTCTCCAACAAGTTGTTTATGGAGTTGCTTCTCTATTTGCCTACACCCCTAAATCCACCCAGCTCGGGTCTCCTTTGCCCCTTCCTCGGTCCTGTCCTGAAAGAGGGGGAGGGGCTCGGGTGCGGCTCCGGGAGGGCGGGCCGGACGCGCAGGGCCAGCGGCGCGGCGCCCCCTCTCCGCCCCATGCCGCCGCCCCCGGATTATTTATCCGCAAAGGCCCGCGTGCGCCCATTGGGCCAAGGCCGGGGTGTCAGCGTGAGTCCTGGTTCGCCATTGGTCCCGCACACGTGCGGCCCTGACTCACGTGCTTCCGGTTTGAAGGCAAAAAGTGTGCCTGGGTGATTTTTTTTTTAAGCGAGAGAGTTTGTGCAAAGATCCGAGCTGTCAGAGATTTGAAAAAAAAAAAAAAAAAAAAGGCAGCCCCGGCGCTGGCGAAGACGCGCTCTCCCTGCAAAAAAAGCAAAGGCGATTAAAGGCGCTGCCAGCCTCGCGCTTTGGGCACAGCTGAGCGTGACACTCGGGGAAGTCAAACCCCTCACTACTGCCTAGGAAGATGGCTAGACTTTAAAGACTATTTTTTCCCTTTAAGAAAAAAAATTCTTGGAGCTTTTTCTTTTTTTTTTTCTTGCTTTCTTTTTTCCTTCCCTTTCCTTTCCTTTTTCTTTTCTTTTTAAAAATCTTTTTGCCGTGGCTTATTCCCCATTTCAAACAAATCATTGAATCTGGTTGCAGAAAGAAAAAAGAAATAGCCAAGTGTCTCCATATCTGGATGTCTACAAATTAGAGAGAGGGAGAGACAGCGAGATCTATCTGCTCGATAACAGCGAGCGATCCAGGCCAGGCGCCTGGGCTTTTTTCCTGCACCCGCCCAGTGCCTTCGCTGGGGCTTCGTCGGCCTCCTTCCTCCGCGCACCCCCACGGGCCACTGGCAAAGTGGGGTGGGGAGCGAGGCGGGGGGGGCGGGGGCCCGCGCGGCGGCCGGGGTGGCGGGGCGGCCGAGCATGGAAGAACAGCAACCGGAACCTAAAAGTCAGCGCGACTCGGGCCTCGGCGCGGCGGCGGTGGCGGCGGCCCCGGGCAGCCTGAGCCTGAGCCTGAGCCCCGGCGCCAGCGGTAGCAGCGGCAGCGATGGAGATAGCGTGCCGGTGTCCCCGCAGCCCGCGCCCCCCTCGCCGCCCGCGGCGCCCTGCTTGCCGCCCCTGGCCCACCACCCGCACCTCCCCCCGCACCCCCCGCCCCCGCCACCGCCGCCGCAGCATCTCGCGGCGCCAGCTCACCAGCCGCAACCAGCGGCCCAGCTGCACCGCACCACCAACTTTTTCATCGACAACATCCTGAGGCCGGACTTCGGTTGCAAAAAGGAGCAGCCGCCGCAGCAGCTCCTGGTGGCGGCGGCGGCCGGAGGAGGCGCAGGGGGAGGCCGGGTCGAGCGTGACAGAGGCCAGACCGGCGCAGGTAGAGACCCTGTCCACTCGCTGGGCACGCGGGCGACAGGCGCGGCCTCGCTCCTGTGCGCCCCGGACGCGAACTGTGGCCCACCCGACGGTTCCCAGTCAGCCACCGCCGGCGGCGCGGGCGCGTCCAAAGTTGGGAACCCGGCGGCGGCGGCGGCGGCAGCAGCGGCTGCGGCTGTGGCGGCAGCGGCGGCGGCAGCAGCGGCGGCGGCAGCCAAGCCTTCGGACGGCGGAGGCGGCAGCGGAGGCGCCGTGGGGAGCCCAGGCGCGCAGGGTGCCAAGTATCCGGAGCACAGCAACCCGGCCATCCTGCTTATGGGTTCAGCCAACGGTGGGCCCGTGGTCAAGACTGACTCGCAGCAGCCCCTGGTCTGGCCCGCCTGGGTCTACTGCACGCGCTACTCGGATCGTCCTTCCTCCGGTGAGTACCCAGCCCCCGACTGTACCGCACCTCCTGGCGCCACAGACGTATCCGCTCACCCCCGCCCGAAATTCTCAGTCGCGGTGCTGGGAGAGCAAACCTGGCCTCGGCCGCTCACTGTTGCCGGCTTCTGCCTGCTCGCCCTCCGTCCCAGCTGCAACCGAACGTGCGCCCAGTTCTGAGTTCCCGGCCTGGGCGACTGGGGAGGCTGCAGCTCAGGGCACGGAAAGCTCCAGTCTCGATCCAGCGGTTTTGAACTTAGAGTCCCCGGGGTCTTCTTTGTGTTTTACCTTTATTATTGTTAGGAAAGACACAGCCAGTCATTGATCTTTCTTCCAAGGAAAGGGGTGGTAGAGCAGGCGGGACGGTGGGCCTAGTGATCAGGGTCTGACATCCACCAGCCTGGTTCTGCAGGGGCCGAAATCGAACAAGACTTTGATCAGAGAAATAATCATCACCTGGTGGTTTTACAGTCACAAACTCCATCTCGCATTTTCTGCAGAGTTCATTTACATGGAGAAAGGTTTGAGGACGCACAGGATGAGAGAGTAAAGTATCTGATTGCTGTCCCTCTTCCCCAGGCCGGTAGGAAAGAAAGTGTGACCCGGGTGGCTAGAATTCTGGAAAGGGATGTTGCTAGAAGAGTGGGTGCTGAGAGTCTGACCCCTGTTCTCTGTTCTCTGTAAATGACAGACAGGCTCTGGAGAGGAGGGAAGACAGGCCCGGCTGAGGCCAGAAAGCAGGCTCAGGACTTGAGAGCCAGTCTGCTCCGCAGCTTCTCTGCAGCAGTTCCCACATCCTCCCCTTCCTACCCCTTCCTTCCTGCACTCATTCCTGCTCACATCTGCCATTTAGCAAATTTCCGCCAGCCACAGGCCGATTTTTCTCGACTTTGCTTTGGCACTTTTCTTGTGTGTCCCTCGTGCTTGGAGACCCTGAGACTCGGACCTGCCCTCCCTCAGCTACTGGGTCACGGGAGAGGAGGCAGAGGCCTGCCCACCACTCCAGCTGGCAGCACCCAGGAGAATCTTGGGGGCCTCGAGGAGAGCGACAGGGGCTCTATTCCACAATTGGGGTTCCAGGCACCCGAGTGCTCGGGAGGAGGCTGGGAACAGCGTGGCCATGCACCACTCTTCTCCCCCGTCTCTCGCCTCCCCACTGCTGCCGGCCGGGTGTGGATCGATGCGCGCTATCAGCCCCCACCATCTCGAGCCCCGTTATTGACACGTCGGGCTCCCTGAACCTCCGAAAAGCTGCTTTGATTGACTCGCCTGATGGATAGAGTGATTGAGCTGTCAGGCTTTGCGGCTCTGGCTGGCCGGGAGACTACGATTTTATTACAAACTGTCCGTGCTTCTGCACACTCACAACAGTCCAACAACGTCCCCGGACTCACAATGTGCAGCCTGGCCTTTCTGGGGATGTGCACATTTCCTTGGCCTTCTCTGCCCTCTCAGCTAATTACTAATCTATACCAAAGTCTTCCAGCCTCCCCATCCGGCCTCCCAGTCCTCTCTGCACCCTGCTCAGGAGTGGGCCTTGGCTTTGTTCTGGCAGTTTTTTCTTCTTCCTGGGCTTGAAGAAGCAAGGTACTGGTCACTCTTCTGCTTGGGCAGTTCAGGGAGATGAACCTCACACCAGACCTGTCTCACTGTGGTTGGCCAGGCCTGTACTCTTTTGTCACAGGACAGATGGTGACCCCAGGCAAGCCAGTTGCCCAGCTTGCCCCTCTGTTGCTAGGTTTGCAGATACTGGTGAACGCACTTCTTTCCAGACTGTGTTGGAGATTAACAGGCCTGACAGGGACTTAACTTGACTCCAAAGAGAGGGCTTGGTCGGTAAATGCCAGAAGACTTGGGAGCAGAGGCTGATAGAGGTACAGGCTTTACCTGCTGCCTACCCTCTCTCTCCCTCCTCTCTCCAGAACTGGGCTCCATAGCAGCCCTCTTCCCAGACCAGGTCTTGAAGGAGACTTCACCCGTCTGGGAAGGTTTCCTGTGGCCTCTTCCCGGACCTATCTTAAAAACAAAGCTCAGATTTTTGTGGTGATTATTCCTCTATTTCTGCTCCCATTTTGCTAATGGATGGGGGACATTGGATGTGGTCCCCTTGCAAATTCCATAGGTGGGCAGAGAAAGCAGATCTGGCTTGGTTTTGTTATGCAGGAGTTTTCAATCCTGAAATTGCTGCTGATATGTTCAAAAGAGAGATACAGGAGCCCCTGCCTGTGCAGCTGGGTGGAGGAACGGGGAGAGCCCCCTCTTTCTTCCTGGTACCATCCAAGGGGCAAGGCAGAAAACCCAGGAGCCAGGGTGACGTGGGTAAGGTGTGCAATTGGGTGAAGGCCCTTTCTCCCCTTCAGAGACGAGGTGGTCTCCCTGGAACCCTAGAGAGGGACAGAGAGAAAGAGGGAAAGGTAGAGCAGAAGCAGTATACTTTGGAACCAGGCAACCCTCTCATCTCCCTCCCTGTCCTCTTGTTTTCTGGGGTCAATAGCTACAAGCTGAGGGGGTCTTATTGTAGGTGCCTGGGTGGCTGAATTCTGGAAGGGAGGATTCTTTTGCAGGCTGGGGATTTCCCCAGGGCAATCCTGCCCCAGTATCCTCATTGCTCCTCTCTTGAGCCCCTTTTTAATGCATGGCTATGAAGACAGCAGGCCCCTGACCTCAAGTTCGGACTGGGCCAACGGGGCTTCGGTTATCTCCCATCTTGCACTCTGTGATTTAAGCCTGTCGAATGAGTCTCCTTTTCTGAATCGGGGTGTGAGGTGCACAAAGAATCTCAATCAGTTTTCCTCAATGGCTCTTCTGGCCCCCCAGAAGGGAACCCAGCGACCCCAGCAGCCCGGAAATTGATCTAGGAACTAGCGGGCTGGAGGGAACCGGGGCACAGCAGAGCTTCTGCTACCGCGGGTAAGCACAGGGCAAGATCCCGCGCACGGCTCTGCAATTCTCACGGCTTCCTCTGCCCTCTCCCCCCTCCCCTCTGCCCTCTGTCCCCACCCCCCACCCGGCCCTCTCCGCCGCTGCAGGTCCGCGCACCAGGAAACTGAAGAAGAAGAAGAACGAGAAGGAGGACAAGCGACCGCGGACGGCGTTCACGGCCGAGCAGCTGCAGAGACTGAAGGCGGAGTTCCAGGCGAACCGCTACATCACGGAGCAGCGGCGGCAGACCCTGGCCCAGGAGCTCAGCCTCAACGAGTCCCAGATCAAGATTTGGTTCCAGAACAAGCGCGCCAAGATCAAGAAAGCCACGGGCATCAAGAATGGTCTGGCGCTGCACCTCATGGCGCAGGGACTGTACAACCACTCTACCACCACGGTCCAGGACAAAGACGAGAGCGAGTAGCAGCCGCTGGCTGGGGCCGCGCGGTCCGGCCGCCGCGCCCGCGCCCCCTCCTGGCACTGCCACTGCCGCCTTGCCGGCCCTGCGCCGGGGAAGAGATCCGCGCAAAGGAGGGAGGGAACAACGGGGAAAAGAGAGAGAGAAAGCGTTCCTCGGAATGGAGAGTCACGTTTGAACGAAACATTTTTTAAAAGGGAAAAAGACTCGGACAGGTGCTATTGAAAATAAGATCTATTCTCTATTCACAGTATAAGGGACGAAACTGCGAACTCTTTAAAGCTCTATCTAGCCAAACCGCATACGACCTTGTATATATTTAATTTCAGGTAAGGAAAAGAAATATGTGTAGCGATCTCTATTTGCTGGACTTTTTATTAATCTCCTTTATTATTATTGTTATAATTATTATAATTATTATAATTATTTTATCCCCCACCTCCGCCACGCTGCCCCTGGCCCAGTTTCGTTTTCGTTGCCTTTTCATTTGAATGTTACTGCTTCTCCGGTGCCTCCCGCCCCGCATCGCTGGCCCTCGTTTCTCTGGGACTTTTCTTTGTGTGCGTGAGAGTATGTTTCCTCCTGTGTCTGCCCTTCGCCTCGCCCCAACCTCCGGACTTCCTTCTGTCGGTCTGTCTGTCTTGCCCCCCTTTCGTTTTGCGGAGACTTGTTGACAAATACGACCCCACAGACTGCGAGACTGAACCGCCGCTACAAGCCAAAGATTTTATTATGTTCAGAAACCTGTAGTCTGAAATAAAGTGTACACTGTGCTCATGAGCCACGGGCGGCCCTTCTCTTTGCGGGCTCGGGAAGGACGCCAGCGCAGGGCACGCGGCGGGCGCCCCTGCACACACCGGCGCACACCGGCCCGGGAGCCCCGGGTGCTAGGCCGCACTTCACGGTCACCGCACAAGGAATACCACCGGCCAGGGAAGAGTGCGGTGATAGCGGCTGCCGCATTTGAACATGGTCTGGATTTGGAGGGTCTGGCGGCGGGACACTACTGGTCTCCGATTGCGTTCAAAGAAACCCAAAGGCCACAACACTGCCTGGGCAGTAGCTCCCAGCGCCCTGGTCAGCCCATTGAGGCCTCCTCCGCCTTCAACCTGATGCTTGCTCAGTCTTGCTCTTTTCTTTTTTTCTTCTTTCCTGGTTCGGATTTTCAAGGAGCTTTTCTCTTCTAGAAGCAGAAGGCCTTCCCAGGGCGGGGCAGAGGTGAGGGACTGCGGCCCTTTCTGAGAGGCCAGGCAGCAAGCAGCGGTCAGCCAGGCCTCTTGTTGCCTAGACTGTACCAGTCTTCATTGGGGAAGTGAAGCTGTTGGTGAAGTGGCCGATCCCTGCGGTACAAGAAGCCTGTGGGGCTCAGATCTCACGGTCCTGCATAGCCCCGGAAAAGGAGGCGGGTGGGGGGTGAGGGGGGTGCTGGGGCCTTGCAAAGCCAGCAGCAGCCACTTCAAGGAGCTGCAGGGATGGATCTGAGCCCCAACCTGGGCATATGCCTGCCTCCAATCGACCCCAAAACTAAGCAGGGCTCCTTTCAGAATCTGAGAAAACCTGCTTGCTTCCTGACCCATCACGGTGCAGACACAATCCCCCCACAGTACCTTCAGGACACCTGGACTTACCGGAGGGAAAATGTCTCCACGACTTTTGCCCTTGACATACGGCCTATCCTTCCCAGGCAGGGACTGGGGTCCCCATATTAAGGGACTAGGAGGAAGAGGAGGTGCCTCCTTTGGAGGACTCAAATCCCTTTTGGCCAGGATTTTTCTAATGGTAAATTTCTCTCTTCCTTTCCCTTCTTCTGTAATACCTAGGCCCTTACCTGTATTGTTAGATATGTAGGTGCCCCTTTAAACTTGTGTGCATATGAAATCATGTCCAGATACTGGTGCATTTGTACCTGCCCAGTTTTGTGTATCCCTGCATGTGTGAACTTATGGTGCGACTGGGTGTTCATTTCTTTGTAATTAGATGCGTGCTTGGATGTTTGAGTTCACAGAGTGTGCACATGTGTTCATTTGTTTTTTCACACTGGAATGTTTGTAGGTATGTTTGTGGGGGTTGCACAGACAAGGGGACTCTGTTTCTGTGCTCTTCCCTTGGATTTTTTTCCTGTTGTTTTTGCAGGATTGATTTTGTGAGACATGAGAATGGCCAGTCATTCTGCCTTTTTGCTTGAAAAACTTCCCCCCTGATTTGGGCCTTTAACCAGGGAAGTGATATTTCTGGGGTCCAAGTTTAGGAAGCCAAGGAGCCCTCCAAGTCCTTGCTCAAGAGTTTGGAAATTTGGGGTTCGGTGGCCTGGAGGGGCAGACCTCATTTAATATTGCATTGGGTTCCCAAATTTATTGCAGTAGATCTCTTCCTTCTATTTATTTCATTCCATCTTGGGGTGTGTGAAGTAATCTCTGTATATAATAGATGCTCAATTTTTATGTGAAGAATTAGAATTAATGAGATGGGCCTTTTTCTGGGACAGTTGTTTTTTGGTGGTTGGAAGTACATTCTTTACTCCCTTTGGAGAAAAGGAGAGCCTGAAATTTTCCAGGTCTTTGGGCTATAGATTCTGAGACCTAGGGCACATCATCCAATTTAGAACACCAAGAGAGAGGTCCCAGCCAAATCTGGATGTGATGTGCGGAATGCCCAGCTCTATAGAGAAACTATTTTGAGTGTCTGGAAATTGGGCTACCCTCCCTTCTCCCTGCCCTTTTGTGGACCCTTAGAGTTCCTATGTCTTTCAGGACTGGAAAACGCAGAGACTGAGGCAGGGGCTAACATAAGCAGGAACCACAGGAATCATCCTTTCCTTAAGGGTCTTCCTCACCTCTTCCAAGAAATCAAAGCAAGTGATCTCCCTGGGGGAGAAGGAGGAGGAGGGTACCCTTCTTTGTGATTGTATTAGTACAGTGTATAGATGTGTCATTATTATGTAATTTGATTTCTTGCCCATTATCTCCTTTTATCTTCCAATTACTATGGGCAAATAGAATTTTCTTCATTGTTCAGTGGAGGAAACTGAAGCTCTGAGAATGTAAACAGTTGGTCATGCCTCCTCTTGGCCGTGTGTCTTTGTATATATCACATTTGCTGGGGACAGCTGTCTACCTCAGGAACCTGACTGAGACCCTGAAGTGATAACCCAGTGTGCCTTTCTCATCTTCTCTCCCTCCCCCATCTCCATTTTCCTTCTTCCTGATTGGGGCAGAGGAGAGGGGAGGAGGGCTATGGTTAGGTTAGACTTCTTTCTTGCACCCCTGTTGAAAAAAGGAAGTAATAATAATAATAAACAGGCATTGATTTCTCTGATTTATGGGGCTGGCTTCGTGAGCCGCCTGTGTATTAAAGTCTGGACTGCATCGAAATAAATACTGGAGTGTATATCCCAACTTCCTTATTTCATACCTTTTTTTTTTTTTAAAGATTAGATTGAACCATAAACTTAAATCTTCCACAGCCCAAGAGGAAATACACACTAGCCGAGTCTAAACAGTATTGATCCCTGGCTCTTTCTGAGGGCAAAGGTCTCTGTTTTCTTGCTGGAAACTCCCTTTCCTTCAGTAAGGTCGCTGGGATGAGGCTGCGGATGAGAGTGGATGAAGGAAGGGATATTTGGGTGTGTGGACTGCTCTTCTGTGTTTGTGTGGGCTTGAGTTTTATGGGTTGTACAGTGTGTGGGCATTCGTATAGAGGTGGCATTGAATTATATTTATTTAGACTCAGAAGGTAGAAGTGTTTGTTTTGGGTATATGGGTGCTAAGAGTTGTTTGGTATTTGTGGGTGTGTGGTTGTACTTAGTTCTCTGGACCCCACTAGGTGAGGCTGCCCAGAGAGAGTGGTCAGCTAGCCTGACCCTTAGCTCTGTCACTTGTGGCCAGGCTTCCATAGGTGATATCAGGGAGACCACTATGTCTCAGACTCCCCTTTCCCCACCCCTACAATGCCTGGGTAACAAAGGCCTCCCTGCAAGGCCAAGGTCAGACTCCTTGCCCTGGGTGAAGGTGTCTGCATTGGGTGGTTCTCTGGGGTGGCTATCGGTTCCTCCAGTGCTTATTCTAGCTTTTCTAGTCATGTTGGAGAAAATTCTTTCCTGTGGTAATATAGGCATTCCTTGCTTTCCATTTTGCATACACAGGAAGCAGGCTGTGGGGGGTCAGGGAGGTGGTGCAGCAGTACCTTTCTCCCCCTATTACCTCATAGCCTGGGGTCCATTTAATCTGGGTTTGTCGTCAGGAGTTCAAATTGGAGATGGTGTTCACTCTATCTGGGGGAGGCAGCAGAGTATCGCTCCATCCCTCCTCTCTGACTCCAGAGCTCCGGAGACCCAGCTCTTCTTACCCACTTTGAACTCAGTTGAGATTACTCTTGCTTGGTAATTTTGGGACGGGGCAGCACCAGGAATCTTCCAGCCTCTGCTCCTCCCCAAATGCATTTCTTCGGCCAGTCTTTCCACCAGCCCCATAGTTAAAGGGGGACTTCAGAGATTCTTTTTTTAAAAAAAAAAAAGGTTCATTTCATAAGAGGGTTGGGGAGTTCTGAGAAGAAAGTGCTTTGCTCTAAAGCACACACGAGAAGCAATACCCCCCTTTTACCAAGGGTCCAGTGTTCTTCCCAGTGTGCCACGGAGAGAATCATGTCGATGCACACACCACTCAGCACACAAGCACACCCTCTGCACATTCAAGTGTACAAGCACCCACCCACCTATGTGTATACATGCACACGCATGTGAAATATATGCAAACATACAAATATAAATGGGTTGATGTATAGAGGTGAGTTCCCAGCAAACATATGGACATTGCCTGTGTAAATAAAGTTTTCCACATATTTATACATGGTGGAATATAACGACTGATGTCCAACACACACCCGCATGCCCCAGGTGGTGCGCTTCACCCCCAGCCTGTGTAAGGAAATGATGTTGTTAGGGCCAGAATGTGCCTGCCCCTCCTTTCCACGGAGTCTACCAAAGAGAAATGGAGGTGGAGTGGGTGGGTGCTAGAGAAACCCAGTGGTGGCACCTGGGTCCCTGAGTCTCTGGCCTCAAATATGTGACTGCTGTAGCCATCTCCCTCCTTCTCATGTACCTGGCACTTAGGCAGATTTAACCCCTGAGGGTGTAAGAGGCCCAGGGAAGGAAGGGCAAACTTCCTTAAGAGATTTCTCAGAGAATGGTAAGTCAGGGGCCATTACAATTTGCTCCTAGAATCTGCCTCTAGACAGCCTTTCTGGGCAGAGGTGTATACACTTGGCAGGTGCCGTGGGGCTCTCTACTCTGGGATTATGTCCACCAATATGGGAGTGGGTTGTTTTGAGGACATTTGGGAAGATTTTAGATCACGGGAAGTGGAAGACTATGGTTATGGGTAGTCTGTAGAAGGGCAGAGATTTGCTGTGGGTTCACAGTGCAAGTACACACGCCTTATCCAGAAGACAGGCTAGGAATCAAAGGCTCCTGACTTGGTTTTTGGAGGGGTGAATGGAGTGGGGTGAGGGAGAAGGTAGGTAAGGGTAAGGGGGTTGTATAGGGCAGGTGGTTAAGCAAAGCCTCCCCTTCCCTCAACTCTGTGGGAGGGGGACTGGTGGTGGTACCAGGGCATGAGGTATAAAAACAAGTGCACTTTCAGGGACTAGTAGATTCCTCCTGACCCTGAACCACGAAAGCACACACCAGTGATGAGTTGCACTGCTTGGGATGTATTTGTCCTCCAGGACAGAAAACCTGGACTGCAGGTGGCCAAGGAACAGCACTGCTGACAGCACAGAGGGGAGGGCCCCCCCTGTGGGTAACATGGAGGAGTTCTCCAAAGAAAGAGGTTCCCAGGAGTATTAAAATTTGGTCCCATTTCCTTCCAGAGTGGGCCAGGGCGCCCTGACCAAAATCAACCAATTCCTGCTGAAAAAAGCTGGCAGTTCTGCCATCTACTAAAATGAATGCAGTAGGAACCTGCTGTTTGGAGGTCTCCTTAGGCTGGTGAGCTGTGGCTTTAACCAGATCAATTTCATCCAAGCTGAAGCCAACTGTAGATGCTGAAGAAAACAAAAACAAATCCTAACAACTACAGAGGCTGTTCTCTTCCCCCACTCCCTCCCCCCACCCTCTGCTCCCCCAAGGGTAGGACTTATCCCCTGACAGAGTGGAGAGAGTCCAGAAGAAGACGGTTGCAGAAATCTAAATCACTATTTATAGAAGGTCAACAGTGCACATTGCTAATTATTTAACACAATTTACATTATTCAGCTTCACACTTTCTTGAGTTGGATATTATGGCCATTTTACAGATAAGAAAAGTGAGGACCAAGGTCCCCTTTTCAAGGTTATACCAAACTACTTTAAAGTTTCAGCTATAATAATGAATCATTACATACCAGTATGATTTGCCTTCCTATGGGTGAAGCATCAAGTGCCTTCAATAAGGGTATTGTGCCCAGTGGGTTAAGGGCTATCCTTGCACTTCTGTACTCTTAAATAGTAGTCTTCAGCCCTCATTCCCCACCCCCCACTTCTCCTTCAAGTTAGTAACTCAGGTCCAAATTCCTGCTTTCACACTCCACTCTATCCCAGCGGAGTCTCAGGATTCCTGGAAATCTGTTCTCAATATTAAGATGTCCCCTTCTCACCACAGTCAGCAGCTTCTATCCTCACGCCCTCATCTCCCACCTGAGCTCAGACTGGCTCCTCTCAAACAGCCGAGGGATCCAGCGTCTAATACTTTGGCCTAGCTCCAGCCCATCCAGAGCTGCCTTCACCAGTGCAGCCCATGGAGGGCTCTTTTTTTTTTTTTGCAAATGCACTTCCGGTCAGCACAGCTAAGGACACAGATCCCAATCACCCAGGACCCCCATTCTCCAGTGGGACACTGGAGATGAGACAGCGTCTCCCATACACCTTCCTTCCAGGAGCTGCGAAACCCCAATGGTGCTAGCTTAGCTCTTGGGACCCATCCACTCTTTGGGGACTGGAAGGGAAAGGTCGCCCAGGCCACTTCCCAGTGCCAGGCTCCTGTTATGCCACAGAACCCAAGCACTGTCCTCCGTAGTCCCAAGCATTGTCCACCGCAGTGTCCAGGCTCCCAGCCCAGCCTCTCCTCAACTCCCCTCCTCCCACCCCCAGGGCTTCTCCCAAACAACTGTTTCTTGCCCAGTTTCGATTTGTATCAGGATGTGTTCGCTCTGCTCTCAGTCATTTTCAGTGGGCTTCCAGACCTCTGGGTTCCCCCTCGCCCTCTGTTTCAAGGGTTCCATTTTCATTTCAGAGCCCACCCCTCCTTTGGCCAACCTCTCTGGTCACTCAGACTGGTCTCCACGCTGCAGATGTGCCCGAGTGTCCCTTCCACTACCTGCCTTCTGTGTTCTCTTGTATCCCGGCCCAGCTCCCAAGTTTGCTCCTCTGACTCACTCTCTACTGCTCCGAGGAATGGGGGGTGGGGGTGGGGCTCAAAGATCGTCCTCTCCCCCATCCCCTGAGTCAGAGCCTGGGGACTTGCGCTGACCTTGGAGGTGGCCACGCCGACCCCAGATGATCTCCAGTTATCCCGTTGTGTCTGGGTCTCCCAAGTCTTGGCCACTGGGGGAGCGCCCTTCCCTTAGCGGTAATGTGCTTGGCTTGCAATCTTGGCTGCACAAACTGTGGTTCCCAATGGCCTGGCCCCAGGTCAAACCGGGAAGGAGGAGGGGTGGACCTCAAAGCTGCAGAGACCTGACTTTATTTGTGTTGCTTCAACTTGTCCTGAACGATTGGATGAGGCGCGCGCTGGGGCACACACACTCCAAGGGAAACATAAATGCACCCTGGCTCAACCCATCGGCTCCACACCCTGCACGGCCTTGGCCCACCGGAGGCCCTGTCATCAGAGGGCTGGGGCGCCTGCCTCCTCCGTGCGTGGCTGGGGCAGACCCGGCCTGTGAAGGGCCACCAACTGAATATTCCAGGACTAGGTGAGCGCCTTCAGAAATCCCCCGCTGAGGGGTACTCTTTTGGAGCAGGAGAAAAAAAATTGCAGCCCCTTGCTGCTTCCTCCCCCAATAAAGCAACCACCTTCAGGGCGCAGACATTTGCCCATTCCCCTTCTCTTTTTTTCTGGTGGTATTTGGCCAATTCGTTTCCCCAGGCACAAGTGCGGTTTTCCGGCTCGCGTTCACTGTTGACTTGTAATTTCTTTAAAACTAGCGGCGCCAACTAGCCTTCACTCTGCGTCTTTGGGCTGCCCTGCTCAGGGCTTGCAGAACTTCCAGAAGGGCGCAGCCAGGCACCCCGGCACGCCAAGGGCTGCTGCGTTACCGAGATGTGTCCTTCTAGGCTTTGCTAGATTTCCCGGGCCCCCTCCCCCTGTGGATCAGCTCCGACTGTCACCTCTGTCAGCTCTGACTTTGGGGTCCGTCCAAGTGCTCTATCCTCAGCAGACGCAAGCCGAGAGTTCTGTCGGGAACCCGGAGCAGATAACCTGGAGAAGAGGGCTGAACCCCTTTTCAAGCTATCAGACCTCGCGTTTCTTATCTATTCGGCAAAATGTCCACAGGGTGTCCATTGGTGGTGCACAGTGAGAAGTCTGCTGTTTTGGGGACTGTATGAGAGGTTCCGGGGTGTTGGGAGAGGGGGAATTTAAAGACTAAGGCACCTCTACTCTCCCTTCCCCCCCACGCGCCACTCTCATTCAGCTAAAGTTGAAGAAGTTCCCTCTGGGGAGAGAACTGTTGGTGCTCTCCGAGAGTGGCAGGACCTAGGCTTGCGGGATGGGGAAAGGAAGTTCTGTGTCCTGTGTGCCCTACGTGCAAACTCTGACCCCAAACAGAAGCGGCCATCAGGTGAAAGTAGCCAGAGCTGAGCAGGGGTAGAGGGGAACAGCGGTTGTTGACATTCTGGGAGAAGCGCGCTGATATTCTTGCTCAGGCAAGAAGCAGCCCATACCCCCAACTGTGCCCCTAAATGTGGCCTTGTCGAGGCCTGGGCCTCCAGTGGCACTGCTCACCTTCCGATTTCTCCCTCCCCAGGTTTTCCGACCGCCTCAGTTTCCCCTGGTAGAGTAGTTTGTACTACTGTCCCCCCCTTCCCCTTCCCCCCTCCCCCCTCCCCCCTCCTTCCACATCCCAGGAGAAATGCCACCCTTGGATTTGGCCATCAATCCAAGCTATTCAAGATCAGTCCGACTAAACTCGACTTGGCCCGGTGGGCCCTCCCTCTAGCTTCTGCTTCCCAGGGTGGGATGGGGACCCCTTCTCCCAGAGAGATCTTCTAGAACTAGAGTGTTGATGATCATTACTTTAAATTAAAAGTCCCCTTTTTTCCTTTCCGTCTAAGCCCCAACTTAGTTTCAGAGAATGAAGCGTGAAAGCTCTTTTATGGAGATTACCGACGCTTCATTTATTCCTGCAAATGGCAAACACGGCCTGGGAAAAATCGAGCGAGCGAGCTCCTTGTCTTGGATCCACAGCCGTCTCCTTGTTCACAAGCTCACTTGGCTGTGAGAGGGCATTGGGGGGAAAGCCCCTGCAGTGGGCCTACCTGGAATCGCTTGTTTGCTAGGGTTGCCGCCTGCAAGCACTCAGCTGAATGAGATACAAATCTAGGAGATGATCCCACCGACTTGAGAGTTGGAGGGATTTGGAACTAGGGAAAAGTGGGGGTGGTGGGGTCTCCCCGTGTTACCCGTGAAGATTCCCTGAGGTGTTGTGTCAATGTGTGCCTGGGAAATTCTGATTATTCTCATTGCATACCTACCTTTTAATACTTATTTACTGAAGAAGCCAGTGGTTTTGGGGGTGCACTGCAGGAGAGCCGGAAGACCCATATACCATCACCCTTCCCTTTCCAGCCCTATCCCTCCCTTGTGCCCTTCTCCATGCATGATCAAGAGGCTGTGCCCATAGCTGTCTGTCCACAAATTTATGTGGGTGCCTACATATGCACAGCCCCTAGAGCAGGCAATCCCCTCTGGAAAGGGAGGATCATTTTGGAAATGGATCCAGAACCTTTGAACCTTTGGTGTACAGAACTCACCTGGTGACCTGGTGGTTGTCTCCTCCATAATCAGGAGCCTTGGTTATTTCACAAGGGGCAGTTGGAAGGAAGTGAAACAGCCTCGGGGAGAAAAATGACCCAGGGTTCTTATTTTTTTGAGACAGAGCAGGGAAGTTTGAAGAGGGAAAGGTATATAAGCTCCTACAAGGAGAATTTCCCGAGTTCAGGCTTAAATTCCTTTGTGACACTGTGTTATTAACTCCAACACAGTGGCTTCTCCACATTCCTGCCATCCCATGTTAGAAACCCTCCAACGCAAAAGCTGTTGTTTGGGGGGGAGGCGCTCACTAGAAGAGGCGACCAGCCCATCTTCCTCTCACCTTACACAGGTTTCAGGGAAAACAGAAATGCTGCTTCTGTTTTAGAGGGATTTATTGTTCTTAAGAAGACATCTTATGGAAGTATGAGTGTTGGGAGTTGCCTTTGGGTGTCAACATGGAACGGGCTTGAAAATGAAGCAGCTTCCTTTATTACAGAGCTGGTGATGTGTCTGCAGCTTACAAGAGTCAGGCCCACGTAGTTGCCCTTTTGCCTGTAATACATGATGACTCTTTCACCACAAAGGCCTTAATAGGTCTTTGAGAGCAGTCACCCCACTGATGCAGCAGGAAAGGTGAGGCTCGATGGGTGTGGGAGAGGCCCAAGCGAAGGGTGTTATGTGAACATACAGCACGCTGTTGGGGAAGGAGCCGGGAGGGCCCTTCTGCTTGCATGAGCAGTTGCCAACTTCCGTTAATGACTCAGTCACTTTAATATAAAAGTAAATACCAAGATGCCCTTGTACCCACTCAGGACAAAGGCCTGCAGGGTTAGATGAGCAGGGGCCAAAGAGAGAGCTGAAGTGTTCAAAAAGGTGTCAATCCTTCCTTCAAATTTCAAGGGGTTGTTGTTTTCTTTTGCCAAAAAATGTCTGAGATGGTGGTCAATGAGTGGAAAATTTAAAGGGAGATGCTTAGAGACCAAAGGTTGGGTTCTAATCATGACAAATACTAAAGGGAACATCTTCCACTGGGTCCTGATTCAGACTCCCTAACTGACCCAAACCAAGAACCCTCGATGCATGGAAGTGGGCACCCATGGGATGCCTTTCATGTTCCGGGTGCCATGTGGGTGTGCTGGAGTCCAAATGTTCAGCTTCACTTCCTGAAAACTATGTCTGAGTATTAGGAATACTGTAAAACCAAGGACTCCACATCCTTAGTAACACAAGAAGGAATACTTCAGGGACAGTTTTTTGGCTGGCCAACTTTGCTGAACTTATATGATCCGTGGAATATAAAATGAAGTCAAATTTAAGTGCTTTTACTTTAGTTTATCATGTCAAAAACTTCAAGAAAAAAACTGACTTCTGTATCTCCAGCACATAGAAGCCATTTAGGTTAGTAGGCTTATAGAATATAGAGATTATATTCACTTGTTCTTGGTACATTCTGTCCTCCTCATTGTGTTTGTTTTTAGTTGTGATTGATGTATATATACCTGCATTTTTAATGGATTTTTCTGGGAAGTATGGCTGTACAGAGCAGTGTCACAAGGCTCTTGGAAGCGTGCTTTTGGTTTGCAGGGTGGCGTTTGGAGGTGGGATACTGGGCTACTTCTTGCATTCTGGGTGTCTTGTGAATTCCGTTGGAGAGGGCATTACTGAAATGACTGCTGGTCTTATTTATTTGGGTAATATTCTTCAGAGTTATTATTAAGGAAAATGCTTCCTTCATTTTAAGCATCATGTTTCTCTATGGACAAACCTTGGACAGAAAGTTGAAACAATCTACCAGGGCCATTTCAGGTTGAATTACTTGTGGTAAGTTCACCATTGCGGCCTAGTCCTTGAAATTCACATTCTTGCAATTCTAGGACTCTTTCTGGGGTTCTTCTGTGTAAAGTTTACACACGTAAACAGGCTCAAGTAAAAATGACCTAGTGAAATAAGAGTTGGTTGAAATGAAACAACAGTAATATAATCATTTAACTGCTTCCCCTCACCTTGGCCAGACTAGACTATGGGTGGATGGCGGACCTGTGGCCAGTCCTCCTGCAAAGTGTAAAAAAAGTGCCTCCAGACTTTCTACTTCCTAGGGTTCGAGGGTATATTGACACTCCAGAATTCCTTTTTAAAATCAGATGAGTTTACCCTTAATGACTATCTTTTATAAAACTGAGATGTTGAAACCCTGGGAGAGAAATCAGAGCTGGCCTCTGAACTGAAAGAAGAGATACTGCTTGTCAGTGTTCAGTTTAGGAAGGTCTGTGTTGAGTATATATGTGTTTTTAAGAGGTTATGGTATTTACGTGGTGGCTGGACTTGGACTACTTCAAACTTCTTAATTTGTACAGTTCAAATACCTTATAAAACTGATGGTTCCCTGCACTTTTCCTTGGGAACCGTAAGCAGGGAGCTGGCAGATTTTGGTAGGGCCAAGAATTTAATATGCACTGAGGGCCTCCCTGGTGGCAGAGCAGTTGAGCTCTGCGCTGTGGAGCTGTCGGCAGCACACAATGTGATGCGCGATGTGATACGAGTTCGAAGCCCAGCCGGGGAGAATCCCACATGGTGCGGCAGACCTCTCCTGCCTCGCCCGCTTCTCCCCTCAGCAGAGTATTTCTGATCTGCCTGTTCTGCTCCCCACTCTGTCTCTGGTGAACCCTCTCACCACCCCACGCCTCTGGCCTGAACCCCAGCTTGTATGTATAAATAAATAAATCTTTAAAAAAAAAGAATTTAATATGCAGTGAGGTGGGAAGTCAACTACCAAACCAAGCCCCAGAAACACCTGGGATAAAGATGAAAAAACTCTCAGATGATTTGACTCAATAACCTTGGTGTCAGGACGAACAAGACATAATCCCTCACACAGTTTTTCTAAACTTACCCAGGATCTCATCTGTGACATTCCGAGAGGCAGATGCTGGAGTGAAAATGGAAGTTTATGCCACTGTTTGTTCATCTCGGCTATTATTTATTCCAGTGTGGGCATAGTGAAAGGATGTAAGAGGAGAGAATTTCTAGGACTTTCTAATGGCAGATGTAAGGCTCATCTTTTTTAAAAAGGGAGTTTGCTGCTTAATAAATAAAACTGCACATGTCAATCTGGGAAATGTTCTGTTCCATTGAGAGGATAAAAGATTCATGGGAGCCAAATCACGGGATGCATTTGGTTTATTTAGTTCACTTAGTTCATTTCTGGATCCTCATTGGGGAGAAGGAAGGTCTCCTTCCTAAGGTAACTCAGGGTGCCTTAGATCTCACCTCCTGGGAGGGAGGGTCAGCCTCAGAGGCCTTCATGAGCAGGGGATATCCAAACTCCCAGACTGTGCTTAATTTTTTTCCCCCTGGACTTCTAAGTGCCTGTCCTAGTTCCTGGTTGAGGCAGTAGGAAACAGAGACCAGTGACTTTATGGGGAAAAGGGTAGGGAGGTGCACTAGAGTTTTCAGTGCAGTTTAGACCTTTTTTTTCCATCACTTGGTGTGACTGAATGGTGGGAACTTAGTCCTACGTGGAAGAGAATTATTTCTGTGCACAATTGTCAGTCCTGCCAGGAAAGTTATGGCTGCCCTGTAAAAGCGTTCTGCCTGTCTCCCTTTGTCCTAGGTTGGGAAGGCCTCCTGGTCAATAAATACATATTAATCATGTAAAAGGATTGACATGCAAATGAAGGGCACCATTGACAAGCCCTGGATGGCAGAGGAGAGACCTTCTGCAGCTGTGGTCCTGGCTGGAGGAAGCCAGGGCTGCACCAGGCTCTTCATTGGGCAATTTCTATTGGGTTAAACACCCTTTTCCAATAATTATGTGAACGAGTTAATAGAGCTGGAGATGACTTTAGGATCTTTTACTTGCATGTTTCTTAGCTCTGCCAGTTCTCCAGATTTTTTTTTTTCAATTTAAGCCTGGCAAAAGGCAGGCCACCCTTTGGATCTCCGTGTCTCTCGGCCCAACTGGAAGTCTCCAAAGGTACTTTGTTCTTCTGATCAAAGAAAAGTTGAACCAAACAGAGAAACAGTTAAAAGCTTAGCTGAATGTTTTTGGGAATGTTTGATATTGCCGGAATAATTATTAGTTGCCATTATGAATTACTGCTTATAAAATAGCACAGTGTATATTGTTGTGGCTTTCTTTATACAGCACAGACACTACAAAATAAATTTGAACTAGGCAGGACTAAGCTTTGACTCCGATTTTTCTAATGTGTATGACACCTATGGGTATGCATTGTCCACAACAATGATTTTTAGCACACATGTGGCTACAGAAGAACATGATTTGGTGTCAGGATACATATAGAAAATCTTTGGTTATAAAGACAAAGCAAAATGCATTATTATTAGCTCCCATCAAATCTGTGCGGTGACTATAGCTGCTTTATCCATTAGAATATAAGAAAATATTTTAACTGCTCTGGTTTGTCGACTTTGTTATATATGCTGAAATAGAAGTATATATATCCTGCCGAGAATTATTTGAGGTGATGAAGCATCTAACTTTGATCTTCCATTAAGGGCGTGGAATGGTTAAAAGGTGGATGACTGGAATTTACACAATTCAGGCTCAGAATTATTATGTCTGTGAGCCCTTGTCAGCTGAGACACATGTGTTAGTAACTTTGCAACAGGGCACAGAGTTGGTTTGGTGATATTCCAGTTTAGGTGGTAGGTGTCAAAATGGGTCCTGTCTGGGTAAGAGGCTGTGGCTTCTGACAGGTCAGGCCCTCGGTCTGGTGGCTGGCTTTCTTTTGTGGTCTGTGTCTAATCTTAGCCAATGCTCTGCAAGTGAATCACAGAGCCAATGATCACACCAACCAGAAGAAACAAGTTGGAATATAAATGGTTTTCCTCTCCTGGTATGAAGCATAATGGCGATACCTTGTAAATTAAATGTATCTGAGGTTGACTGGGGTGCCAGCTCATTCTGTATTTTGGGATTATATTAGCTCCGGGCAGGAGAGTGAGTCACCAAAATACTTGCATTTTCCTTTTTAATAAATGCATAAAGAGGTTTTTTTGATAGGGACTTACTGGTTCTGGAAATCCACACCTAGTTCAAAATCAAGCAAAATCTTCTAAATGCTCGCTATGGATATATTATGTTTAACACACTTTGCTCATGTTTATTTTGATTCTTGTGGAATCAGGTACTACCAAGAATTTAAACCTAACAAACATGTTGTCTATTGAATTACCGTGTGTGTGTGTGTGTGTGTGTGTGTGTGTGTGTGTGTGTGTAAAGGAGGAGTAACTCCTACCAGATAAATTATTTAACATGATTTTCCTATATTGTGGAAAGGCAGACTGAGCCTCATTTTTTGGATTATGATTTGTATTATGAAATGCTTATCAAATGTTTTCCAAAGATTAGTTTAATTTTAATTAAATAAACCTTTCTCAAGAGGAGGCCCCCAACTATTTCTTGTACCCAGAGGCGAACGTACTTGTTGTTTTTAATTATTTTCTGCTGTTACCCAAACTGCTTTGGGTACTCCTGCCCAATTAAATCAAAGGCGCAGGTTCCTTATACACAATATGTTTAATATTTAATTTTAATTAAATTAATTAAATTGTTTATTTAATTTTATGTGCATTATTGTGCATAGAATAATGCAAAATTCATGATAGTAAGAATTGGGGTGGGGAGGTGACTCGGAGCTCTTTCAAACAAGCTAATTACAGAGCTTAAAGGAAACTTCTCTTCATTTCCAGGGGAAACATCCTAACATAACTTGAACTTTCTCCCGCAGCCGTCCATGATCGTAGCCGCTGTAGATTTGGGCTTGTTGGCCTCTTTCATCCTCTTGAGCTTGCCTTGAAATTTGCAGCTGCGGCAGCTGCTCGATAGAGGAGAGGGTATGTGCGGGCATGTTCGCGCTGTTGCCAAGGCTCATGCTCCAGTGACATTTTCTACTTTGCTAAGCAAGGAGCCACCAGCACAGTGCTCCCAGGAAGGACCGTTTTCTACTAAAGGCAGAGGCAAAACTTCCAATATGTTTTCTGCCTCAGGAAGGAGTCCATTCTAATGCCTTTGTGCTGCCTAATCCAGGCTGGAGTGCAAAAAGGCAGGAGCAGATGGAGGGGCTCACCTTTGGACTGGAAGCAGTGCCTGGCTCATTTTCCATTACAGTTTGCATCTTTAGGGCAGAGATATTCAGGAGTGTTTTCCCCTGCGTGGCAATAAGCTTCTGTCTTGCACTAGAGTACTTAGCTCCCAGGAACTCTGTTTTAACAGACGGAAGACAGAGTCTAAAACAAGCCCAGAACACTTGGCTAGCTTTGTATGGCTCCCGTCTGAGGTGCCTCTAAAACAATGAGGTCTGGAGTAAAAAGTCAGAAGCACCTGAGCCGAGGGAGCACACTGAATTTTGAGGCATTTTATTATCTCACTTTCCCGATTTTCCAGACTTGTAAATAATGACATTATTACCATCGTGGCCTGGCACTCTCAGCCAAATTTTCCAAACTTGACCTTATGAAATGGTGTATTCACTAGTCTTCTTTTCATTTCAGGCTGCTGCACATCTGGACCACGGTTGACTATTTACACTTATCATCACTCTATAAATTTTTTTTTTTGTGGAGGTATAGTTCCTTTCATGGAGCCTCCTGCTTGCTGGGACTTTAAACTATGCTTAGTGAAATATAACCTTTAACTTGATTAGCTCAGCCACTGGGGGTGGGGGTGGAAGGAGAGGGAAAAAAAATGGAAAGAAGGAAGAAGGAGAGAAAGAAAAGACAGAGAGAAAAAAAGAGAGAGAGAGGTGAGGTTGTTTCTAGTCACCTTACAAGAGAGCGGATCTGCTAAAAATAAACTTTCTCTTTGTTGTTGTTTGTTTTTTTCCCCTAAGGCTGGTTTTGTTTCAGTAGATTAAATATTATCATAAAAGTAGCTGATGATGCAGTAAATTGAAAATCAGGTTGTGGAATATTTTGCAAAAGCCTTTTTACTTATATGGCACTTACCCAGTTGGGCAAACATTAGTTTTAAACCAAGAGCATTTGTCAGGAGGAATTTTTGCTTCAAATAAGGTCTGGGAAATACTGAGAAGCAGCTAGCCAGGATGGAAAAGAAAAAAAGTGAAAAAGAGTTTTAAAAACTGCAAGAAAGAGACCCTAAATTTGATGCGAGATTAATATTGGTTGGTTAGGAATCAAAAAATAACTCCCCTACTCTCCGTTTATGTTGCACATCTGTAAGCCTAAAAACATCTTTAGTGTAAAACATTTGTCTGTGTATCTGAGAAATATGTATCTGAGGATAGATGCAATCGAATTTGTGAGGCACTGCTGTGTCACCACGTTTAGCATCAAATTATGAATTAAACAAGAAGAATGAATAGCAAATTAGGATTCGCCTAAGCTTAGCTTTGTGCAGTGGGACAATGAAAATTTATTTGAATTCTATTCCTTGATGAGGTTACAGATTTTCTCCCAACAGAAGATACACATTAATACTGTGGAGACAATTATTGGAAGTTCATTTTCTGTACACGTCTTAGAAACCTTTTCATGGAAACAGAAAACTCCTGTGTTGATTTATGTTTCAGATTTGAGAAAAAACCTTTCTCTATGTAACTTTTCCTGTGCAACTTCTAATGTAGGAATAATTTGTTAAAAAATATTTTGAAGAAGGATAGTAGAAATAGCAACACTGAGTGGTGTGTATGTGTGGGTGTGTGCGTGTGCGTTGTGTGTGTGTGTGGTTGTTTTGTTAATGTGGAAGAAAAACACTGTTCAGAAGTGGCTTTCAGGAGTACTACAACGGGCTAAGCCATTACAGCCTTCTTATAAGTTGGGCTGTGTGTGTGTATGTGTGTGTGTGTGTGTGTGTGTGTGTGTGTGTGTGTGTGTGTGTGTATGAAGACAAAAACCACACTTTCCAAAGATGACCGCACTTTTAAAAGCAGAGTCAACTGTTCTTCCTTACCTGACTGGAACGGGGAAATAATGTGTTGTAACGTTGGCTAATGCCTTCTCCACATGCTGAAATTGGGGTGAAGAAAGGGAAACTTGCTGGGGACGTTAACAAGGGAGCAGACAAGCAGACAAGTCAGATACACTGGGAGTTGTTTCTTGCATTGCTGTATGTGAGAAAACTTTTCAAGCCCTTAATGTAACCCATGTGCCTGCCCATGCTGAGTGTATTGGAGACAAAACTGATAGACATAAAATAGACATAAAAATATCACCTATACACATAACTAGGGTATTTTGAAAAATTAGACAAAAAGTAAGCCAGTGTGATTGATGATTCTCTGCTCTGCAGGCATATGTAATACCTAAATGGTGTAGTCTTTTTTTTTTTTTTTAAATCAGCGTTTTATCTTTGAAGACTTTTAGATTTATGGAAAAGTTGTTGCCTTATTTTTATGATTATCATAGCTGGTGTAATTTACAAGTTGGTTTCTTACGGAGTACATCCCCAAAAGGCAGAAGGCTTCCTTCTGAGGTTAGACGTGAGGTTTGCGTAGCTTTATTGGGGCTCCTTTTCCCTTGAAGAAGAGGCAGAGGCTTCACAGCTGAGAAAATAAAGTAACAGTGAAATGTATTCAAATGGTAGAATGTTTAAAAGCAAATTTAGCATTTGTCAAGCAACCAGTTTTGCAGGGGTGATTTTCCTATAGGTGCACTTGGGGTGTCCTCACCTCCTCTGCCACTAGCCTGTTGGATGCTGTAGACACAGTCCAGTTATCTTGCTGGATCTTGTCTTTCTCTGTGGCACCTTTGAGGTTCTGATGAAAACTGGGGCGAAACCTGATGCTGGGCTGAGGTTCTCGCCCCGCTGGCCCTGAGTATTCAAGGAAGATTTGTGTACTTCTAAAACCTGCCTGGTGCCCCTGCATTAACATTTCTGTTCCTAGCCTTGGGTAGTAAGTAATATACTGGGTTAAGTTTTGTTTCAAAATGGGTTTAATTTCAAAAGTTGAGGACTGGGGAGGGAAAAAGAGAGAGGAAAGCTCCTTTTGGGAACCAACCACAAAAATCCCTTGTCAGAGGTCTTAAAAATCGCCTATTGAGACACTCTTCCCACTGCCCTTGCTCCCCTTCTCCCTGTCTCCCCCCATCTCCCTCATGTGCTAATCACATTCAGACCAAAGGCAGGACTGGGCTACCTGGCTGCAGCCCAGAGGACATTTTATTTTATTTACAGATGATCTGTTAACCCCTGAAATATGGATTCATCTGGAAATTGTGACACAAGGACGCTTAGCCCACTTCGGCAGCTCCGGCACAGAGCTGCAATAGTACTTACCTTAATTAGCTGTGTCATTCAGAACAGAGCCCATGAGCCGGCAGACCTGGGAGGAGGGGCTGCCAACCCCCCCGGGAAGCCTTTCCACCCCAGGGACTCCTGGAACATGTGTGCAGCCCAGGGTCTGGCCACCCACTGGACCCTACTCCAGGCTCCAGGGGGACTGCCCTTTCTTCCACCCAGTGGGGTCTCCAAAGTCAGGTTCTCATACCTGACTGCTTTTATTTCTGCTTTTATTTCCAAACAACAGTTGACCTCTTTAAAGCAGTGACTTTGAGTGAATGTGCCTTGATTCTAGCCTACTGCAACTGCTGAAAATCTTTTAAGAGCCTCTTTTTCAGGATGACTTTTACAAATTCGTGTACAAGTTACATATTCACACACATGCCCATCACAGACACGTAAAGTCTTGTTATTTCATAGTTGAAACTCATTCTTTCTCAAAATCACATTTCCCAGTCTCATCACTGACCTTGTTTACCACACCACCCTCAGAGAGCTTTCTACTTATTTCCCACACTTGGATCCTCCCTGAAGGAGGAAACTTCTCCACCAACTGAGGATTTACAAAAGTGTGTGCCATAGACTCCGATGTACATTCAGAAGGGGCACTCGAAGGGGTTTTAAGCACAGCAGTATCATTGGAATAATTGTCTGTATTCACAGCGTGTCTCTTTGGAAGGGAACAAAATTCATTTGGATTAGAAAGAGCTGGGCTGCTGAAAATTTCACTCTGGAGACATTATGGCCAGGACAACTGCGATACCTACCCCACCTGTCCCCTGAAGCCTGTGCTAACCTTGCTCCAGGGGTGCTGGGCTAGGGGCCACTTTCAAGTGAATATTTATTTGAATTTCAAGCACAGTAAGACTGGTTCCCCAGATGTAAACGCAGCAGCCTGGTTTTAAGGACATGTTAGAAAGCCTGGGTGGGAGGATCTGCCAGTGTATTATCTTTTACTGAACTCTTTCTACTTGCATTTTATGAATTTCTTTTATAATGTAGATGGGTGGATAACAATCATGAAAAAAATGACATGTTTAGACATGTATAGAATTTCATTAACCATGAAGCATGTTCTGAGAATAAATTCTAATTTGCAGCAGACATGTTTCCTTCATTTACTATATATATAAAATATCTGTAAGAAATGCATATATTTTAAAAAGTTATAGAATGCCCACCCTTTCTTCTAGAAACAAGAATCTTAGATGAGGGTCGATTAAGAGGGAGAATGAAATATACCCTGAAAGCATGAGCATGTGAGAGCAGTAAAACAGAGGTTCCAAAAATATTTTGGGGGGCAAAATTTGATATTTGCCATTTGACATACAGTATTGACACAGCCATTGTGTGGACACCAGAGCTCTCCAGGATTTCCTTATGCCTAAATTTCTGGTTTTATTGAATCGTGTGTGGGTACTTTAACCTAAGCTGTGCTTGGTTTCCGGCTGGAAGTGGGTTCTCTTTAAGGAGGGAGAATTGCCTTCAAGCTAAGAGGGGGGAGGGGCCTGCTGAGTTGGGTGGAGAGGGGTGTGAGTTGAGCCCGCTGAGGGTAGGCTGCAGTACCCTGGCAGGAGGGTACAGATCAGACAACTTCTCGGCATCCTGAACATCACCCCGAGGACACCCAGCTGCTTTTCTAGCACAGAGCCCAGCAATGGGGTCAGAAGTCCTGTTCCTGCCACCTGCTGTGTGACCTTGGGTAGGACTCTTGCCATCTCTGTGTGTGAGCCTATCCTTTGCAGGATGATTTGGATTAGCTCAGCAGTCCCCTGCATGAGGTCCTTGACAAGAAGGGGAAAGTGGATGGAGGCAGAGGAGGAACCTATGAACAAGTGTCCTTGTTTTCAGGTGGTTGTTGGAAGTATATCTGCATCACTTGCTAAGGCTGCCCTGGCCCCTGATGTCTGCTGGCTTGGGGCGGGAGTTCCAGCAGCTCATCATGATCACAGATGCTATTTCATGCTGAGCAGAAGCTCTGATTGGCAGCTCCATGTGTCTTTGATTAATAAAAATGGGAAAATAAATTCATTATTATTTAATAAGTATTTAAAAATTAATAACATTTGTGAGATACCTGGCATATTGTTGTCCTTTAGTAAATGGTAGTCATTATTATCATTAATATTATTGTAGCTTAGCTGCTGGCAAAATCTTTGAAACTATGGGCCATAGCAGGAACATGTGATCCTTCCTGGGGAGATATTTGGGGGCCTACAGGCTCTGAGTGCAGGGTGGCAAGGCAGATGGGGGTGGGGGAGAGAGCTAGGGATGGGAGCTCATGGGAACCCCAGGCACTGAACCTCAAGGTACAAAAAAGTCAGTCCTCATTTCCCCCAGAACCCATTCCTGGCCTGGTTCCTTCTCATCCTGCTGGTCCAAACGCCCCTATGCAGAGGCTGCCCAGCTCTGGTGGGCAGAGTCCCAGAGCTGAAATAGAAAATTCTGGAGATAGGTTGCCTGCAGGTTCTCTGAATGTGGGGTTACAGGCTCCAACAAAAAAGGGATGAGGTTCCCTGACTTAGAAGAGACAGTTCTCTTCCTCAGTGAGTGTCATCTCTACTTCAGATAGAGGTGATGTGGTTTAGAAGACACTTGTATGATTACTTTCCCAGAATTTTATGCCATACATCATAATAAGAGTTATAATATATTGACTGCTTCCTGTTTGCCCAACAGTCTCCTGGGTTATTCACATACATTAGCTCATTGACTGCTTAAAACATTTTAGGATATATGAGTATTCCTATTTTATAATTTTGAATCTTGATGCTCAGAGAGGTTAAGTAACTTATCCAGGATCACACAGCTAGGAAGTGGCAGAGCTGAATTTAAAAATCCAAGCTCTTTCAAATACCCAAGATTTAATTCTATAGGATGAATATCCTACAGTATGAAGAAGAAACACATTATCAAGCTTCTTGAAGATTCACCTAGTGAAAGGTAGTCCAGGAACTCTCTAAAAAGTTTTGAATTGGTTTTTGAAGGAGGAATGGGATGTGGGACAGGGGTTGGAAGGAAGGGATATGGAAGCAAGGGATAATGCATAAAAGGTGAGGATGTTGATTTTGGGGTGATGGTGGGACCTGAGCCCCGTGGAGGATCAGGTGGGATTGATGCATGATTGCTGCTTTGGGAACAGGAGACAGGTGTTGGGGGCCTCTCTTTTCCCCACATCTTTGGTTAAGCATCTCTCTCTGGTTACTAGAGGCCTTTCCCTGCCCGCTTGTGGCAGGAGCTGCTCCAGCACTCTTGCTGTGTAGACAGCTTTCAGAGTCCATGCAGCACTGGCCGAGGAGCTGCTCTCATTCCTCTCTCCCCGCTTTCCTTTCTTTCTCCCTCCTTCCATTCTTCCTTTATCTCTATCCCACTTTCCATCTTTTCTAACAATGGCTTTACTGAACTAGCAAATGAGCACTGTAAAATATTAAATCATCTTTAATGAAGTGAAGCCTTAGTGTGGCACTGCCGCTCCATCACTGCACCATCATTTCCCATTTTTCTGCAGCCCCTTCCAGCTCCTGTCCCTTTGTTCACATCGTATGGACACAGGTGGAAACATCGGGAAGGTACAACACTTGGTGTTTTTGTTTCTTAAGATGTTGATATTAACATTTTGGTCTGTATTACCTCTGTGATTACAAAATTATAAATGTTGACTACATCCCACTGGGTGGATGGAGGGTTGTCATGCCCTAATGGATAGAGCCTCTAGTTTTTTATTTTGAGGGAACTCCACTATTGCTGATGTTGTCAGCGAGGGCCTGGGGACTGTGGGAGCAGAATCCAGGGGCCTTTGGGTGGCTGACAGTGTGCCTTAGGGCATGTGTGGTCAGGGGAGCAAGTGGAGACGGTGGAGGTGGGGCGATGCTGCCTGGGGTTAGGGTTTAGTTCACTTCTCAATTGCTGACCTTGGATTAGCCTGTTGACCTCTTTGAGCCTTCAATCCCTCATTTGTTCATTGAGAATATTGATATGTATTTCTTGAAACTACCATGAGGGTTAAGTGTGATCATATTTGCAAAGTGTCGGTCATTTGGTAAACATTAGTTCCGGCTGCCCTCTCTTTCCTTCTCCTTTCAAATGTCCTTAAGCAACTTGGAGAGGCTCATGCTGGATGCATGATGGATACATAGGGAGGCCTTGGCTGTAGGGGAGTGAAATGAAGGTCTACCCATTCATTCAGCAGATGTCTCTGGAGAGTCCAGAATACAGGCCTCAATAAGACCCTCGCCATAATGCAGCTTATAGTCTAGACTGAAAGACCCCAATAAACAGGAAAAGACATAGATAGGCATTTCCCATACTCATCATTTTTTTTAAGATTTATTTATTTATGCATACAAGAGCTAGGGTGTAGGCCAGTGGTATAGGGGGTGAGAGAATTCACCAGAGACAGAGTGGGGAGCAGAACAGGCAGATCTGCTGAAATACACTGCTGAGGGGAGCAGTGGGCAAGACAGGAGAGGTCTGCTGCACCATGTGGGAATCTCCCTGGCTGGGTATCGAACTCATGCTGCAGTGGCTGCCAATAGCTTCATAGTGCTGAGACTTAACCCCTTGCGCCACGAGGGAGGCCCACCCCATACTCATAAATTTTATAAAGGGATAACAGATGATTAAATTACCTTTAGTGGTAGCAGCTGTTTTATATGTGGAAAGGTCTGAAGGGATATTTGGTTGGAAAGTGGGGCCAAACGTTGCCTCAAAATGCTTTTTCTTAAGTTGGACGTGTCTTTGGGAATAATCTCTTTAGAAATAAGCAAATGTATGCTTTCCTAGAAGCCCATCTCCTGGAGCCAACACCGTTGAGCGGCTAATTAATGTTTGAGTCAAGTTCTGCAAGATGAGAAGGAATCAGGCATATGAGGTTCTGGGAACAGGAGCCTGTAGCCGGGGACCAGCATGGGGACTCTTGCGGGGCAGGACGTGATGGGGGAGGCAGGCGGCAGCCTTGTCTGGGGATCAGAGCGCAGATGGGCAGAATCCCAGGGCAGGGAGGCCCTACAGGACTTTGAGCAGGACTGGGGGGCCGTGCTCTGATGGAGGGTTGCGTATTTACACATTTTAGGCTCCTTTAGGTGAGGTGGTGAGTACGAACAGCAGACATTTTCGTGAGTAGGCTTACCTGGGAATGTTACATTTGCTGTGTTTTACTGGTAAAAATGGAATGTGTTGAGCTACTAGATGCAGACCACCCTGCTGTGGCTAACGAGAGACTTGGAGATGTGATTAAGAGAAGATGTGCACAGTAGTGTTGATTTTGTGACCGTGAGGGTTAGGGGAGATGTGGAAGCCAGAGACACAGGGAAGAGGAATTCTGGGAACTATGCTGGAGTCCAATGGGGACTGGATGCCTCTTTTTTTCTCCTGGTGTGGTTCCCCGAAGAACTAAGTGTCTGTGACCCCACCAGGCCGCAGGGTGGCGCACCTTCTCCCCGGACCTTCAGGAGTGTGATTGGGCTCCAGGGACTGGCGGCTGTTGCTTCTCTCAAGGCTTCTCCCCACTCCCTACTGATGCCAAGAAAGGGGGGCTGCCCAGAAAGAGCGGGGTGAGTAGGGTCAAGTCTACAGGGCATATTGAGAAGAGCTGTTGGGTCGTTGTGGTTCTTTGGTAATTCCATGGTGGTTCTTTTGATTCCACAGGGATTCTCACAGAGTGAGCACACGTCCATCCGCTCACCTGTGACACCTGTTTGGACGATTCTGATCACATCTACATGTGTAGCTCCTGGCCCCCATAAAGGTCCTATTATTATCTCAACATGCATATCAACCACCCAGCTCTGTCTGCAGACATCTGGACACATCTGGTGACTGCAAGCAGCCTCACCTCATCAGTGGGACTCACATCCAAACTCCAGACACACAGACCTGCAGGAGCAGAAAAGCCTTCTCTCCTGGGCCCTTCCTCAGAGGAAGACCAGATCTGAATCCAAAGGGCTCAAAATGCAAATTCCACTCTAGTAGCCCACTTACTTTGAAATGATGGCTCATGACCTGTTAATGGGTTGTGAAACCAGTTCACTGGTTTGCAACCAACTTTCAAAAAATATGTAATAGATAAACTTGAATAGAAGTGCATCGGAGATATCAGAGTCTATCCTGGGTAGTAAGGGTTGGTGTAATTTTGTGAACTTTTGAAACTTTGTTTTTTCCAAATATGTATGTGGGATGTGTGTGTGTGTGTGTGTGTGTATTGGATTATAGTGTATTTTTTTTTTTTACTCTTAAGCTGTAGCAAAATAAAAAAGTTCAAAAAGCACCATAAACCCTAATCCTATTATCTAGTATTATGATGGGCAGTGTATGAAAACGTTTCCTTTTCCCTGTCCTGGAAGCACTTGCAGTTGGGGGGCCCTAGCCCAGGCAGAGTCAGTGATGTGGCCTGCTGGACCCCTGGCCCAGGGTGTGAGGGGGGAGGCTGGTGGGCTGGGGCCTTGTGTGGCAGGGAGCTTGCGGGAAGGAGAGCTGCCAGAGGAGGAATAGAAGTGCTTGAAGGATGCTTGTAAACCTGAGTAGAAGGACTTGTGGCTGGGGCTAAGGCAGCTAGGGCTTCTCCCAGGTTTGGAGTTGGGTGACTAAGGTAGTAATGCAAGAAGAAGAGCAACTTGTTCCCTAAAACAGGGTCAGGCAGTTTTGTCTTTTGTGAAGGTTGATAGTGAGGTTTGCCATGAACATGTCGAGTTGGATGGGTGGCGGTGAGACTGTTAGTTGGGTGTACACATGGGCCTAAGTAGAGTTGGAGAGCGTGTGGGCCAGAGGTGCAGATTTAGGGTCTCTTGTGAGGAGGGAAGCAAGAGTGGGCTCTGGGGGTTGCATAAAGGAGAACCTCTGAGGATCTCTGCGGTGCAGGGGAGTGCAGAGCAGAGAAGCTGTGCTGGAGAGCGCAGAATGTAGAGAAGCCATTCTGGAAGGCAAGCGGCAGGGTGCAGGGCACAGGCAGGGCCACACTGAGCTAAGGGACTAATGGCGAGAAGCATAGACTGTTCCTGAAACAACCAGAAATCTGCTGAAGACTGGTCACTCTGCTTACTCAGTGGTCATGAGACTGAGAGAGTGGCAAGAACTTCCCTCATGGTGTCTCTGAAACCATCAAGAGCAAGGAAGGGACAGGGGACGTGGAGCCAGGGTGAGTGCAGGGCATCTGTTTGGAGGCCGAATTGCATTGTTGAGCCTGCAGCCAAGCCCCTTCCCCACTGCCTCCTTGCCCTCAGTGCTGGGCTACTTGACCCTTCAGGCAGCAGATGACCAGGGGTGTTTGGAGATCCGAGTTCTAATTTTAACAATCAGAATCTCATTTTCCTGACCTAAACAGGGTAGCGCTAAAATATTCTCCTGAACCTCTTCCTTATCTAGAATTCTTTGAGGGCATCTGTGAAATGGGGTTAATCATCCTTGCCCTGCTTCTTTCACAGAGGGCCCTTTTGAGAGTCATCATGAACTACCCAAAGCAAGGGAATTAAGATTGAAGATGTTAATAATTAAACTCAAAAGATCCTTCAGGGGCCTGAGTTAGCCATGCAATTGCAACCCCCATTTCCTTTCTGACAGGATCTTCTCCCTTCCTTACACCTCCTAACCCCATTGCTACCATCTTCTCAAGAAAGGCGTTGGTAAAAATTGGGGCTTAGGAGGAACAGAGGTGCAGAAATGTATGATTCCAGTGAGTAATTGTTGAGTACCCACCAGGTTGCAGGACTGGCTGTGAGGGCTCCCTACTGCTGGAGCACAGCAGAACACCCCCTGCAACTCTTTAAGTCCAGATTCCATGTCCTCACGTTAGTGAGTACTAAAACTCCAAGAGATGGCCATGGTGTGTGTCTGCTTAAAAAACTCCATCAGGGAATTTGTTGAGTTTGGAAAGGTGAGGACCACTGAGAGGAAGATGAGAAACAGCCCCCTGAAACAGAGCAGTAATTGCTGGAACAGAGCACTGAGGACACCCAGGTCTTGGGTATGAATGAGAATGGATGCAATCAGGGAAGTCTTCTTGAAGGAAATGCTGCCCACACCGCGTTTTGAAGGCTGTGAGAAGAGGAGACAGCATGTGCAAAGTTTTGGAGGCTTTAATAGGGAGGCCACCAGCTGCCTTAAAGGTGTCTGCACACAAAATGCATCATTCAGGTTGGAGATGCCCCTCACAGCAAATCCACCCATGGATTTCTCATCACCCTGAGAAGTCCTATTTCAGGTCCCTCTTTCATAAGAACTTACCATGTTTCCATAGTTAGGCAGGATACATTAGCTGGGAAAGCAGTTCCCATTAATAATGGATTAAGGTATGCAACCACTTTAAACCAAGTTGGGGGAAAGTGGATTTTTTGCAGATTTCACAGGGATCAGACAAGAATGAGTAGGTTAATTAATCAAGCTCTCTTTGTGGATAGGCTTATATCTGCATTTTTGCTAATTATTACGAAGCAAGTGTTCTCCATCTAGCTCAGAAATGCAGAGAGCTAGAGTGACTTGCTCAAGGTCACACAGCAAATGAAGGGAGAGCTAGGAGGTGGTTCTCAGCTTTCCTAGACACAGAAAGCAGTGGCAGGATGTGGGAACCATACTGTGTGAATCCCTGTCTTTGTTTTCAAGGGATCTTGGGGAAATTTCTTAGGCTTGCTGTGCCTTAGTTTCCTCTCTTTAAAGAGGCAAGGCTGGGAGAGGCTGTAGTGAGGACTGGAGGAGCACCCAGGAAATTATGCCACACTCTAGCCCAGCTGCTGACACTGTCACATACAAGTAATGGGTGCAAGGACTCAAATTTGACAGCACCAAGACTGACCACCAAGCTCTGAGATTCTGGAATGGATTTTGAGTTTCAACTTCTGGAAACACACCAATGTCCTGGTATAACTTGTCTGGAAGCTGATGGATTATCCCCTTGACCTTCCTGAGCACTAAGTTTGTTCAGCTTGACCAGGTGGTGTGGGGGAGCCGCTTCCCTCTCTCATCTGGTCAGAGATGGCGTGAGGACGGATGCCTTGTAGGGCTCTAGGCAAAACAGTGGATATAAAAGCAAATGGGGCAGTTGTGAAGAGGACGCTGGCCTACCTGCCCTAGTTACTGACATGAGAGTGAGATAAAACTCCAGAAGTGGAGAATGTTCCACAAGTGCTCAGCTGTAAAGCCCCTTTGACAGGATTTCCAAAGGGCCTGTGTGCAGGGGCAGGTACCGTGGCGGGACATGGGGGCCTTCAAGGCTGTCGGGGAATGGATTGTGGGAGACTGCAGCCCAGGCAGCAGGCTGAGGGAAATTACTATGAAAATGAGCCTGATAGAAATAGGTGTGTGTCTGTGTGTGTGTGTGCGCGCACACACGCTATATGATGGCAACCCCTTCTTGGAAGGCCATCCTAGAAGTCAAAGTGAAGCTTTGGGGAGATGAAAGCCGGGAGACAAAGGGCTGGAAGGAACAATGCCAGTGCAGATGGGCAAGACTCCAAGCCCAGGATTGGGGCCTGCGGCCATGTGACGACCCAGCCACAGAGACCCCGCACTTCTGGGTCTGCGGGTGGTAGGAGGGGGCTATGGGCCCAGGCAGGCCTGTATGGCCGGCTGGCTTGGGAGTCTCCTTCTGACAGAGCTTCCCTTCTGGTGTGGGAGAAGCAAAAGAGAACTGCCTGCTTTTCTCTTGTCAGGCAACCCAGGTGGAGAATCAGGGTAGGTATCCAGAAAACATCATTTTAACTCCTTGTCAAAGTCAAAGGCCTTCTAGATTTGGCCCAAATCGTCCCAGCTTTGTGCCCACAATTATTATTTTTACTTAGCCAATATAAAATAGTAATCGTTTTCGGCCAGGCCCACTAGGGACCTGGGTGTCTTCAGTATCTGCTGACACAAAGGATGTGCGTAAAGAAAGAACACTGAAGAAATGAAACAGGAATTGAAGTGACCGAGCTTCCCCTGCAGGCTGAAGGACATTTCAGTGGCCATGGGGGCACCAAGGAATGAAGAGCACAGAGAACAAGAGCATGCACGCATACACACTCACACACACACTCACACGATGATCCATCACATAGTGATTTAACATGATGAGTAACAATAATGGCAACAGCCAATATTTTTGAGTACAGGTTATGTGTAAAAAACTATTTTATGTGCTTTACAGATATTAAGTTACTTAACTCCTGCAAGAATATAAAGTAGGTAGAATGATAGACCCCCTTTAATTAACAAGAAAACCAAGTCACAAGGAGATCAAATAAAGTGCATCAGTTCCCACCAAAATGCAAATCTTGCACGGAAGGTATGATGAGTTCCGTGTTGCAGCTGAGCACAATGAAATTCAGAGAGGTCAAGGTCATCAACATCACTCAGATACAAGCAGAAATCCATGTTTTGCCAGCCAGGGTTGGTTTGTAACAGGCAGAACCTTGACGGCATTCTTCTGTGTGTGAACTGTTGCTGGAACCTTGGCCTTTTGATCTGAAACATAAGCATTTTCTGCTTGTCCTCAGTGCTTGGAGGCCCCTGGGCTCTCTGGGCGGGCATCCTGGGAGTGTTCTGCCTGACAGGAACATATTTCCCGGGCTATTTGACTTTCTTCCAAGTACTCCAAGACCGAGGGTGGAACTGGACCTCAGGGCTTCCTCCGAGAGAGCTGGGGTCTGCCCTCAGCACAGCACGGGCCTCAGGCCCTGAAGGGGCTAGACCCTCTGACATCCTCTCACCACACTCATCAGTGGCTTGGAAAACATCTGCGGCCCAGGATCCCTTTGTTTCAATGGCATCTTATTTAAAAGTTCAGTCTCACGACAGTGTCATCGATCAGGTTGAAGATGGGAGCCCCTGCCGCCTGGACCCTGGCTGGTCATACCGCAGGGTCTGGCGTTCCTTGGAGCACATTTGCGTCCTTGAGAAACAAGATGCTTTCTGAAGGCCTGTCTGAACCTACTGCTCCGTGACTTGGTGCCATTAGAGGAACACTTGCTCCACAGAGGACTTTGAACATGTAGCAGACCCACAGAGGCTTAGGATATGACTCGGGTGGCAGGGGAGGCTGGAGGCAGAGTGAAAGGAGACAAACTGTGATGCTATGGTCTGCCCAAAACAGCAAGTGCAGTTGGTTAAACTCGTGAGTTTTGGGTGAACAGACCTCCATTTTAATCTCAACTCTTCTAGTTCCTAGTTGGGGAACCTTGGCAAAATCCTTCCACTCATTTAAGCCTGCTTTATCTTCCTCCTAGAGGGGCTAAGCTGAAGTAAAATCATGTACGAAGATTTTACTTAGTCTAGTTGCTTGCACACTGCAGGCTAGCTTGTTATTAGCACGGCTCTGTCAGGGGTGTTTGGGGTTGCTCTGGTTGTAAAGGTGCATCAAGGCTGGACCCAGGTTTGATTTCTGAGGAAATCTAAGGTAAGTCAGGGTGTTCTGAGCACCTGCTTCCTTTCAGCTGTCCCTCTTCTCTCTGTCCCCCTTTGAGGTTAAAAACGGAGCTGTTACTGCCATGAAATTCCCTTGTTCCACAGCTCCTCTTTTTGATCAAGGTCAGACACTGTTTGGGCCTCCCGAGGTGAAGTCAGCAAGGCTATTAGCAGCCAGCCAGCCGCCGTCCCCTGGTGTGCTGCTGCGTTAGTTCCCAGGCTGCCTTGTTAAAGCACCTGGAGGCACTCACCTCTCTGTCTCCTGTCCACAGCCCCAGTCCAGGACATTTAAACCAGTCAGTCCTACTGAAGCATTTGGATATGAAAGTCTTACTTATTTCTAATCCAGCGGAGTAATGCTGGAGGTAGAACTGTCTGGCCAGCTCAGGGGGTGAAAATCAGAGTCCCTTTTGCAGACCCCAGTGCCCTTGAAATAGTGTTAGCGTCAGGGTGGTGGGCTTTGCTGTGAGGCCAGAGGAGAGGTTTGACTGCTTTTTTGGGGAGGGGGGCTTTTGACCTCACCAAATGCCATTTGAGGCTGTGGGTTAGGGTGAGAGGGAGGTGGGGCTTCTTATACCCCAAGCAGGGACTGGAGAGGAATTCTTTGGCTACCACCAGCCAGTCTCAAAGCCATCAAGGAGTTCTTTGTCGCCATGGTAGCCAGAGAAGAGGTAAATGGATGCCAGGAAGAAATATAAATTTCCCAGGGGAGGACACAGACCAGCTGAAGGAAATCAGCATTTGTCCAGAAAAGCACGATGGCAATGCCAAAGGCCAGCACAGTCACCGTTGTCCATGTCATTTGGAACTCATTAACACATCCCACACCCCCAAGTGTAAATTGCTCATATCACCCATGTAATAAAATACAAACGTGTTGTCTCCTACACAACTACAAGTACTGTTGCCTAGATCCAGACAGTGACTCCAAAGATGGAGCCAGGGGACTTCAATGTCTATCCATGTGCAAGGTGGTATTTTGGAGGTTTTGGGAGGGAAGACTGAATTTAAGAGCTGCGTTTGTGACCCAGATTCCTGTCTGCTTTGTGTTCTGAAAGCCAGAGAGGGTTGTGTGTGAATTCAGTGCCCCTGCCCAATGTAGGTAGTGGCAGAGATTTCCGAAAAGGTGGGAGACAAGAATCCGTGGCTCAGGGTGAGGCCAGGTCCTGGTGACAAGGAGATGCCTCTCATATCTGCATCCAGCAACAGTGCCCGATTGCAGAGTGGGCAGCAAATTCCTTGGCCCAGGGAATCCCAGGGCTATGGGTGAGCCTCAGAGAAGGAGGATACCAGGGACTTGAAACACATCTAGTCTAACCTCTAGTGCCACAGGAAAGCAGATCTGCAACTTTTGAATTACTGGCAACTGGAGTTCAACAATGGCATTAAACACTTCTGATTCCTTCGGATAACATCAGCATCCCCAGCACAACTGTGTTGATTAAGTAGCTCATCATTTGGGATGGGTTTGAACCTACAGTCTAGCCCCTAAAACCACTTAGAGAAACAAAAACAACAAACTGGCATCTAGCACCACAAGCAAAATGAAATGAAAAACTTGGAAAATGTTTGCAATTCCTCACACAATGAAAGAGAAAATTTCATATATATGTATGTATGTATGTATATCCATTATAAATGAATAATAAAAAGGCCAGCTCAATAGAAACATGGACAAAGGATATGCATCATTCACAGGTCAGAAATTCGAATGACTCTTTACACATCTGCGGAGTTGCTCAACTTCACTCACAATAGCAGAAATGCAAATTTAAAATGAGGTAATGTTTTTCACTTACCTGGTAAAGATCAAAAACATGTATCACTTAGTGCTGCTAACACGGTACTTTCATACAACGTTAGTAGAAGTATTAATTGATAAAATCTCCATGGACAGCAATTTTGTAAATAATTATCAAAATGAAAAATGCCTATTTCCTTTTGTATTCATGACTTTTTCTTACAAACATGTTAGCAAACCTGCAAAGTCACCACATAGGAATTTTACTATAGCATTGCGAACAACAAGAGTTGAGTCAAATAATTAAGGAACTACTTACATAGAAGACTTACTAGACAAATGATGGTGTAGTCATATAATAACATATTACATAGCATTTAAAAGGAATGAGATAGCTATCGGTATGGATAAGGAATAATTCCTGATATATATTGTTAAGTGAAAAAAAGTAATGCAGGACAGATGCTTCCATTTGTATAAATAGTCAGAAAAATACCTACGGCATAAGTGTTTGTATGTGCCTACATAAGCATGTATGTATGGGACGCTTATACATGCCCAGATTGTCATTTAAAGCATTTACCCATCAAAATAGTGACAGTGGTTGCTACTGGGAAGGAGATTGGGTGGCTAAGTGATGGGTGGTGGAGGGAGATTTTTATCGATTATCCTTTGTCTCTTTTGATTTTTGTATCATGTGTATTTTTCTGACTTAAAAAAGATAAATATTTAGTTTAGCTACTTGAGATTTAGAAAGAAGGATCTCCCCGCCAGTCTTGCCTCAACCCCCATCTCCCTGCCTCAGTCTCACCCTGGGTGACAGTGTCCCTGATGAGGCACAAGACTGAGAAGGAGGCTATGTCTGGAACGGGCTCAGCTGTGGGCCAGAGAAGGCCTGGGGGCGAGAAGAGCCCCCAAATACACTGGACTCAAAACAGAGCATTCAAATCATATTGAAAACAAATGGCCAGTTAGGTCAAATCATAGGCTGATTTCCAAGTCTGCCTGCTGCCCCTCTCTCTCGGAGCATAATGTCCGTGAAGACAGGGAGAGTGGTGTCACCGTCTGCAGAACCTGTGAAGCCCTGGGTGACCTGCCCTAGTTGTGCTGAGACTCTATGCGTGATGAAGTCAGCTGGCTGGGGGTTTGGGAGTGTCACGCTTTCTCCAAGGTGAGGCCCACACTGCAAGCAGGTGCTACAGTGCAAAGACACGACATTTGGGTCACACTGCTCTGGGTTTGAGGATCTATGCATATAAGAGCAGTGTGAAATTAATTAAACCAGGAGTCACAGGACTGAGTCTCCTCCAATGCCAGGGTAGGCTCCTTCAGCAAACCAAATCTAAGCTTGAAAATGCCTCAAGTTTAAGGAAATCAAAATGCTAAGGACACCCAATCACAAACAGCCAAGTAGGCTTTAAGTAGAGCCAATCAAGTAAATTCTTTGCTTTGTTTCTGCACTTTTTCCTGGCTTCTGTTCATAGAGTGCTTCTAAGCACTTCCGGTTCGGCACTACCGATTTGAATCAATTTCTGCTCACATGGAAACATATTAATATGCTCACTTTAGCTTTTAATAACAGATAGGAGCAAAACCTTCACCTTTCTGAGTCTCAGTTTCTGATCGGCAGAGTGGGGATAATCCCTCACTTTGGCCTGTGGAGCGGATGCATTGTGCCTGGTGCCCTAGGAACATTATGGGAATGTGGTGGATGGTTTAGTTAATTGTTGGGAGTCCAGACAGGGGGTTGAGGTTTGAGTCCCAGCTATGGAAATCAGAGGCTGTGGGATTTGGGGTGAATTACCTAATCTTTCCTTACTACATAAAATGTAAAATTGGAATCACAATAGTACCAAGCTGATCTAGGATTGCTGTGAGGATAAAAAGAAGACAGATGCTATACTTTAAAGCACTTTCCATAGAGCCCAACTTGGAGTAAATAATTAGAATATTAGCTACCATTCTTTTATTTTTATTTTGAAGTAACTTGATAAATCTAATCAGTCGGTTATTGAACTTAAAAAAGTTTGGACATCAGGCTAAGGTTTTGTTTTTTTTTATTCTTTTTTTGGACACAACAGTGGAAGGTGCTGGGATGGGCATCTCAAACGTGGGCGGCTTACATTTGCCAGAGATGCCATTCAGGTAGATGGGCAGGAGACACCCAGTTAGACCCAATTGTTTCCCAGGAGCCTGTAACCCTTCAAAGTGCCCACATGGGACCAGGTCAGGGAGGACTCCCCAAGGCCTTACGTCAAAGAAATAAAATATCCACCCAGTTCCGCAAGGAACTCGGAATATTTCAAGTAGTCTTTGAAGAAAATGAAAGTTAAATCCAGAGGTCCTTCAAGAAGGGCACAAGCGGGGTCTGTATCAAGGAGTGAATCATGAATTTGTCCTTGAGATTCCAAGTACAAAGAAAAGGGGAGGCTGTGTTTGGGAAAGCCCATGTTTGACTCTCTTTCCAGAAAAGAAACGTTACGGAAATAAGAAAAAAAACAAACAAACGAAAAACAAAGAAAAAAGGTAGGGCAGGAAATGTCTAGACAGAGCAACTGGACGAGTGCAGGCAACTGCAGCAGCTGAGAGGCTGGCGGGGAGGGGGCTCGGCGAGAAATTGAGTCCGCAGGCGCACCGAGGACATCTTGGAAGCGATCGTTGAAATAATGTCAAGATGGAGATTTATTAGAGGAATTTAGTTACCACAATAACTCACTCTGTCCCTCCTTCCAAATTAGACAACACACCTCCGTAGCACCGATCACGAGGAACGTTTTGGGAGATGAGGTGGGTGGGTGGGCTGGAAGAGGGATCAGCACACATGGCACGTGTTAATTTGAAAAATAAAAGCAACGCATCCCACGTAAGGGCACACAGACCCAGCAAGGGGCTCCTGTCCGCATTTTACCAAAACTTTGTATAAAAGATCGCTTTTTGATACAGAGGTTCCTTACAACTTGTTTCTCCTCTATGGCTGGACAGGCTAAAACCCCAGGGAGAACCCTGCTTCTCCCCACCCTGCCTCATTGTGACTGTCCCCAGAGCAGCCCGTCCTTCCCCGTTCCTTGCTTCTGGTAGACGGCTATCCTGCGGCGCCTCCACCCTGATGTGTTTGCTGGGAGAGTGTGTGTGTTTCTGAAATGATCTTAACTTGGGATCGGAAGGCTTCCTGGCTACACTTTCTGGAATCAGAATTTTATCCGAGGCCACTTTTCATAAAGCAGAGTGATACTGGGCCAGACCTCTGGTCAACAGGAAAACCGAGGATGGCTGAAGGCAACACCAGTTGGGGGCCTTTCCTGGCAAACCCAGATCATTCCAGAAGCACAATGGAATCTCAGTGCCCTTGGCACAATGAGAGGAGAAATCGAAAGAGGATCTAGGTTCAAGCTATTGCTTAATTACGATGATTATTTTTTATTTCACCACCATGAAATTTCAACCCTACGACGGCCGAAAGCGGAAGGCGGCGCACTCTGGAATCGCAAACCTATTTTGTAAGCACTTCCTTACAGCCTCCCAAAGTTTAAATATTAATTTGCCTGTAATTGGCGGAGAAAACAAACAGGCAATTAAAAACGCTACAAAGCTGACTTTCTCCTTCTTCTGCTCTCCCCTCCCTTTTCATTTTGCTGCCGCCTAGAACTGGATGTAAGACAATGGGACCCCGAGCTGTGTGGAATTCTAAGCCCAGGCTTGCCTTAAAGCTACAATATGGATTTAATTTATATGCAAATGCAAGCAATAAAAAGGCAGACACTGTAGAAATTATAGGGTCCCCCCTCCTTTTCTTAGGAGATGCTCAAACCCTTTTTCTCTTCTTCCAAGTAAGACCTAATTATTATTGGTTCCTGCTACCTTCCCCCTCTCCTGCCCATTCTGGGTGTAAACTGGGTCGTTTCAGAAAAGCCACAGAATATTGGGAATAAGAGAAGGAGCATCCGGATAATTTCACAGTCTGACTCCCCCTCCCTGCACTTTTATTTTTCCAGTCTGCCCCCCTCCTGTTGGCCAGTAGAACGCAAAACTGATCAAAGCCAGCCGGAAGACTTAAGTAGGGCAAAATGGGGCTAAAGTATGCTAATAGAGGAGCTAAATATACTTTAATCCTGTTATAATACAAGGTAACTTGGAGGCAGGGAAAGGGCCTGGTGGCTTTGGCAGGGGGCAGAGGGGGCTGGGGACCCCTGTGAACCCTGAATAGAAGTCGCTTCCTATTCTTTCTCTGGCTGGGGGTGGGGCGGGGGCCTTCTTCCTTAGATGCCCACAGCAGCCCCGCCTGCCCCGTTTACTGAGTGTCAACAGTTGGGTGAGCAGGACTTCTCAGCCCTTAGATCAGCTCTCTGTGACCCTCCACATTGAAGCCCAGGCCATTCAGCCGAGCCTTCCAGCTGTTGCCTGAGGATGAAGGTTTTTTTTTTTTTCTTCTTCAAAGTAGGGCCTGGCTTAGGAGAACACTAGGCAACAGTTTTAAATTATGTCCTTCCCACCACCCAGCTTGCTCTGCAGACCCAGTGGGAGGTGGTGGCTGTGCTAGACCTAGTCTGGTCTCTCCTGGTAAGGAGCTACATGGGCCCCCAGATAGATCTCGGGCAGAACTGAGTGGACCTGAGAAGAAAAAACAGCCTCACTGCACCTTCAGGGCTGGCTTCCACCAGGCTAGTAAGGTCTTAGAGAGGAGAAAGAGAGCATCGTTGATTCGGTAACTTGCTGAATAAAGTTCTTGGGGAACCTCTTAGACTCTGGGCCTTGGGTATTCATTCCAGAATTTCAGGGAAGCTGTTCCTGGGTTAGTTCTCCCAAAGGACAGGCCCCAAGTGGCAGGGCAACCCCGATATACAATGGGGTGCCTGACTGTGGGTTCTCACCCGTGCGCTTAAAAAGGACTTATAATAAGAACAATTGCAGACACTCACAAAAAGGTTAATAATAGGGGTTATTTACAAAAGGAAGGGAAATAAAAAAATGAATAACTCGGGGACAAAAGAGAAAGTGAGGGAGAGAGATAAATCTCCAAATACGTCCTACCAGATCCGAAGAGCTGGAAACCCCAATGGCACGCTGTAGCCCAGCGAGAAGCAAGAGACCCCCAAGGTCAAAAGCCCTCCTTACATAGCCAACATGTCTGCTTAACTCCACCCCTCAGTTTCCGGTAATCCTCTCTTCTGGATGATGATGGAATTCTGGGATTCGTAGCCCTAGGGGTCTTGGATCTCTCTGGCTTGAGGTGGGGGTCCATAAACCTTCCTGTGGAGTTTGTTGCAGATGTCCTTTTTTCCCCCCAACAATTCCCCCCTTTCATTTTTGTCACCATTTCTATGGTGATGATGGTCAAATAGGTGGATGTCGGGGTGCGGTCTCAGATGACAATATTTTAGGGTTCCAGTTCGAAAAAGAAACTAACAGTCAGTCTCCAGGTGCTGTCCAGTGTGGCAAACAAAATTCCTTCATTGTTTATCTAAAACAAGTTCTCTCTACCTTGATCCCAACTTTGCTGTATCCAACAATACAGCAAAACATTTACAAACTCAACCTACTTTCAGTCCATTTCACCTATTTTTGCATAATATCACAGGGCAGAATAACCAAAATAGCAATTTTAGCTAGCTTTGTTGGAATACTCCATGTAGGATAGGGCTGAACCCTTAACATTCAGTCTGTGCAGATTTCAGGAACAAAAGCCAGTCGCACCAGACTTCGCTTGGGGTTTCCTCTTTTCGAGGTTCCCAGGGCTTTTTCCTTTTCCGGGTTGTCCAAGTCTTGCCAATGGAGGCAAGCTCCCTTACCTCCTTTGGAGGTCTCTGGAACCTCACAAACAGAGCAACAGGTCCCCCTCTTCTTGGCTCAGTTCAAGTTCGACTTCCTGGAAGAATTCCAATCAAAGCTGTATGATGAAACATGTTTCCAATTTCTTCAGTTTAGACGGCAAAATTCCCAATTGAAATTATGCAAAAATAGACTCTACCATAAGTAGTAAAGATCACTACCACCATTATTAATACTATGTTGATATCAAGGGGAGAGAAAATGCAAACGTAAGTTAATCCTGCTTTAAAAAAAATGCAACAATGCTGCAGATCCTGGTTAGTCAAAGCAAGAAAACCAAGTCAAAGCAAAATTAAACAAAATTTATTAAAAATCTGGTTTATCTCCCAACAGTCTGTTTAGTCCCTTGGAAATTTCTACTATCGAAAGTTCCATCAATTGGAATCAGTTGAGATTTTCCTGAAGCAAATTTCTGTCAGAAACAATTTCTGCAGATATCAGACCACTTAAGTATACAATATTGTAAGACAACAATCAAAAATTGACAATTTACATACATTTCAGGTACTGAAAGGTTTTATAATTTTCAGAAAACCAATGTTAACATTTCCTCGTGTGCATGCTAGTTTTACCCTTTTTTCCATCGGCGCCAACCTCTAGAAGTTAAGACATTTAGTCACAAGGAAAAGACCTACAGACATACAACATATAGACACACAGAGCTCTTAGTCATGCCACGTGGAATATTTTATGCAACTGCAGTTTTACTCATAGGCAAAACAGAAAGCAAAAACAAAAACAAAAGAAAGTCTCAAAGTGAAAAAACAAAAGTTAAAAAGAAATACCAAAATCAAGATTGAATGCCTTTCTGTAATAAAAATTAAATAAAAAAGAATAAAAATAATGCCAGTATAATTTCATGATCCTAGATGTTTTTACATCTCCTAAACTTTGAAAGGAAAAAGATTGGTTAGAGAATGTTTGTCATCTCAGGGTTCTTCCAAAGAGTAATTTGAGGAATATCCTGCTATAGTAGCTGGAAAAGAAAAGTTAACAATGTTCAAGTGTTTTTCTTTTTCTTAAACAGATACCTCAGGTCCTCAATGGGTTCGTAAGACCAATGGGTTTTCTCCTCTGGGTCAGTTTCTTTTGGGGCTTTCTTAACTCTGAAATGATGTACCCAAGGTTTTATGCCCACGAGTTTTAAGGACGTGTGTGTACTTAGTAAAACATCATGTAGACCAGTCCTTTTTTCTGACAGTTGATTTTGAGCATCTCCAGTCTGCCAAGTCTTAAGTAAGACCTGATCTCCAGGTCTGAAGGGATGCAATGGTTCCTCAGGAGGCATAGAGATCCTCGAGATTGCAAAGTTGTGAATTACTGACAGAACCTCCTGGAGATGTTTCACATATGTGTAATCCTGCTGTCTTGTTCTATTTCTGGAGTGGCTTTCAGAGCTGAGGCCTGGAAGGGTCTCCCAAACACAATTTCAAAAGGGCTTAGTTGTGCCACTCTTATCCGAAGGAGGGCAAGGAATAGTACCTGGTCCCAACGCAGCTGTGTTTCTTGGCAGTTTTGCCAAGGTTTTCTTCAAGGTGTGGTTCATTTTTTCCGTTTGTCCAGAGGATTGTGGTCTCCATGCAGCATGTAATCTCCAGTTGATCTGTAACACACTGCTTACTGCATGATTAACCTCAGACACAAACGCAGGCCCATTATTGCTTTGGATAGAGCTAGGCAATCCAAAGCAAGGGATTATTTCCTTTAGCAGCTGTTTAGCTACTTCAGAAGCTTTCTCTGTCTTGGTGGGGAATGCTTCCACCCACCCTGAGAACGTATCCACAAAAACCAGTAGGTATCTGAAATTGCCGGTGGTTCTAGGCATCTGTGTAAAATCCACCTGCCTGTCCTCAAAAGGGCACTTGCCCTGATATTGAACCCCAGTGGCTTTAGGGCGCGAATCAGTCTTGGGGTTATTCCTGGCGCATATTTGGCAACCCTGGGTGATCTGTTGTGCTATTTCATGTAAATGTGGGCCCCTCAAATATGGGCGCACTGCCTCTAATAGGGCATCTCTCCCATAGTGGGATCCTTCGTGTAAATGTTTCAACACCGGATATACCAAGGCCTCTGGGAGTAGTATCATCCCATGCGAGTTTGCTCTCCAAGTAGAGCTGGGGTCAACCTCAGTAAATCCCCATTTACGAGCTCTCTCCTCATCCCGCTCAGTGTATTCCGGGACATAATGCGTCAAGTCCACGAGAGGGATGAGTGCACCCTGGAGAGCAGAATGGGCAGCGGCCTTAGCCACTCGATCAGCTGCTCTGTTGCCTTTTGCCATATCAGACCCACCTTTTTGGTGGCTGGGACAATGCATCACGGCCACAGCTGATGGTAAAGCTACTGCCTTTAGCAAGGCCAGAATTTCTAAAGGGTGTTTGACATCTTTGTTACTGGCGGTAAGGAATCCTTGCTCCTTCCAAATGGCCCCATGCATGTGGAGGATCATGAAAGACTACTTTGAGTCAGTAAATATATTGACTCTCTTACCCTTAGAGAGTTCCAGGGCGCGGGTCAGGGCTATTAATTCAGCTTTCTGTGCTGACATACCTGCTGGAAGAGCCCTGGCTTCTATGGTCTCCTGTAGCGTCACCACGGCATATCCTGCACATCGACGGCCATGCTCCATGAAGCTGCTTCTGTCTGTAAACAACTCCCACTCTGGATCTGGCAGAGGCTGGTCAGTCAGATCTGGTCGGCTAGCATACACTGAGTCAATCGTTTCTAGACAGTTGTGGATTAAGTTCACATTCTCAGGTTCGTCTACATTGCTTGGAAGCAGCGTAGCAGGATTCAAAGAATTAGATACCTTCAGTCTTACATTAGGATTGTCCAACAGAGCTGCTTGGTACTTTCCCATTTGCTCAGGAGTCAACCAAAGTCCACCTTTCTGTTCTAGCAATGTTAAAACCTGATGTTGCACAAAAACAGTGATGGGCTGACCCAACATAAATTTTTCCGCCTCATGTAGAAGGTCGCAAGTGGCAGCTACAGCACGCAAACATGGAGGCCATACCTTAGTGGTGTGGTCCAGTTGTTTGGACAGATATGCAACGGGCTGCATTTCTGGTCCTAGCAATTGGATTAGCACTCCCAGGCCAACTCCCTGTCTCTCATGCACATAGAGTCTGAATGGCTTTCTACGATCTGGTAGCCCTAATGCTGGTGCTGAGATCAACTTTTCTTTAATTCCATCAAAGGTTCTTTGACATTCCTGAGTCCAGGACAAAGGCTCTGAGTCAAGGCCTTTAAGAGCATCATATAAGGGTTTCGCTATTAATCCAAAATTTGGAATCCAAATCCTGCAAAACCCAGCCATTTCCAAAAATCCACGCAGCTGCCTTCGGTTGCTGGGGACTTTAAGAGCTGAAATTACCTGTTTCTTTTCTGTCATTAAGCTCCGTTTGCCTTTCTTAATTTCAAACCCCAAATATGTCACCGTTTGTTTACATATTTGTGCTTTTTGAGGCAACACCTTATAACCACAATCTGCTAGGTGGTTCAGTACTACTATGGTATTTTCCAGACAAGATTCGTAGTCTGGACTTGCGATTAATAAATCATCTACATATTGCAATAAGATGCCCTGGTTTAATTGAACCTTCCTGAGATCCCTGGCTAGTATTTTCCCCAAAATAGTAGGGGAGTTCTTAAACCCCTGCGGAAGCACAGTCCAGCAATATTGGAGAGTGCTTTTGGACTTAGGGTCCTGCCATTCAAAAGCAAAAAGCAGTTGATCCCAGACATCAATTGGTACACAGAAAAAGGCATCTTTAAGGTCCAATACTAATAAACAACCAAAATCGCTAGATATGGCAGTTAATAAGGTGTAGGGATTAGGCACAGTTGGGTGTATATCTTGGACAATTTCATTGATGGCCCTTAAATCTTGAACAAAACGGTACTCGCCTGTATGGGGTTTCTTTACTGGCAAAATCGGAGTATTATATGGTGAGCGACAGGGCCGAATGAGTCCAGATTGAAAAAACCTTTTTAACACAGGTTCAATTCCTCTTAAGGCCTCTTCTTTTAAGGGGTATTACTTCCTCCTTGGAGTTTTGCTCCCCTCTATAACCTCTATCTTCACAGGCTCTGCATTTTTCGCGCATCTTGGGGTGCCATCAGCCCATACCCATTTACTTACTCTTTCAACGATTTCTGATGGTAACATTTCACCTTTTGGTGAGACATTCTGAGTAAGTAACATCTGGAAAAGTAGAGCGTGTTCTGGAAGTACCTGCAGGTGAACCCTCTGATCTTGGGGTGAGAAGGTAATTTGTGCATTTAATTTGCTTAAAAGGTCTCACCAAGTAGAAGTATCGGACACTCTTCCATGTATAGGAAGCTGTGCTGCAGCTGTGTGGTGCCCAGCTGGCACGCCAGAGGTTGCAAAAACGCTTTCTGCCGTGGCCTTCCTGTAGCACCAGTGACTGGTGCTGTCTGCTTGCTCACCTTAGTCACCTTAGAGTTCAAAACAGAGTATGTCGCGCCAGTGTCCACTAAGAAAAAAATCATACGGTCCCCCACAGTAAGTGTTACCCGGGGCTCCGAGGGGGTTATTCTAATGGGCTTTTTTAGATCTAGTGGAGCCCCTGGGTCCCCCTATTCTTCATCAGAACCTTCTCTGTGTACCATCATTTGTCTCCTTTCTTCTGTAGTTGGCTCCTGATTTCTTCTACTCTGTCCGTACTCTCTCCTGTCTTCATCTGAGCCTCTGCTCTGAGCTATCATTTGTCTCCTCTCCTCTCTCCTTGGTTGTGGATTATTCTCATTCCACCTATATTCCCTTCTGTAACCCCTGTGTGAGTCCTCATGCTGTGATGTCATCAGCCTCCTTTCCTGCCTTCTTTCATTATCCCGTCTCTGCAATCTGGGACAACTGTATTTCCAATGTCCCTCTTCCCTGCAGAAAGCACACTGATTTCTCCCTAAGGGTTCATTCTCCTGGGGTCACTCCTCCTGGGTCCTCTCCCCATTCTGTTACTGTTTCCCTGAAATTGTGTCCTGTACTCCCTCTGTATGAAAATAGTTGCAGGCTTAGGCCTCCTTTCCTCTCTGTTATTATAAATCCTGAATGCCAAGTCTACCAATTGGGACGGACTCATCTCTGTGACGCCGTCCACCTTTGCTAATTTCCGCCTTATATCTGCTGCACTATGCGTAATGAATGCCATTGTGATCAGACGGGCATTTTCTGGGGCATCCGGGTTTATATCCGTATGGGTGCTATATGTTTGGATGATTCTTTCGAGGAACTCTGATGGGTCCTCATTAGACCGCTGTTCCAGCTGCAATATTTTATTGAAATTTTTCTGTTTTGGGATTCCCTGTTGTAGACCCACCAGTAAACACTTCTTATAATGTTCTAGCATTTCCATTCCCCCATTATTTGGGTCCCAGTTGGGATCTACTACTGGGACAGCCACCTCTGGTCCTGGGAACTCTACATCCTGTTGGTGGAGATGATCAGCCTCCTCCCTGGCTTTCCTAAAAACCATCCTCTGCTTGTCCAAAGTCAATAAGGTTTGCAACATCCACTGTATATCTGCCCAGTTAGCGCGATGGGAGAGGAAGATGGAGGCAAATAAGTTTGCCATCCTCTTAGGGTCTTGCCGGTAGGATGGTACAGAGCTCCTCCAATTTAGAAGGTCTGCTGTACTAAAGGGGTGATGTGACCAAAAACACCCAGCAGGCTGCCCATGTTCATTCAATCCACCCATTGGCATTTGCCGCAGCGGGAACTGTCCTGCTTTAGGGTGACTCTTTCTCCCAAAGTGGGTACCCTGTCTAGTATGGGAAGGAGACACCATTTTAGTTATTTCCCCAGAGGGCAGTGGGGGGCTGTGGCGCCCCAGGGGTCTCCACAGGAGTGGCATTGTCATGCGGAGGATTCTGAACAGATGGGTTTAAAGTATTTAACAGATTATAATCCTCCTCTTCTAAGGCAGCCCCCATGCTATTGTCCTCAGAGGGAGGGGAAGGTTTATCTCTTCTCTGTGCTGTCAGGCGAGCCTCTGCCATATCCAATTTATGGAGGGCATCTTGTAACTGGTCCCTCATACTTTTAAAGGCTGACTCAGAAGCCATAAGATTTTTGTTAATTGTAAACTGTAACTGGTCCTGCATGCTTTTAAAGGCCGAATCAAAAGCAGTAAGATTGTTGTTTATCTGGTCCTGCATACTATTAAAGGCTAACTCAAAACAATTTCTATCCTTCATATTCTTAATCGCTAAATTAAGAGCCTGGATTTGCTCTTGTATATTCTCATTAGGTAAAGCAGAGCGTCCACCTCTCACAAAAATACAACAAATGACACTCAAACATACTACCAAAAAGAGACCCAAAAGCACCAATTGTAACACAGGGATGGCTTGTAAACCACCCACGGATGCGTACATCAGCAAAATCATCTGCCATAGTCCAGGTCTCACCAAATTGTTTTTATTTATGAAGCTAGAGGTAATATTCAAAGGAAAGAGGGAATCTAAACTTAAGGTTGGAAAAAAACTGAACAGCCTTATGCTAGAGAGAAAATTGCTGAAACTCATGGTCGAGGCCATGTTTGGGTCAAAAAAAAATAAATAAAATACCCACAAGAGATAGCTGTACGCAAGGAAAAAAAAAACAAACTTATCGAGACTCAAAACCAAGATTATGCCACGTGTCCTGCAAACTCAATGCGCTTAGGGTGACCAGCGCAAATTACCTTGGGCTGGCCAACCATGGGTGTAACGTGGTCAACCACGTTGGGCGCCAAACTGTTACAGGGCAACCCCGATATACAATGGGGTGCCTGACTGTGGGTTCTCACCCGTGCACTTAAAAAGGACTTATAATAAGAACAATTGCAGGCACTCACAAAAAGGTTAATAAAAGGGGTTATTTACAAAAGGAAGGGAAATAAAAAAATGAATAACTCGGGGACAAAAGAGAAAGTGAGGGAGAGAGATAAATCTCCAAATACGTCCTACCAGATCCGAAGAGCTGGAAACCCCAATGGCACGCTGTAGCCAGGTGAGAAGCAAGAGACCCCCAAGGTCAAAAGCCCTCCTTACATAGCCAACATGTCTGCTTAACTCCACCCCTTAGTTTCTGGTAATCCTCTCTTCTGGATGATGATGGAATTCTGGGATTCGTAGCCCTAGGGGTCTTGGATGTCTCTGGCTTGAGGTGGGGGTCCATAAACCTTCCTGTGGAGTTTGTTGCAGATGTCCTTTTTCCCCCCCCAACACAAGGGCCTTGAAGAGAGGTAATCTACAGCCTGACAATTGCCACCAGCATCAAAGATTTAAAAACAAAGGTAGCCTGGAGGCCTCCCTCCCACTGGTGACTGGAAGTCTCAAGGGTGGAGGGAGGGGGATTGTCCTAAATCTAGCTCCCTTAAGTACAAATTACATACTGGATATATTAAGCTGTAATGGTGTATTTTGAAGCCGACTTAGTTTCATGAGAACATTGGTGTGCCCTCCAAATGCTGAGTTGGTGACACATGCAAGCAGAAAGGAATTCAATCCTGACAGAATATGTTTTGTTTGAATTCAGGCACACTTTCTTTTCTTCCCTCTCCCCTCCCTCCCTCCTTCTCACCCTCCCTTCCTTCTTCTTTCCTCTTTTCTTTTTCACAGATTAGTTTCTCTTACTCTCTTCCTTCCTCCCTGCATATCCTCAAGCCCCCATTTGGATGCTCTAAGCTGTAAAATCCTTCTAAAAGGTTGTGTTTTAGGGGCATTGATTTTATGAACTCAGTAGAAAATGAATAAACAGTTATAGCCTGAAAACCAGGCTTTGAGCAAAGAGATATTTTCTATCTCCACCCCTGCCTCACCAGGCCTGGGTTTCCTGGTCTCTACAGGGACTCTACAAGGTGGCACCTAAGCTCCCCTCTAAGGTCTGACAGTGCAGGTGTCCGTCTGTTTCCAACCTCTGCAGCAAGCACACACGTGGGTCTGGAAGGGCTGTTATGTGCAGGCTTTGTGTGTGGTGTGCAAGCAGAAGTCCCGTGGGGGCACTGTGCCACCTAGTGCAAAGAGAACCCACAAGTTTCAACTTAAGAGAGACTAAAATTCAACCTACTCACTGGCACTGTAACTTGGGGCAGATTCTTCTTCACACTTCAGTTACTTAATCTGCAAGATGGGGGTAGGGCTACCTGTCTCTTGAGGTATTAAGGATCAGATGAGCTAATACCTGTAATGTGCTTAACTGAAAGTTACTTCTTACTATGGTGAGATTTAGATAGGACTCTCTCTACTCTCTGTTAGCAGATGAAAAGTTCCTTTTTGTCGTTTTAATATTTTGGTGAAAACCAAATACAAAATCTGCCTGAGTGATCTTTCCCCCTCCCCAAATTCCTGTGTAGAGGTGTTGCTCAGATCTAGCTTTCTCAAATTCTACATAGCTGTTTCTGCCTTTCCTCTCAAATAACTTCCAGGATTTCTGAGGTAAGGCCTCTATACGCATAAAGAGAAAAATAAAAACTACTTGCAAGTCTCCCATCTGGCCAATGCTTTCTATTTCTTGCTTGAGTAGAACCCCCCTCGACCCCCCCAACAATGAATCTTGAGACCTGAGTCATCATTTCTGTTCTTGCAACAACTCATAAAATGGTTTTAATTATATAGTGTTTTTCCAAATAAACAACTGCACCGAAAGAGAAAACAACCTTTAATTTTTGTTGAATTAAGTTGGGGACAATCCCAACACCATGATTGCTGATGACAACAGTGATGTGAGTCTTCCCTACCACCCTGGACCTTATGACATCCTCTGGACAGTGGCAACAAGGGACAAGGAGCCAATCCAGAGAGAAGACAGGGGAAAAGTGTAAAACTTATCTTCAGGGCAGGGTTTCAGATCTCAACTGAAATCCAGGAGTTATTTTGGTAACAGATTAGCCAGGGGAAAACATGCAAAAATCTTTCTTTTCACGATAAACAAACGCAATATGATCTTGACTACAGGATGACCCATAAAGCATCCTCTGGTTGACTTCAGAAAACTGTTGCAAATACAGAAGTAGTAACAGCCGATTACTGAGCAATTCCGCTTCTTCCTTTATTTAAACTCTATGTTCCACACATTCATTAACATTTCCCTCCATGTCTCATTATTATCTCATCAAACATTTATTATTACTTCAAGATAGATAATTAAAATTTTATACAGTTATTTCTCTGTATGACAATCCAATAGATTTCTAGTCCCCCCGCCCTCCTCCCTCCCCCCACCCCCAGAATTCATCTGTACCCTCACCATCGGGTCATAAAACTCATGAACTTTCAATTCAATGTGCAGAAAGCATAGGGACCAAATCTAAAATTCATTTTGAATGGAGTTCAGTTTCCTGAATAATGACTCCATTATTGCATTTGTTAAAGAATCAGAGAAAGAGTCTCCTAGGACTATCCTTATTCTTCATCAATAAATAACCAGGCTTCATTGATAACATTACGAGATAGATAAACAATGTACGTGAGCAATTTTGAAGGCTAAACGTGGATTTGTTAGAATTGAGTACTCCCAGACAGCAAAAGCATAAACTCAAAAAGATTAGCAAAGAATTACTCCCTTTCCAGGATGCATATTACATTTAGGATTAGAAATCGTGGTATGGATTATATATCACACATATTGCACAGAGCATAGAAGTATCAAATTCATCACAACCAGGGTGAGATATTTTTTCACTGGAATTTAAGAATGTGGCTTGGTTTTCAGCTACTTACAGTTTGGAGGAGATTTCCGGGAGGGAGGAACCTCCAGCCCTAGCAAACCCGTGGTCTCTTGTTTTTCATGCACTGTCCTGGCCTAGACCCCAACTGGAGCAGAAAAATTTTCTGAAATCAAACTTGGCCCTGAGGGGCTTGACATGCAATTTCTTAAATTGCTTGAATTTGGTTGCAGAGTGACAAATCTTACCAATTCATGGAAAGATCATCAGAGCCCCGCTTCAGGAAATATAGACTGCTACACATTTCTTCTTTAAATATGCAAAGCGGAAGATGTCAATTCAGTCTCTCTAGTTAATTAAATAGATTAATGCCACTTAATTTGGGAAAAATACTAATGCTGTCCTTCAAATATTTATCGCCTGAATCCAAAGAAAGAAAAGACTCTGAGTTGCTGATCTACATCTCTTCCTAAACCTTTTAAAAGTGGGTTTGAAAATCATCACTTGGTAAACAGCATTTCCCTCCTCTTTGGGGGCTTCTCACACATACGTTGTTCAAATTTCAGAACGTTTGCTCTGACTTATTTGTCGTGGTGCAGGCTGAGCAGATGGGCCAAACGTAGCCCGGTTCTGAGCTGTGGAAGGACCCAGAAGGCTTATCTTTTTCACAGGCACTCAGGCTGTTTGGCATTTTGTGTGGATACCTGGGTCCACCCAGGCTGACAGCTAGTGTCACTTGGACCTCAGGTGTCCACTTACTGACATGATATCTGCTTCTGCTCCCAGACTGTCCCCACATCCTTAGACAGTGGCAACCACACAACTCGGTTACAATAATATATTAACGTATAAAATAGACCTGGCACATGGAAAAAGATATGGTCCTTTGCCCTCGAGGAGTTTTAATTTGTCCCTGTGCTTCTGTTATGTGCTGAGCAAATACACTGCAATACGAGCAGGATGTGAGTCAGGCTCAAAGCATTTAGTACAGCTGGTGATCTTAGGAGGTCTGAGGAGTTTGGGGGTACTTTGGGTGTCTCATCCTTCTATGATACATGTTTATATCTCCTGCCCTGTGTAGGAAGCATTCACTCAAAAACTGCTTGTGTAACTGCATTGAAATCTGTAACTCTCCTTCTGGATGTTCTTTGCAAAAGGCCATTAAACTCTCTCACCTTAAAAAAAAAATTCTTAGCTGTTTTAAGGGTCTTCCTCTTCTGGAGGGCAGACTTTATAGAGTTTTTGCTTCATTATGCTCAGGTCTTAGGTCTTGGCATCATTCTCACCCCCCCAATGCATGAGTATGGACTTTCTGAGTCATCTTGGAGTCTACCAAGGTCTTAGGCGTCTTTGGGGCTGACAAGGTCAAGGGGGGGCGGGGAAGGGAAATAGCTGTCCTCAATGGCTTTACTCTTGATGAGGAAGATAAGAATTAAAATTTCTTGGTAGTTTGTGAGGTCGTTCTCACTATAATCCTGGCAGCTGGATTTTACATTGTCACCATTTTAGAGAGAGGGAAATAGAATTCCAGAGTGGTCTTTTATTTTTTCTTTAAATACTTATATTCTTAGCATGAGGACCAGAGTGGTTTTTAAGTTGCCAAAGCTGCAAAGGTAGTGGCCAAGTGACCCAACGCCCTCCTTCAGACTTCTAAAGAAGTCTGTCTCTTCTCGAGTCTGTTCATCCATCCCCAGTGACCTTTGAGTTTCTCCAGAGCAAGACCCACCTTTAATTCTTCTGCTGCACAAAATGACCTTCAGTAAGGATGCGCTGAATCAAAGACTGGCTCTCCCATTGTGACTGGAACTGGGAGAGCAGATTTTACAGGATAGTCTGTTACAAGAAAGGACCGGCAAACACCGGATAATTTAACACAAGCAACATGTGCAGTTTTCACTTTGCTTTTTCTTGAATTTTCTCCTTGCTGTGATGGTATTGACCAGTCAGTGAGAAATGCACTGCTTTGCATGTTCAGACACAGCCTAACTCGGAGCAAATCTGAGCTCACTCTTACCTCTAGCCCCGTTAAATTGGTTTGATCAGCCTGGTGGCCTGGAATGTCTGAAGTCTTGCAAAAGACACAGACACATTTGTTGGTGGGTCTCGAATACACTCCCAAATTCGACATGGCTCAGCAGTTGCAAGGCTGTGGCTGTCCGGTGCGAGCACTGCCTCTGCCCTCCCCCCGCCCCCAGACGTGCTTGCCACCAATGCAGGAGAGTGAACGTATCTGGTTGACCCCTTTAAGCATTTAATTTAGAATAAAAACCACATTTTTCCATCTTAGAAAAGTCCAAAGTATTATACAAATAGAAGGTGAGTGGCCAGGGACATCTGGCTTAGAAAATAGTAGGGTTGGTTTGGACTTGAAATTCCGAAGGGTGACTTTGTATATGTCCTTAACCTCTCTTGAATTTCTGTGTCTTTTTTGGAAATAAAGGTTATTAGGGACTGCCATGAGGACAAAATGAAATAACCTGTGCAGAGTGCTTTACTTGGTGCTAGAGATGGATTGGGTACTCCATAAAGGGTAGCTATTATTATTTCCATTTTTAGCTAACACAGAAATCTGACATTTATTCATTACAGCTCACTTGGCCAAAAGAACATTTCAGTGTCCCATTATTCATTAGATCCTGAAATCCTCTTGTTCTGTGATGAAGGTCTAGAAAGGGTAAGGGGTCTAGAACAAGGCTAGACAAGTATTTTTAGTGACTGAAGGTGGCAATAGAGCATGGCGGGGTCTATAGCAAACTGGTTTGCTCATGCCTTGTCTCAGAATGGTTGTGGCTCAGTTCCAGAAAATCTGTATAAATATGGGCCAAAGTCTTGGATATTGCAAAAGAAACCACATTTTTGTTGTTGTTGTTGTTATTATTATTAGTGTGAAATTAGTTAGTAACTGCTTAATATCTTTTGAAAAGATGGCATAGGTCAACTTTGTGTGGGCCAGACCAAACACGTCCATGGGCCAGATGCAGGCCTCCAGCGTGTGACCTTTGGGAAAGAAACCCTTCTTTTTCCTGGACAGACAAGTGGCAGAGCACAGCCAGGAAAGGCAGGCGCCCGGCAAAAACTACTGGGCACTTCATCTTGCATAAAGTGCTGTGTGAAGGTCTATGCCAGTTCTCATAGGGATGCGTGGGGAGAGCTGGAAGAGTGTCTGGAACAGCGCCTGGCAGATAACAGCTGTTGGGGTTCCAAAGAAATCATTCCTGTCCCCCTCTATGTTTTTGGCCTAGATAAGTAATCAAAACAGCATCAGATGGAGCAGCAAAAGAAAACCAATCAATTTAATAATATAAGGAAGGGAAATTCACATGGTTATAAGTTCTAAAGAATAATGGACCAGACCAGGAATGTTTACCCTGCATTTTAGGGCCTGGGGAATCTAGGACAAAGAAGTGGGTACTTCACATGACCATCAAGAAGGGGGTCACCTATTCTTACTTAGTAAAGATGAGATTCTTAGGCACTTAGAACATGCTTACTGATAAACCTACACCTGGATGAGACCGCCAAACTACATTCTCCTAGGTCATAAAAGGGAAAGCAGTGATTGCTTCTCCAGTTAGGAAAAAGGTAGGAGCTTAAGGCATATTGATCTCTTCTTTGATCAGGGAAGGGGAGAGACTTGGGCAAGAACAGAAGCTTCTCCTTGCCTTCAGAGCACTCGTTTCCCCCACCCTACAACTATCTACATCTTTAAGTATTGATGAGAAATCTCCTGATGCTCACAGTGTCTTGATTGACCTCTAGTTCCCATATCAGTGTGTCAAGAGGCCTATTCTGGTCTCCCCCTTTGGGGGAGATGGACCCCACATAGGAATGCAAAGTTATTATGTTACGTGTCCTATGGTGACTATATTCCTGAGGTACTCGGGTAGTGACAGTTTTGGGAACCTTATAAACTCCATTTTCACTCCCCATTTCACAGCCAATGTCAATTATATGGTCATAGGAACACTCACTCCTCTCAAATTTTGCCTTATTATTTGGTATAATTCAACTTAGGAATTTTAGTCCTAGAAGGGCCTTTAGAAATTATCCAGTCCTAACTCCATACAACCAGGTTGTTTAGATTTCTGTTTTTATTGTGGATGAATCTGAGGCCCCAGTTCTGTCTTCGCTCAGCCCATCATTAGATTAAGAGACGGCATGATAGGTCCCAGATGGGAAATATTACACTGAGTTCAGGAATGGAAGTTGGTTCACACTACTGGTTGTGACTTGGGAAATGGGGTCTGAGCTGTGGGGGGGATTAGAAGCTGGGGCAAGCATAAAGGGAGAAGGAAAGGAGCTGAGAGGAAGCATGCAGAGGGGAATTCCTGTCTCAGGAAGAGTGAGTCTCTGACTCTTAGAAAGATCCTATCTCCCTGACCCTTCTTTATTTTTCTCTACCTCTTAATGGCCCACACTGTTTGATGATGTATTGTCTTCACAGTGTGTTTCCTCCCAGTAAGATGTAAGTTTCACAATGGCAGACCTCTTTGTCGCAAGGCAGTGTTTGTTGTATGAATAATAGTGCATGGGTGAGAGTGCAAGAATAGTCGTGCTTATCTCTATCCTTCATGCATGGAGTGGAAGAAGGATCAGTCATGGCTCCATTTGCGCCCAGGATGTTTTAGGCAACTTTCCTACAATGATATTGCAGACTAGTCCCCAAAAGCAGTCCCCTGATTCTCAACAAGGGCCTCAGTCCCCTCATCACTTCACACAAAAACCCTGCAGTCTTGTCACAACAGCTCTGCTGTTGCTTCAGTGTGTGTGGTAGAAATGGAACTTAGAGCTCAAAGCTTGCAATTTAAGAAAAAAGCATCAGTTTCAGAGGTAGAGTATCATATTGCTATGGTTTGGAGTGGTTGACACCAAGGCAGAACTTGTTGGATCTGGACTAAAGTGACTCTACCTTTAGCCCCAAATCTTGTCTGAAGTCAGAGTCTAGATGGAGAACGAGAAGTATTTCCCTTGTTGGGGAAATGAGGTGAGATGCTTAATCCCAGCCTGACCGCCAGACTTGGAGGACTCCAAAGAAGTTGGAGGTCACTGCATTCATAGAATTAGGGACTCCAGAGCGCAGAGCTGAAAGAAACTTAGAATGCCATTGGATCCTGTGTTTTTCCAAAAATAGTGTATATACTTCTGTTAACAAGAATATGAACTTTTTATATTCATATTTTAATAATCATGTATTTATTTTCATACATGGTAGGCATGGATAACTATTTCATCAACTGCATGGTTTTAAACTATTATTGTTTAGGTTCATAAAAAAATGAGTCACTTAATAGAAGTTTTAGATTTATTAGAGGATAGGAATTATTAGAAAACGGCAATAATCCTGTTGGCACATAAAAGCCTGAAGTTTGAGAAATTTTATTTCTAGAATTAAGGAAAAAAGACCCATTACCAAGATTACTGAACAAACTAGTGACAAATCTATGATTTGAGCATAGGCTCTCAGGTCAGGGGAGAGGGGTCATCCCCAATGACTATATTCAAAGAAATATATGTCCTTCCAAGCCTGCCACTGCTCTGTCGTCACTCCATTCAACAGATACTTTCTGGGCAGCAATGGCCAGGTGGTGGGCAGGCTAGAGAAGATGTAGAAGAATTATGTCATGTCACTGTCCCCAAGGAACCTTCAGTATCTTGGTGAGGTTAGGCACGCATGTGAAATGTGAGTGATGACCAAACACTTTAATTTTTTTAATTAAAAATTCACCCAGATATTTCTTTAAAAAAATTTTTTTTGGGTATAGTTTCTTGATGTGACATAATATTATAATATTTTATGTTTTGGGTGTGCATCTTTAGAAACCAACATATATATATACCATACCAAGTTCACCACTGAAAGTCGAATTCCAACCTTCATCATACTATTGACCTTTTTCCCCTACTTACCAACCCCTTGCTCTTTCTTCCTGGTCATTTGCTCTTATAGTCTAAACATTTAATTTATTTCATTTATTCCTTTCTTTGGTTTCTCATATGTACCACATATGAGTGAAATCATGCTGTTAGTATTTCTTTATTTCTCCATCTGACTTATTTCACTAAGCATAGTATCCTCTAGGTTCATCCATGTTGTCATATATAGCAGAATTTTATCTTTTTTATAGCTGAGTAGTATTCCATTGTGCACGCACGCACGTGCGCACACACACACACACACACACGCACACACACACACACCATTTGTTCATTATCACTTAGGTTGTTTCCTGCCCTGTCTACTACAATTGCCAAATGCTTTTGATCATGCATTCTCATCAGTCTCCCATTATGACTACTTCTTTATAAACCATCTACGTCTCTTTGTATACTAGTATTATATTCCAAATAAAGCATTTACAAAATTAGACACCGATGAGGGTGACTTAAAAATAAAGGAAGTTGTACTTTCAAACTTTAAAAGTAGGAGGAATTTCTTCGTAGGAGAAAAGAAACTAGACATAAAAAGAAAAGAAATACAAAAGGAAACAAAATACTATAGAAATGAAAGAGAATTTGACCTCTTAATGCACCTTTGTGCATAATAATTTTTAATTATTTAAAAAATAATTTTATCTGTTCACGACAGGGAAGATTTTGTTCTCACTCAAAATAAATATCATTTTAGAACAATGTGTTTGAAAATTTTTAATGTTGATTTAACCCTCTGTAACAGACCATTTAGTTAGACATTCTGGTTCTAAGTTAATTTAAAAGATACTTAGTTTTAATGGTTGTCAGAGCTGAAAAAAAGAGTCTTTACAAAAATACAGAAATCCAAGTGGAAGAAGTGCAATGCTGGCTGTGCTTTCTAAATCAAGATGCTCATTTAAAGAAAAAATACGACCCAGCAATTATGCAAAGACTTTTTTTTAAAGGTTTTTATTAAAATTCATCTAGTCAGCTAGTCAGTTTCCATCTCCCGTAATGTCAATTATTGTAAACTAATCAAAAGTTATATTTTTAACAAATGGGTTCAAGATCCACTGAAGCTCTTACTCTGGAAAAAATTGAAACAGGTTAGAAATTGTTTCCAAGTTTTTAAAATGTGCAAATATTAGGACTTTTTCAAGCAAAGGTATTCCATATATAATCTCAGAACAAAATCACACATCTTTGGGAATATTTCCAAATGTCTGCTCTCAGAGTACTTTCACTATTGCATGGTACAGAGCTGCTGTGCTCTGGCAACACAGCTATTTATCACTCAATGTTAAAATATTACTTTGACCTGGAAAGGACAGATTTTTTTTTCAAATTAGGAATATTCCAGCTGTTATCCTATGACAACTAGTTTTATCACAGAAGAAAAAAGCAAATTTAGAATGTACTTTTTGTAAAAGAACATATATTCCTCATTTTAAAACCAATTACCTTTTTAAAAAATATATATTTTTATTATTATTTATATCTTTTACATTTTGTATTCCCCTTGGGTAACCCACCACCAGTTCATCTGTGCTCCATCTCCATGGTCCCTTATGTCCTTTTCTGCTCCATTTTGTGCCCTTATCCTCCCCCTTCTCCCACCCCCCAAGTGTCTCTCTCCTATTTGGTTTCCCTATAGTCCTGTTATAAGTGAAACCATTTGATATTTTTCTCTTTCTTTCTGGCTTGTTTCTCTGAGTATGATTGCCTCTAATTCCATCCATGTCACTGCAAATTGCACTTGTTTGTCTTCTTTGAATGCTGAATAGTATTCCATTGTGTATATGTACCACATCTTCTTGATCCAATCATCTATTTTTGGACATCTCTGTTGCTTCCATACCTTTGTTATTGTGAACAGTGCCGCAATGAACATACGGGTGCATGTATCCTTTTGGATTAGTGTTTTTGTGTCCTTTGGGTAGATACCCAAAAGTGGTATTGTTGGGTCATATGGAAACTCCATGTTGAGCAGTTTGAGGAATCGCCATACAGCTTTCCATAGTGAAAACCAATTACCTTTAAAACAATACTTTACATGAGATAACCCACAGTCCTCCTAAGATACAAGAGATTTTCATGGCCCCCCCATATCTCTCTACGAAGTATTGTTAGCATCCTACCACCTAGGATGGTGTAATCTATAACTCCCGTGTGAACTGTCTATGTCACAAGATACTGAAATAATCAAGGGGTGAGGGACCACTGTCACTTCCACCCTGTTGTGGAACAACCACTGTCCCCTCTGAATTCCCCACATATCATACCACTTAAGAGGTTCTGACTCAATAGCCCCTCAAGGCCATGATGCTAAATCCCAAATTAGTTATTTATAAAGCACGTGTTACTTTTTAGAAGGATAATTAACACAGGTAGACTTTCTTATTATTTGCACATCCTACTCTGGAGGTGACTAAATTGGCAAAAGATCCAGAATGATATGCACTTCAGAATTATGAGGAAAGGAGCTAGAATCTCAAGAGGGCTTCATGGAAGAGGCAGGTGCAGGCTGATAATTAGATAAGTGAAGTGATTTGGAAGTGAGTGGAGAGCTGAACAGGTCCATGTGGCTGGACTCCTGGGAAGCTGTGGGAATGTGTGAGCTCTTTTTCTGCCTCTTCTTCCTGGCAGAGACTTAAGCTTGAGAGTGAACCAGAATGTCATGATGGCTGGGTTGGGGAGTGCTGGTGTTGGTGAGTCTCTGATTTTTAAAAATATTTATTTATTTTGTAGAAGAGCTGGGGTATGGCCAGGAATGCAGAGGCAGGGAGGTAAGAGGATTCACCAGAGACAGAGTGGGGAGCAGAACAGGTGGATTGACTGAAATACACTGCTGAGGGGAACCGCAGGTGAGACAGGGCAGATCTGCTGCACCATGTGAGTTAGCTCCCTGGCTGGATATTGAAATCAGGCCACAGCAGTAATAGCACTAAGATTTAACCCCTAGGCCACTAGGGAGGCCCAACTTCTCAGAGCCGTGCCTGTCACTCTCTATCCCCATCCATGTCTTCTTGGACTTCCTGTCCCTGTGTCCTGGTTTTCATAGTGTCTTGGTTTCCTGTTTCCCAGGGACAACCCAGCCACTCTGACCAGGTCAATGCATAGAATTTTAGAAGAAGTTGGATGAAGTGGGATAAAGAGACATATGACAATATAATCAGGAAGCCAATATCATTGTCCGAAATCTGTGCATGAAGAGCAGTGAGGCGTGGGTGCCTTGCACACACAGGTGTGAGAGGTCTGGCTTTACTTGCTCACAAGAGCCTGTTGTCAGCACTTCTTCCCAACTCAGCTTTCCAAAGTCATTTGGTATCTAGAAGTCAGCCAAAGTGATTATATTTATACCTTAGAAATTAGCAAATGCTAGAAAGCAGGACTTTCTTTTCCCTGGAGAGTGAGTTGTTAAATATTTACTACACCATTGTTTACATAACTCCTTACTAACAAGTGGCCAAGAACTCACCTTCGTGGTGAGTCATGTTGTGGCTGGATCTGCCTCCTTCACTGGCCATGAATCAATCATTGTGCTACTGTCAACTTGGGATGCATCTGGCCAGCCCGGGAGGACACGTTTTGAAAACACTGTGATTCAAGTTCAACCACATTAATAAGCTATCCCTGTCTGCAGGGGTCAGTGTCTGGCACAGGGAGCACCACAGAGATTAACTTTACCCCAGCTCTTCTCCATCAACTGGAAACTATCTCCCAGTTTCACAAAAGAAACTGAGTGCCCAGCCCCCTTGGTAAACGCAGAAGTGAAGTGAGAGTCTCGTTCTCTGGAAGGTCTGAGGGACGACTGACTCATCCCAAATGAAGGGACAGAGTGAAGCTCCCTGAGAGTGAGAACTCAGCGTGGGTCTTGAAGAATGAATAGGTAGTCAGCAAGAAGAGGAAAAGGAAGAGAATCTCCCTGGGAAATGGCACAAGCAAAGGTCCAGAAGCAGGTAAACATGAGCTATACTTAGAGACTAAGAATCAAGCAAATGATGTGTGTGTTGGTGAATGGGAGATTCTTGAATGTCATGTAGAGGTCTGTTGATGTTTGAGGTGGTAGGGAAGCAGAGAAGGTTCTGGGCGGTGACTCAGGGGTAGCAGTATGCCTGGGAATGAACTGCTGTCAGGGAGGCCGGTAATGTCACTTGGTTTGTGCACCCCAGTCTGTGCTTTAACATTCCACGAACAGGTGCTAGGGGACATTCTGTTCTGCTGGCCTCAATACTGTTCTCCTTTAATGGCCCTGACACACACGCTACACTCAGACAAGCCTTGGTAACTTCAGTCAACACCTCACAAGTGCCAAACTCAAATCATGCACACCTGACCTTCAGGAAGGATTCTTTCTGGGTCACAGATTTGAGATCCCAGAAGGTGATGTTGCATCAGCCTGCTGGTGCCTGGGACCACCAAGATGGAGTGCAATGACTTAGAGCTCTGGGCAGGCATTCTGGAATGTTCCCTCCTCCTTGGTCCCAGAGAGGCAAGAGCTCAGGATGCTGGCCACTCAGATGTAGGAAGAAGAACATGGTCTCATTCTATCAAGTTAGTTCTGTGAACTTGAGCTGGTTATTTCAAATCAATGGGCCTCATGTTGTCATCAATAAAAAGGAGCGTAACAACACCAACTTGTGGAATTGTTGCAAAGACTAAGGATCGTGATTCATCTCCTACTGGGTCCCAGTCCATTCCCTCCCCTATTACCCCTTCCATGCTGAATAGATCTGCAGGTTACTAGGCTCCATATTTTTATCTGTTCCAGCCACTTGATTTATTCTTTCTCCTCCTTGCCTGGCTAGATCCCACTGGCCCTTCAACCTTCAGCTGTAGTGTCACCTCTGTTAGGTCTCTGTCCTGACTGCATTTTCCTCCTGTCCACTCCAGGATGGCACAGGCACACCCTTGCACCATCTCAGCTCTTGGAGTACGTCTACAGAGATACTAATTGTACTACACTGTACTCATCTTTCCATCAACCAATTCTCAGAAGATACTAGGCACACAGTAAGGGTTTGTTGAATAAATTGAAGTGCTCAGTTCTTTATCCTGGCCACGAGTTTCCTTCTTTTTTTCTTCCTTCTCTGCTTGTTTTTCTGAGTCCCAGACATCTGCCTTCCTGTTATGTTTCTGAAGCCCTGAATCTGCCCATGAACTCATCAGACTCATTGGCTTGAATTTAGAGGAGAGAGGGAGGCAGAAGTGGTGCACCAAGTCTGACTTCTTGCCTCCATGTTGGCTAGTGTTCAGGTCTCCCAAGCATATGGCCTTCTAATCGTACCTGAATCAAGGACGAAGGTGTCTCATTCTTTGTCAATAATCACTCTTCATGTAAATTTAAGCTACTCTTGTTTTTATTCAATGTACACAATTTTTCTTATTTTTTTAAGTTGTATTTATTGAGGCAATGGTGGTTTACATCACAGTACACATGATGTAGGGTGTAGATTGACACCTTTACACAAGTATGTTATTTCACCACACCCAGCACCCAAATCCCAGTAATCCTCCATTGGACACCAGAGACACCCTCTCTCCTCTTTGGTCCCATACCACCACATCCCCCTTCTGGAAGCCTTGGTCATAGTCCAGTGTGCTCTTTCTCCTCCTGTTTTTGCCCCTCTTTCTCCTCCTCCACCCCCTTCCTGGATGCCTCAGATCTATGGTCAGCTTTCAAGGTGTCTGTGTCTGACTTTTTGTTGGTTTGGTTATTTTCAACGTTTTAGTTAAACCATCCAAACTCTTTAGCAAAGTTCCCAGATCTTCCAGTCTAGCTTCCATATACCTTCCTAACTCTTCTCTCATCCACCACGTGCTCTACCCATAGTTCACTGGTTCCTAAACATGTGATTTTTTTCATGGGATTTCGCACATACTGTTCCTTTCACAAGACTTTCCCTTCACTCACTTCCTTGACACATCATCATCCCCAACACTTGGTTAATCTGATACCGTCTTTAGTTTCTAGGAAATTAGCTACTCCTCCTCAGGGTTCCAATAGAAACTTGAGTCATAGATTTATAATCCTGCTTACTGAATTTTGCTTTATTTATTTGTTCACCCATACTACACTCTCACTTGAGTATGATGGTGCCTAACTTTCATAGGTTCTCTTTTACTTCTTTTCACTCCTCCAGCTCTTGGAGAATTGTCCAATCATTAAAAAATATTTGTTCTACATGGACTTTTCTCAGCACCATTTTAACACCTTGTTCTACAAAATGTAATTTCAGCCTCAGCACCATCTATAGGTCAGAACCTGCACTGAACAAGATCCTTTGGGGATTCATGGACACATTAAAGTTTCAGGAGCACTGACCTTGTATTTAAAGATTTCCCATGCCTGACCAAAATCTTAGCTGACTACTGGGACAAAATGCCATGGCACTGGCTCTTTATCTTCCTAGTGGCTTGAGAATGTTTCACTGCACCTTTGCATGTCCTCAACCAGAATAAATGAGAACAGGATTCTTAATGTGCCAACCAGCAGGTTCTTCTCATCTAATCAGGTCCAGATGCTTTCTGTGACTCCCTTTCTGGAATGTAAAAATAACCCTATTACCAACTCCTCCTCTTTTAGTAGCTTTTTCTCTGTAGCCAAGTTAATTCCAAATAGAACATCTGGAAATTCTATTTTGTTGCCTAATTTAAACCAGACTAAAACCAATCTGCATAAAAGTTTATGAACTTTCTAGGGCCTCACACCTTATATTTCCCCATCTGCAGAAGCCTGCAGTTTGGAGGCCAGGAATAGGAAGGCTTTTGCCATCTCTTTCTCTAGGACAAGGGAGAGTGTTTGTGGCTTTGTGTATAGAGATAGGGAGCCTGAATGGTGGTGTAGTAGGCAGGGTGGATGGAAAGGAAAACCAAGGAAATGGTTAGAACTGTACTTTCTTGTGTAAAAATAAATCTGCATGTAGATTCCAAGATTCTTTAACTTTAAGCTAAGGTGGTGGGTGGCAGAAAGGACCTTGGGGGAGGAGGAGCTGCCAGGTAAGGGAAGAAAAATTGAGCATTAGGTGATTGGAGAGGGCAGTGGGGACTGAGGCATGCATTAGCAAGAATAAACGGAGAGGGTTCACTCAGCCGCTGCCCCTTGGACCCGATGGATCAGACTTTGGAACAAAGCTGGAAGACTTCTTGGCTTTGTATTAGTTTGATTAAGGACCTGCAGGCTAACTGAGTGGAGGGAACAGCCCAGAAGTGAAGGGCAGGAAGGAGATCTTTTGTTGGTCTTGATAGAAAGCAGGAAGTAAAGTCAGCTCTAGATATTTTAAGCAAGAATCAACAAAAATCCCAATCTAGATGCTCAGCAGACATTTTTTGGTAGAAACTGACAAGCTGATTGTGAAATTTATGTGGCATAGTAAAGCATCTACGCTAGCCAAGCAATGTTAAACAAATAGAATGGTGTTGGAGGACTCACAGAACTTTATTTCAAGATTTGCTATAAAGCACAGTAACGGAGCTGGTGTGGTTTTAGCAGAAGAAGAGACGTATGGGTGATTTGAGCAAGAAGAAATCTAATAGAGTGAAGTAAGATGCTTACAAAAGTGTTGGGAGGGCAGGAGTAGGGTCTGGGGCCTAGGAATGAGTCTTGACCATTGCACTATAAAATCCACCCCTGGAGGAGTGACTTCCTTTAGCGCCACCACGGAGTCACTGTGACCCAGTTTGTAGAAATTGGAATCATGAAGCTGCTTCCACGATTCCACATGTCTCCTGATACCCAGAAAGCTGAAAAAGGGATTCTAGAATGCTGCTGTAGAAAACCCTTACTCTCTACGATTTTCCTTGGTGGTAAGGGAAAAAGGGAAAAGGAAAATAAACACCCCAAATAGCCCGTTTCTTTTCTGCCTCCCAAATATTGATGGAACTCAAATTCCATCCAGCACACCCGCTGTACTTTAGGAAATGTATTTCTTAGATTTCCATCTTCTACGGTATAGAGAGTTATTCAAGATGTTGGCAGCAAAAAAGACTGAGAAACTAAGCTATAACATCCACCTCCTTTCATGATTTTATAGCTCCCGCTGACTCTATGTAAATGCATCCTTCAATAATCATCTGTTGGGACTCCTGCTGGGAATACCTCAGTGCTGGGTGTTGGAGTTGGGAGGATGTACAAGATAAAATTTCAATAAATTAATTAGCCAACATGCACTATGTCTGTCCTGATAAAAGACAGAAAATGGGGAGAGAGAGAGACAGCAAGAAACAGAGAGACAGAGTTTATCTTATTTTTAGAGAGCTACTATTATTTCCCCATGTTATGGATGGATAAACTGAGGCTAGAATAGGTAGGTGATTTATTAAATACCCCAGAGCTGATAAGTGACAGACTTAGAATTTCAACTCCGCTCACCTGACTTTGAAGCTATTCTTTTCTGCCATGTGGCCTCAAAAACATACACCTACAAGAAATTGCAAAGAACGGGAAGGAAAAGAATGCCCATAACCATGATTGAGACCTGTCATGTCACACCTAGACTAACTAGGGTTCCAAAGGATGGTGGGGAGAGACCACAGGACATACTCTCTGTATCTGGCTCTCCCTGGGGTTGTGTCTCCTGACCTCCACTGGGAGACTACTAATCTCTTCTTAAGCTGCTTTATATGTCTGGCTACTGAACTTGGGTGGAATAGATTCAATTAACTTTTCAATATAGCAGGTGTAGTGGATTGAATTGTGTTGTCCAAAATGATATGTCCAAGTCCTAACTCCTGGGAAGTGGTAATGTGACTGCATTTGTAAATAGGGTTTTTGTAGCTGTAAGAAATGTATGATCTACAGATGAGATCATCCTGGACGAGGATGAGGCCTAAATCCATTGACCTGATAAGAGTTAAAGTCCTGAGAAAAGACAGAAATTGGGGAGAGAGAGAGACAGAGAGAAACAGAGAGATAGAAACAAAGGGAGAGGAAGAGAGAATAGGAGAGAGGGAGAGAAAGGAGAGAGGGAGAGAGAGAACAAAAAGGTCATGCAAAGACGAGACAGAGAATGGTGGTGCAGCCACCAGCCAAGGAAATCCTGGAGTCAACAGAAGCTGGAAGAAGTGAGAAAGCCTTGTCCTCTGCAATCCTTGGAAGGACTGTGACCCTGCCAACACCTTGATTTCAAACTCTGGCCTCCAGAACCATAAGAAAATAAATTTGTGTTATTTTACCCCTCAGTTGTGGTAATATTATGGCAGCCTGAGCCAATTAGTACAAGGGGTAACATGGAACTTCCCTTGACAGAAGTCTTCAAACTTCAGTTGGATTATCCAAGAACTTACTCTTGGTTTGTAGGCACTCTGGATCTATGGATGGATGGATGGATGGATGGATGAATGGTTGAAAGTCCATCTTTTTTTTTTTTACATTTAAAAAAATAATTTTTTCTCTCTGTCTGTGAACTTCACTCTAAGTCTCTTTTGTTAAGCCAAGTCCTACAGTTTTCAGGGATCATGATGAGAAGTGGAAAAGTACAGATGGCAGTCAGTCAGACAGTTGTTGGTTTAAGTTCTGATTCTTGGGCAAGTTATGGTTATTTTCCTTATCTATAAAAATAGGGTGAGTAATATGCCTACCATGATGTTCAGCAAATAGTAGTCTTCATTTTTTTGCCTTCCAGACCAAAGTCAAGATCTACTAGGAAACTTTCTCTGAGGAATCTTGACCCAGAAGCCTTTTCCCCGGAGTCAGTTGCAGTTGCCCTTACTGGCTGAACCATCAATCTACCCTGAAATGAACAGTAAGTCCTCAATGTTGTTGACAGATTTCTTAAGGCAGCCAATTTTATCACAGCCTAATGGACGTAAACTAGTTAAGTTCCCACAGCACATTCCCACAGCACATGAGCAAATTTCTAAATAAAGACCCCAAACTTCTAATATTAAACAATCATTAGTATTTATTTATTCATTCATTTCATTCATTTATTCATTCTAGTTCATGGTCAAAGGTGGCTGGAGTGTATGGCGCAGCTCAGGGTGCAATAGGGGACCCACCCTTCCATTGCAGGGCACCCCCCCCAACCTTGACACACACCCACTCACTCTGACTGGGGCCAAGGAGATAGCTAATGGACCTCACGAGCACATGATGGGGATGTGGGAGGAAACCTGCATACTGAGAGAAAACCACCCAGACATGGGGAGACCATCCAAACTCCATAGACGGTGACTCTGGTGGGAATTGATCTTTTTCTTATCTCATCATCATTAAAACAAAAAGATATTGAACATACAGATGCTATTTGAGGACCTTCTGTATATTATATGTGCTGATCCCTCACCTGTGTGTCTTTGCCTGCCCTTGGAACCCCATTTTCTGAGGGTGATGAACCTGGAAATAATCAAGTAGAAACATGACCATGCCTTATAAAATGGGGACTATAGCCTCTAAATGGAGTAAAGCTCATTAGTTCTTCTCTATCTCTTGCAAATATAATAATTTTTTTTTTAAAAAAGGAAAAGAAAAAACCTGTCACTTTTGCCCCACTTCTTAGTGGCTTCTGCACAGCCTCACTGAAGGGAAGCCTCATTATGAAGACTTTGCAAAACAGATGGGAAAGAGCAGCAAGCAGCACACAGACCTCAACTTGCCAAAATAAATGAACAAAGCACATCCTGATGCCTGGGCCCTTCGGGAACAGAGGCCCAGGAGACCTTGGAGGCTATTAGGATGCAACTATATTAACTCCACTCCGCACGTGGCTGTTAGCCTGCGGCAGCTCTAGCAGCTCCTGGCCCAGCAACACTGACTCCAAGTTCACCTCCGCCTCAGTCCTGACCCTGGGCCTCCCTGGCTGGAAAGAGGTCAGCTTCTGCAGCCCACTCCTTCCCTCGCTGCCAGACCCTGGGGTCAGAGGCTCTGTTTGGAGGCCTCCTTTGCTGAGATAAGCTTTCCACTTGCCTGTGCATCTACAGCCAAGGCCATACCGAGAAGGAGAGGGTGTGGAAGAGGAAGGGGGAGATTAACCCAGCAGGGATGGACCATTTTTGTCCAGCTGGACAGGCATCTTCCTATCATACCAGCTTTTTTCATTGCTACCCAGTTCTACCCCAAGCTGTCCCCTTGGAAATAAGTGAACAGGGTACATAACTCTAGGGCCCCTCTGTCCTCTGGGGGAGTGGTTGGGGGAAGTCACTTCACCGCTCAGCCCCTGTGTTTTCATCTGTAAGATGGGACTCGAGGTACCCACCATGACACGCAGAATGGTTCTGATTTTGAGGATGTCTGTGGACCCCTGCTCTGCACCTGGCATGTAGCCTCCATCTGCCTATCAGTCCTTGCCTCTTCCTCTCTCCCTTTTTTAAAAATAGATTTATTTATTTACGCATACAAGAGCTGGGATGTAGGGCAGAGGTGTGGGGGAGAAAGGTGAGATGATTCACCAGAGACAGAGTGGGGAGCAGAACAGGCAGACTGACTGAAATACACTGCTGAGGGGAGCAGCGGACGAGACAGGAAAGGTCTGCTACACATGTGGGAATCTCCTTGGCCGGGGATCGAACTCGTGCTGTGGTGGCTGCTGATACATTCATAGTGCTGAGACTTAACCCGTTGCACCACCAGAGAGGCCCCGCCTCTTCCTCTCTTGTAAGAATGACAGAAGTGCTCCTCTGAGAGAAGCGTTGCGCAGGGGGACCCAGGTATGTGATGACCTGTCATCAGGTCACGGGAAGCTTTGACTTCTTACTTCTGCCAGCCAGCCAGCCTTGAGTTTGTTTAAACCTTTCTCAAAACATCTAGTTCCAGCCCGGGCTTACTTGAGGGCTGATATGGTCCCTATTGCCTGAAACACTCTTGCTCATCCCTTTGTCACCCCTCTTCTCTGTGGAGAGCTGGAAATACGGAAAGGGGACCTGAAGCACCGAGATTTCCAGCCTCTGAAAAACCACCTCCTGAGTCCCCTGGGAGCCCTTGAATTTGGGTTGTAATTTGCCAAAGACAGCCTAGAGAAGGGTCCAGGTCAAGCGCACTGGGGCACACTGGGGAGGGAGAAGTTCTGGCTTGGGAGCTGGAAGGAAGTGGGGGTGTCAGGAGTGTTCTCAACAATCTGTCCAGGCAGACACACTTGGGGGTTCTAGTAGTGGTGGGTGAAAAGGGGTCTCTGGCCTCCACTGCTGAGATCAGCTCTAGATTTTAACTTATAGTTGCTGGGAGGCTTTAAGCAATTTGCTCAGTCTCTCTAGACCTCAGTTCTCCCAGTGGTAAAATGGGAACAGTGATGAGGAAGGGGGTAGGGTGTCTGGAACATCACTCACATTGCTGTTCTTGTTTTAATTCAGTTTAGATTTAGCGATTGTTTATTTTTAACCAGGAGGAGGAAACTGAGGTTTGAGGATGTGAACACCCTCCAGTTGGCTTTGGAGACCAGGAGCCAGTAAACATGAGTAAGACTCTATGCAAGAGATGCAGACTAGTAGGGAGACAATCATAAATTAACATACACTAGGTGGTTCACGCGTAAAGCAGCAGGAAAAGAGTGCAGGAGGGAAGTGCAAAATTCTGATGGTAGAAAAAAGTTTGGATGCCTTGATGGAGGGGTACAGGTGTGGGCTCCAGCTGGGTGGAGGAAGGGCCAGGACGGAACCAGTATCTGTATGCTTTCCATCCTGCTGCTGCCTGCCAATGCCCCCTGCCCATGGGAGCTTCCAGTCTAGGATGGACACGCAACCTTCATCCAAGCAGCAGAGGGTAAGGTGGGGACGGGACTAGGACATCATGGAAGGTAATACTCTGACTTCACCTGCATACCTGGTGACCTGATTCTGGTCCCAGGTCCCTGGGAAAAGTCTCATTGCTCCAAGTTTTGATTTCCTCATCCAAGGGAAAATATTGAGCTCTGTTCTAACCCTGAAGTTCTAGGTTTAAGGGTAATTAGTCCCTTAAATAAAGGTTAGGGGGCAGTCATAAACTCACAGCAGTCACAGGTGAAAAGGCCAGTGAGGATGTCACCCGACAGGAGTGAAAAGTGCTTGGAGTCATTCAGAGAAGCAGGCGCATGTGAGGTGTCAGGCTGATGGCAAACCTGGGGCTACAATCCAGGAGTCCTGACTCAATACCCCATTTCTCTCTATGATGCATTAGCAACCTTAAATCATGTGATATGACTATGTCACTCAGGATTTTATGAAACAAATATTTTAACTCCTATTCTCCTCTTTGGTGGGAGTCATCTCACATCATTTTAAATGGCAGGGCAGAGTGAGGTATGTGCTGAGATATGTGAGACAGGATAGGATTGAGAAAGGCCTATTCAAGGCAATTTGGAGATGGTGGGTGGGAGGTCAAGGCTAGAAGAAACTTGAGTTTAGTCTAAAATGGGGAAGAGGGGGGCTTGATGATTTCTCTTGGTTCTGATGATCTCTATGAAGGCATCATAGAATCCCACAACTATGGACTGCAATACTGGAGGACCCAAACTGGTTCACCTCAAGGATGACAAATCCATAGCACACATTCCACAGCTACTATTTGTGCTATGCAGGCATCATTAATTAATCATAACACTCTTTCCTAGTGAGCCAGGATACAGCCTCAGAATCTTTTTCAATAGAGTGACTGAGCAACACTGTCAATCTATAGGAGGAGGCCTGCACAAGAGAATTTGCCTGTGCTTCTATCATTCAATTTCTCTTCTTTGTAGTTGGAAAATCTGAAGCCTGGAAAAACCTTGCCAAGGTCTCTTAGTCGATTCACAGCAATCCTGGTATTAGGACTGTTTTCCTATCTTCAAATCCTTTGCTACTTACATACCAAAGCTACCGGCTTTGTCTACATCACTCAGAAAGAAGAAGTGAAAAAAAAGATGCAATAATTGTCATCACTTGCCAACTGTCACCTGGCAATAACAATTACCTTGTATTCTGGTCCAAGTAGATGGTTATCATTCCGCCTTAGTAGATAGTTGATTTCACCAATGGCTTGCCAATTTCCTTTATGTGCAACTTTGGTGAATTCACTTTCACTGTCAGAATTTTCTGCAACCAAGTCTGGGGGAACAGGAAAGCTGAAGAATGTTCTCAGGGAAGATGACAGGAAAAGGGAAAGGGCATTTTCTACTACAGATTGGAGATCTAAAACTGGAAACACCTCTCAGGGGGCGTTTTCATAAACAATCATCATCATAATAAAAAAGAATCACATGACCTCCAACACGCGAGTACATCCTCATGAGGAAGTGATTATTCTGACTCATTGGAAAATCAGGTTATCCTTCTTATTGTTGCTTCTGCCTAAGTTCCATCCAGAAATCTTTTCCTGTGAAAAATGATCAGCTGATTGCTAAACCGAGCAGGATCTTTAAGCAAATCCTTTGCCTAAAATGTGTGTGCATGTGAAAGAGAAAGAGGGAGATGTGACTCCCAATTTTACTATAATTGACTGATCCCCAATTAGGGAGCTGATTGCATTTGGAAACCCAGAGATTCACCCTGGTCTTTCCTTCAGGCAGGTCCAAATGCTACTTTTAAGAACCACTAGATTAATCCAGTTCAGCCCAAATCAGCAGCCTCTTCTGTAATGAAGAGTTCCTTTGGGGAAACCTACTTTAGTGGTAATGATTCCACATATTGCTGTAGGGCTCTATTATTTTCCATAGTCATCAGATCCTCACTTACAACAGTCCTTGTTGGTAGCCCATTTCATGGGTGGAACACCGATTCAGAGAAGCTATGAGGTCTGCTGGTGCCACACAGCAGGTTGGGTTAGACACGGACTGGGACGTGAGTTCTGCGCCTGTGTGCTCAGCCTGCCTCCAAGGCTGTCCATGCCGTCAGACCAAGGCGGACTCAGCAGAGGCTGGACAGCTCCACTCATTCCTGAGTATTGTTAAAATTAGAGGAAGACAATCATTGTCTTTTTGTATGGATATAGAACGAGAACACCAACACAGACACTGACACCAACATCATTGTATGCTGAGCTTGATGTTCTGGTGTTTATTCCCAGAGATGCTATTTTGGTAGTGGTGCTTATTGGTGATGCTAGATCTACTTTCTCCCTTTCCCTTTTGCCAGGGAGAAGAATATATTGAAGCACAGTGTCATTTTCTAAGCATTTGGTAGGTATTCGAAAAGTCCCCACATAAATGATGTGTATAAAATTACACATATCTAGGAGGACTGGGGGTTCAAGTGTCTTTTGTTAGATCCTTCTGCTTCGAGGCCATCTTCACCTAAGTTGTTCAAGACAGAAGTGTCTTTTGCATTCATTTTCCCTTTTAAAGAACATCACTGAAGGACAGTCCCTAACATCTGGGGGTCAACCACATTCACACTTAACAACCCTCATGGTGAGGAAATTAATGCTGACATTTAACCTAAATTCACCTTATTTCTCTTTCCTCCTTTCTGGGACTCAGTAGAGAGAGAGAACAGTTACTTACTATTCTTTCTCTGCCCCACCTGCTCATAGATGGAAATCGTCACAGCTCCCGTTATCATTCTCTTTAGGTTCAGGAGTAACGATCCACTTGAGGGTTTTATCTTTCTTTCTAGGACCTATTGGCAAACTTATTTTAAACCATTTCCATATTCATATTCACATCATTCTTGAATTGTGACAGCTCAAAGGAATCCTTATTGATTGAGTAGATAAGTTTTTTATCCCAGATACTACTCCTATGCAATCCCTTTCATTAAAAACAGTCACACAAATAACCACAGTCCTACCTGAGGGACTGCTGTTATACTTGTATGTGTTTGTGATCCACTATGGTTCTCTGCTCTTCTTTGTATGTGTGCCTTTAGTGTACATTTTATTTCTGCCTATTGTTCCTTTATCCTCAGTCTTGATCATTTTTGTGTTTTAAAGAATCCTGCTTACCACGTTTCCTTGTTGAGCTAATCTTTATTACAGTCATGCCTTCAATATGGCCTACTGGTATTTGATGTTCCAGAGGATTCTCCCTTGTTTTCTTCTTATAGATAACTGGTATTCATATACATTTATAGTTTCAACATTGAGAAACAAAACTTGAAAATAACAATATTAAACATTTGGTCTACAGCCATGGAGGTACAGATCTAAGTTCTTGTTCCCACAGATTAAGATGTTTTGATAATACAAAATATTTACATGTGACTTTTAGAGAGCATAATTTAAGATAAAGTATGTACTGGGGTAAACTATTGTAACAATAGTAATGATGACTGAACTTTTACTGGTGTCACCTGTATACCAAGCATGTGGTAAACACAGTATATAAATCATTTGAAGCAGGTCACCAGTGAAATAAAATCCCAAAAGAGGATAGAATGGTGAGGGGTAGAAGAGCCAGAAGAATGTTCTGGAAGAAGTGGGACTTGAGTTGAGTCTAGCCCTGGCACAAGTTTCCCTGTTCCTGGGCCATTGCTTTATCTGGGATTATGAAGGCTATATTGGTAGACAGTCCTAGGTTGAGAAGTCTTGTTTGTATTATAATAATATGTTATTTAATAGATATCCCCTGTCTTCACGAGAGGCCATTAACACAGGTGAATTTTGGGGAGAGGGTGGTTTAATAAAGGTGTGGGCCATATTTTGAAAAATGATTTCCCATTGACATAAAAGCAATAGGTAAATGGTTATATCTAAGTCTCTTCTCTCGAGATTCCACATCCCTGGGCCCATGTACATCCATGCATGTGCTCCCAGTCAAGCTAAGAGTGAAAATGTCTGTATTTTTATTGCAAATTAGAAAATGATACTTGAAGAAATCAAATGTCAGGACTCCAGATTCAGCCCCTGGCTCTGGGACCAGAATTGGAGCAAAAACCCTCATACTAACTAACTCAGCTGGAAAATGAGGACTTGTGTTGAGCTGGCACTGTTCCCCGATTTATTCACCTTCTAAAAGGAAGTGACATTCAGAAACACATTTCCTCCTGCAACTCAGAAATGCTCTGCTGGAACAATTGCTCCAAGCAATAAGCACACTCCAAAGCATCAGACACTCAAGTGGCTTTTCTATGCTAGGCACGAGCAGTAGGGTGAGAGAGTGAGGGACACCAAAGAGTCAGAGATGACTCTGCTACAATGACTTCTAAACCTTTGGCGTAGCTGGGAGTAACTAAAGGTGCTGTTGGAGGTGTGCTAGAATGGGGGCCCTCTATGTTATAATGTTCTTTTCATAACGGCCCTTGGTGAAGACAACTTTTCTCTCCTCTGAACAACCCCTGTGCAATATTATTACTTCTAGCTGGAATTATTATGATTATAGCATGCATATATTTCTTATGTGTCTGATAACCTCTGAATGACTTCAAGCTCCCAGAGGGAAGACTGTCTCCATCTTCGCATTCCCCACAAGGCCTTGCTCAATGGGGTACTGTTGATACATGAGAGAATGAATGAATGGTGTGAGCATGAGCTGCTGGTGAAGGAGAGGGGAGAGTTTAATTAATTAGTTAAACAGATACTAACTGACCACATGTTGTGTGCTAAACATTCTCCCAATTGCTCAGAACATAGCGGTGAACAATATAGAATAAAACATTTGTTCTCAGTGGAATTTACTTTCAGGCTGGAACATGGAATCCTACTTGAAGACTTGAGAAGGCTTCACAGTAGAGCTAGCTGTGATCTTGGCCTAGGAATGGAAGGAATTTGGTGGGTGGAAGAGTGGGGATGTTTATTTTATGTGCAGGGGGTGAACAAAAACTTGAAATAAACTATGCACATTTCTATTACATGAAAGTATGAAATGTGGTGTCAGGTAGGACCTCACTCCAGTCTATCTCTCTCTTTGATTATATCTCACTCTAAGAAAACATTTGGCGGCATCACCAGAATTGAGGGGTAGATGGAAAAAGGAAGGTAACTGGCATTGGTTGTGTCAGATTCTATTTCGTTCACTCTGCACAGAGGCTCTTCAGGTCTGTTTTGTGGAGGATGAAACAGTCGCCCAGAGAGGATGCATGACTTGCTCAAGGCCACATAGTAAGATTTAATCCAGCTCTATTTGACCCCAAACTCATCCTCTTGACACTTGACCACCAAAGCAAAGTTTCAAACAAATAAGTCAACCGAGTTGAGTGACTCTCTTGACCTCTGGTATCTAGGGCTCCACCTTGGTCATGCCATCCTGATTTTACTCTTTCTAGGTCTCTGTGCCAGAAGCCTGTGACTAGAGCAACATGGCTCTGCTAAGAGCTCATGACTACTCTCGAATGTCAGCTGATGGCAATGTGGCCTATGGGCACTCTTCCAGGTCCTGCTGAGGGTCTCTTGCCCTTTTTTGTATCCCTGGGTTGGAATGGTGAGGACCAGGGAATTCATGAAGCCCCCTGTTAAAGATGGCAAAGCCTTCACCGCTTCATCAATCTGTATCCCAAAATGATCCTGCGCAGCAGAGCTGCCCACTGATGTGGACCTCAGCCCTGGACTGTTACTGTAAGTGTCAGCATTATGCACCTTGGGTACATGGGGCACGGCTGTATAGCCTACGCCAAGTGTGTTAGTTTCATAGGGCTACCATAACAAAGCAACAACTGGATGGCTTAAAACAACAGAAATTTGTTCTTTCATAGTTCGGAGACTAGACATCTGAAATCAAGATGTTGACAAGGTTGATTCCTTCTGAGGGCTCCAAGGGAGACCCTGTTCCAACCCTCACTCCCGTCTTCTGGTCATGGGGGACGTCTTTGCCATTCCTTGGCTTGCAGCGACACATTCCAGTTTCTGCTCCATCTTCATGTGGTTTCCCCCTGTGTCTCTGTGCCTTCACATGGCCATTTTCCCTTGTCTCTCTCTCTTCTTTGTGTAAGGACACAATTCAGATGAAAGGCCCATCCTACTCCGCTATGACCTCATCTTAGTTTAACTAATTATGTCTGTAACCCTCTTCTGTCTAAATAGATTCTTATACTGAGGTTCTGGGGGTTAGGACTTAAATATATCTTTTTTTGGGAGAGTGCAACTAGAGGATGCAATTCAACACTTAACACCAATTAATGCAAGAAATAAAAGTGCAGAAAAGCCCCCAACACTATATCAGCAGTATGGCAGTTTCTTTGTTGTTGTTTTTTTTTTCTTTACATATGGCAGATTCTTACAGAAACTGTCCTTTAGAGATAGAGGTAGACTCTCAGAAGCTCCCCTTTATCCTTTCCTGGGAAACAGGGCCAGGCAACCTTTGCACCTCTGGATCCTGAGTCAGGTAGTCAAACCTGAATCCTCATATAGATTTAAATGTTCAATTTAAATGTCCCAAGTCTCAATTTTCTTATCAGCAAAATGGGTATAATGATGCATGCGCTATTTATCGCACAAATGCACATCACGTCAGTACCTAATAACAACTGATGCTCAGAACATGCTGTATTGTTTAGCATGATTGCATCTTTTTTACCTTTATTTTTTGCTAAGTCTTTTCAATTTGTTGTTAGTTGGTATTCAAGTGCACAAAACTAGGTTGAACAATTCATGGTAAGCCGTGGCAAACAATATTTTTCCATGAGGATTTACTCTCATTTTATTTATTTCATTTATTTTAAGATTATTTCTAATTTTCTATCACTCATCAGTGGCCCCAGGGACTTTGCTACTAAAACACCTTATTTTCTTGGAATGGGACCCAACCACTTTCTGTATCCCTGTGGAGTCCCTGCAGTTCTGTGATGGATGCTGGGGTGTCAGTCTCCTCCTCTCTCTGGGGTTGACTTCAGGAAGGGAGCTGGAAGACCAAGTCAGTTCAGCACATGCTCCAACACAACAGAAACCTGTGTATTCTTATTTTAGTTTCTTTGCTATTTTTCAGCTTCCAAACAATCAGGAAATTAAAATGAAGGGAACATAGGGGTACTTGTAGGAGAAAATACGGGGCAAGGTGGGTGTGAAGAAATACCTACCATAAATCCTGTTGCATTTAGAGGTCACTTTGAGTTTTCCTCCCAGCAAAAGCAAAAAATAACCAAAGCAAGCAATTATGAAAATGAGCAGGTTGATCTATAAGAGAAGACCACCTTTCCTGGCAGTGAGACCCAAATTCTTTATGTCCTGTGATCTTCAGTGAGATTTGTGCACTAAATACAGCAATGATTGCATAGGGTAACTTTTAAAGCAGGAAAATTCATTTTTACTTATTTCCTTTTATTTCATTGTTTAAAATGATGCATGTGGTGCTTAACACATCATGTCAGGGAATTAAGGATTTTAGCTCATAAAAACATATCAATATAGTCTTATCAATATCAAATGTACTACACTAGGGCAAGATGTTAAAAATATGGGAATATGGGAAATTGGGTTGTGTGTAAGGGCAAATATGGGAATTGCTACATTTCACTCCATTTTTTTTTTTTTTTGTAAACCTAAAACTGCTAAAAGAAAAGGTCCATTAAGTTTTTTTTTTTTTTTTTTTTTTTTTTTTTTTTTTTTTTTTTTTTTTTTTAATGCATGTGTTGGTGTTCCTGGAATTGCAAGACACTCGGGAAAGGACTCAGCACCCCCAGGTGGTGCCAAATCTTCCTTTCTTGCACCCACGTCAGAGAGCCAAGTACTGTGTTTACCTCTAGGGAGGGATCTGGGTTCCACCGGATGAGGGCAACTCAGGAGGTGAGGGACCAGCACAGAACAGAGGGTCCCCGTTTACCCACTTTTTAGGCCACACACTGTTTTGCTCTCAGGACCCTCTGAGGGCTTATCCTCTCTGACTGGCTTAGTCACTCTGAAGTCAATATGTTAATTAAAAAGTGTTGAAAATAGGTGCCAATTATAGAGAACATACTCAAGGCCAGCTTCTTCTTGCACTGTGTTTACTATATTTTCCATTTTGCAGAACGGTAAGCTGAGGCTTAGAGACCAAGCCCCACAGCACTTGGTTGCAGAGGGAGGATTCAGCCTGCTTGCTCCCATCATCCCACAGCTCTGCTCCAGGCTCTGCAGGTGATAGGCCACGCCCCATCCCTCTGCACCTCCCCAGTCACCAGCCCCGGAAGCCCCGCCCCAAGCCACCCCCCCACTTGGCTCCGCCCCTGCCCGCATCCCTCCCTGGACTTTTCCCACCCTCCTGCAGAAAACCTCACGTTTGGGGGAGATGAGCTCCCATTTATACAGAACCAGAAAAAAAAAAAAATTCCCTGGATTTTTGTTTAAAAAAGTGATCCAAAAGCGCCATCTCTGAAAGTGTACACACAACAATAACAGATGTTAACAGGCTTGTAGGACATTCCCATAAAGTTATAAACATATCTTTCAGTGGTTACTTAAGATAAACAGATACAAGTCACATATTTTTTGGTACAAGAGACAACTTGCTGTATGGAAGCCAAATAAAGATTCCTGAGTGTGAGATGCACCTGAAAAAGATTAGGAGATCATATCAAAGACAAGAAACTTGGATCAAATGAAACATGCTTTTCTTGGACTGTACGCCTCTCAGAAAACAAAACAAAAAAAAACATAAAAGGGTTCCCTTTCCATGCAGGATACTTGGGGCTGATAAGGCCTTGGGGGCATTGCTCCACAACGCCTGCTGTGTTACCCGTGGCTGGTGCCAGGCCAGCCAAGGGGAAAGCCCTGCACCGTTCTCTTCTGTCTCCAGGTTCACTTAGCTACCTTGGGCTGTTTCCTAAGTGCTGGGCGCTGACCAGGTGCCAGGCCTATGGAACTGACATGGAGTGCAGAGTCTGATGAGAGTAGCAGATGTACAATTAGATACTCAACATCCAGTGCAATCATTGGTGGACGTATTATGTGATGCTTCATTGTGTTGGCGCTGGGAACCAGCCTGCCAGGGTTCAAATCCCAGCCCTGACACTTGCTCTGTATCCTGGGGTAAGTTAATTTACGTCTCTGTGCTTCAGTTTTATCATCTATGAAATGGAGGTAATCATAGTACCTGTCTATATAATGTATTGCTTTTTGTATAAAAAATTACCCAAAACGTAATAACTTAAAATAGCAAACATTTCTGACTTCACAGGAACAGGCAGGAATGAGGCGATGCTTTTGGGTGCCTCTACTACAGACAGCTCACAAGAATGCAGCGAGGGTGTGGCCTGGGCTATATTCCTCTGTGTGTGCCCCCCTCCCCTGCCCACCCAGGCTTCGTTGTTTACTCACAAGTTTACTCATGGGCTATTGACCTGAGATGCTAGATCTTTGCACCTGCAGCCACAGGCTACTCACTGCCAGCAGCTTCCTTCAACCAGAGCGAGGCTAGAGAGAGTTGCTGAGAAAGAATTAGAAACTATCCTTTTTAGTAGTCTGAGGACCCTTCACACAGCTTAAAAAAAATAAAAAGTTAATATGGTAACTTTTAAATTTAACATTAAATTCTTTTACATTAAGTTATTTGGCCACAATTAAAATTTTTTATTAAAAAAAAACATCCTTTTTATTTCCTAATTTTGGACCGTCACCTTTGCGGAGTTCTGTTTGTTGGAAGCAGGTGTGGCCCACACTGACGGGGTGGAGTACAGAAGGGCAACCACACCAGCAGGAAGGGTCACTGAGGACCTCCTTCAAGGCTGTCTGGCTCCCGACCTCATAGGGTTGTCCTGAGGGTTGGATGAGACTGTCCAGCACAGAAGAGAGTTCTCTCTCCCACTTTAAGGTTTAACGACTTCAGGTCATTAGAATCTTCTTCCACCTCAAATCCACAGACCTCTGAGCGCAAGTCAACATTTTCTATCCTCTCCCTTCTTTTTCTTGTTATCCTGTTTCCTTGCACTAGTACTGTTTTTATATTTTACATGTTTTTATTTTTTAATTTAATTTTTAAATTTGCTTACATCATTAATTTGGTTGTATTTTTTTTATTGTTCATTTTTGCACAATAGTTGATTTCTCCCTTCAAGTATAGTCCCCATAGTTCTTCTACCACCACAGCACTAGTGAACCATCACTATCATCACCTCGTGCTTCTTCCCTCCCCTTTTTTACCCCTTTCACCCCCCCACCTGCTGTATGCCTCAGATCTATAAACAGCTGGTAAGTTTTGTCGGTTTCCCGATCCTTTGTTCAGTTTTCCTATGTTCCCCCTATAAGTGAGGTTGCTGCAAATGGCATGAGTTTATCTTTGTTGGTGGCTGAGTAGTATTCCATTGTGTATGTATACTATAATACCACACCTTCTTAATTCATTCTTCCGTTGTGGGGCATATTGTAGTTATTATAAGCAATGCTGCAATACATGGGGGTCCCTGCACTAGTTTTCAAGCCTGTTGGAAGTATGTATTTTTGTCTGTTGTCTCACACCTAAAAACTGTACATGGCACTTATAAATAAGTGAATAGATTAGCTAGGTTGTAGAATTGCACTGTACATCCATCGGGAGAGGCAGTATAGCAGTATGATCCTCCTCTTGCAACAGTTGTACCATGTTTGTGTTTAGCTTTCTGCTTCTTCTCTATACCACACACTGTCCTTTGTGTCAGGTTATTTCCACCACCCCTAAGAGTCTCTGGGTGCCTCTCTGAGCTCAAGATCACATTCCATGTTAGAACATTCCTGCCACACCTACCTGAACTCCCTCCCATTACAGTAGATTAGGAACCTGGGTTTGGAACTGAAGGCTGACCTGATGCAGCACAGAGTGCATAGCACTCCCCAGGCAAGGGGTAATTGTGTCTATGCTGCAGAGAACCTGAGTCCCTGCATTCTGACATTGTAGGAGGGCAGCCCTTTGCTTACTCTTTTATACCATCAGGAAGCTGAGTATCCTGGAGAAGAGATAGGGGTGAACTTCGGGGTGAGGATCTTCACCTGCAAATGAGCCTGGCTTTGATTTGCAATTCTTCAATCTGGCCATGGACTCTCAAACTTTAAAGTCATATAGTCTAATGTTGCCTAAGATTGTTGAGAAATGCATCACAAGGAGATTCTGTGCAAAAGTCATTGAGGATAATTACATAAATCTGGATGGTATAGCCTAATGCACCTGGGCTATGAACAGGCGCCACCATTGTACCTGTGACCTGTTGTTGACCAAAAGGATATGTAGCTCTTGAGTATATTGTTTTCTGGGGAGAACTTATTAAAATGCAAATTTGGACTTAGTAGGGTAGGGTGGGACTTCAGATAGTACCTTTCTAATAAGCTCCCTGGCAATGTAAAGTGGCTGGTGGCAAGGAAACAGGCAACAGGTCCCCCTTTAATAGCCCTCCTGAGCAGAGATCTGAAAAAAACCCAGTTTCTCCTTTGTGCAGACTCCAGCTGAGCAGTTAAGACAGAAGCAAATGAAAAAAAATAAAATATCCAGTGATATGGAATCAAATATAATTGAGGGTGGAGTCTGGAGGTGTGGGAAGTAAGGTATGAACTATAATTAAAATGAGATGTGGGGTAGGTAGACCTCAAAAAGATGGTTGAACTGGGGTTTTAGGTTAACTGGAAAGGCAAATGAGGGTTCAGGTTTCAAAGTCTTGGAACAACATGAGGCTAAAGTCTTTGGATGGTTTTGAGTTCTGGGATTGCCAAGCTCAAATGCCTGGAAGGGTCCTTGTGAGACAATAAGGAGTGGAGGAGCCTGTGGTTAAGCAAAGACAGCATGTGTGCCTGAAAGGGACATTCCTACTCAGCTATTGCTGATTGTTGCCACGTGGAATAGTAGTCAGGTCTTCTGATTTTTCAAGGAAAATTACATATCTGGAATTTTATGTAAAATCTTCCAATTTCTAGTAGTCATGAGGCCACATAAATCATATTTACAATCATAAAAGTCTCGAAACCCCCCAACTCATGACCTCAATAGAGGTAATGAAGGTTTGGCTGAGAAAGTTGCCTCTTGGGGAAAACTAGTTCCCAGACAATGTGCATCGTGGCTGAGAGCACTGGTCAGGAGAGAGAGTGTATGCTTCCTGGTGCCCTTTCTTTTCATCTCTCATCTTAAGCAGAAAGACATCTTGGTCTCCCAAGGATCAAGGGAAGGTGTTCAACCAGAGTGGAGATAATTATCTGCTTTAAATCCCCCAAATTAATGTGCTTCCACCTCTTTCACTGTGGCCCAGGGAGATGGGCATTGTTAGAAGACACTGTGCAATTTGAGTTCCTTTAGAAAAGTAGAGTCAGGGGGTTCTTTATTTACATCTCAACCGTGTCATTTTTCATTGTGACTACTGACAAGCCAGCTAGCCTCTTTTGCCTCAGTTTCCCTGATTTCTAAGATAGTCATAGATAATTGCACTTCTCTTCCAGGGCAGTTGAGAATTATATGAGGCAATATGGGGAACACCTGTGGCACCTCACATAAGCCAAGGGCTCAGCTGGTGATAATGATTTGATCATGATGGTTGGCACCATCATCTAGTTTGGGACAACAGATAGTAACTTTGGAAGGTTCTCTAGGGATCATCCAATATCTCTGCTTTACAGAGGGGGACACAGGCTTAGAGTGAGTGGGTGACTTGGCCAAGGTCCCTGGGGAGGTAGAGTCAGCTGAGAGGCATCAGCTCCCACTGCTGTGCCATGTTTCTTGCCTGAACACAGGACCTGGCAGGTGGGGTGTCTGTGGAATGAAAGAGTGGATGAATGAGCAATTGGTGAATGAAAGAATGGATGAATGGACGAACCAGACATTAACCTCATTTCCTCTCTGTTACATTACATAATCGATTCATTAAAAAGTGCATAGAGATAAGGGAAGTGATATATATGAGATTCAGGAATTTGGGGATTTAGAAATGGTGAGGAATTCACACAGTGTTTGTATCATCTGTTATTGTTTCTCCATCTAGCCAGCATTATCCCTCCCTCCCTCCTTCCTTTCCACCTCTCATTCTTCCTTCTTTCCCTCCTTTCTCCTGTCAGCCTGCCAGCTTTCATTCAATCCATTTTTAATGAACACTTACTACATGCCAGATTCTTCAGGCACTGTGCTAAGCACTGGTGATACAAGACTGAGTAAAACTGGCACTGCCCCTCAATGTAAATAGACTCAGAGTTTGCAATCCAGTAAGAAAACCCCTAACACTCAAACCACCTGACATTCAGGGCCATACTTTGAAGGTCTCCATAGGGGCTTCTATAGGGATATATGTCTATGGGGAAGAACAGACATCTAAATTGCTCAGGGGCTGTCAAGAAGACATGGTACTGGAGCAGGGGCTCATGGGATTATGGCTGTTTGGGAGACATGCCCCAAGAAGGAGAAGCAGGAATTGAAAGGCCCCAAGCCAATGCAGAAAAGCCAGTGTGGTTGGGGCCCCAAGAGGATGACTGGGATGAGGCGAGAGCTCTGTCCTACAGAGACAATAAGATTCCTACCTTGCTGAAGGTTATGAGATTCTTAGTAGAAGTTTCCTGTAAGTTTTTGATCTTGAACCTGAATGCAATAGGAAGCTATTGCATGTTCTTAAGGAGATCTGGATTATAAAGAGCGTGATTCTTCTGGCTGCCACTGGATGAGGGACCTCCACAGGGTTCGGGCTGCCTAGTGGGGGGTGTCAGAGGGGGAAACAGGAAGATCAGTGCAAGCAGAGGTCAGGGGCAGGGTGACTTTGAGGCTGAGAGGCATGTATCAAGAGAAATGAGAAATTTGGAAAGTAAAACTGTCAGGATATAGGCAGTTGTTAAATGGTTGTAAATACTTAGAGGATTTCCTCCACTGAGTGAGAAATCCCAAGGCTCAGGGAGGCAGCTGCTTAGCCCCCTCCAAACAAGGCACATCAAGCCCCAAACACAGTCCCTGGGAAGCCACTATGTGCAAACACTGATTTTCCACAAATACTGTATTGCTAGGGATTTACCGAGCGCCTGTGTGGGCCAGCATGAGGCTAGGCACTGTGGGGCCTGTCTTCTCACACTGACAGGAGGAGGGGATGCATCCTAAGGCTGCCTCTGTCCGCGCCAGTAGCGGGACACTACGTCTGCAACACTAAATATCTGGGGAGAAGCAGAGCAGACTGTGCGCCTCTGGGTGTTTCCAAAGCCCCCCAGGTTGCCATGACCATAGATTTTTGAATCTCCTGTGGATAAAGAAGGCTTCTTTGTCCTTCAGAAATTCATAATGTGTCTAGTCAATATCAAGGAACAGTAAAACTGGACTTTTATTCAAATGATTTGAAACACGTAGATGCAAGTGGCAAGAAATTCAGATATTTTCAAATAGAAGAGGAGTCATTTGGAAGTATTATACTGGGAAATCATGTTACTTACAGACTGATTTTTTGGGGGGTTTTAGCCAATGACAGACTTTAGAGACCTGATTGAGCCCTGTCTACACAGCCATTCTGGATGCCCCAAGGACAGCTTCTTCCTAGGCAGCCAGTTGAGATGGCTGAAGTGATAGAAAATACTTCCCCCTTACTTAACTGCGGGTATTTTGACCTTCATTTGAAGCATCAAGCTGTCTGTCCTCCCTGTCGCCTGGGAGCCCTGCTCTCCGGAGGGGCGGGAGGAGAGTAACCACTTCTTCCAGATCTGGGTTAACTGGGCCCACAATCTTTCCAATTGGCTGCAGACACACTCAGTAGGCCAGGGCAAGGAAGTGAAGAGAAGGTTCTGAAAAGGGAAAAAAGACAATCTCTCCAAGTGTTTCAAGAGATAGCACTGGACTTTGTGAGTGTTCCTTTTCTAACAAAGGCTAGCAGATAAAAGGCAGTGATTTGGTCTGATGTTACCTCTTTGAAAAATGCATTCCAGGCCTCAAATGGAACTCTTGAGCATTACCTCCCCCTCTACAGACCCCAGAAAATTCACAAAGCTGCAAAAATTATTGCCTCAGATAACTGGGAAAAGTATGTATTGGTGGCAGCACAAATCAAGAAAGAAAATGAATTGTTTGCAAAGAATGTGTTGAACACTTATGAAGATATTTATATACAGATTTACAAATGCCACTTTTAGAATGTTCATCCTAATTCAGAGGTATTTCCTTGTAAGAAAAATCATTCTGAATAAAGTTATTCCATCACTTGTAGCAAACCTTCTGATTCAAGTGTTTCTTTCATATTTCACATGAGAGGGACTTACTGTCAGGTAGGATTGCTGGTGTTTTGGTCAGCCTGCTACATGGGAAACACTTTTTACTCACTTCTTTCATGTAGGGGGAAATGTTTTCTTGAACTTGCAATTTTAAAATACCTTCTTTCAGGGTTATGCATATACATACATACATACATACATGCATAGATACATACATGCATACATATAGAGAGAGACTATCACAGTGCTGCCGTCAAGCAAAGGCGATTTGCCTCCTGACATGTCTGCTTCCCACTGTGAAATCACAGCAATGTGACCTGGAATAGCGGGGTAAAAATCCCAGTCTTGAATGCAGTTGTGTAATTTCCTATGATAAATAGCTTGGGTGAACGCTAATCAAAATTACTTTCTGGTTCTACCTTATTCAGCAAGACGAATGCATGACATGGCTCCAGAGGCTGGGATTTGTTAATTTGCAGATGTCTTTGCTCATGTCTGTCTCCGACCATCTTGGCAGCTACCTCCTGTCTGCAACAGGGGTGGAGCTGGGGTGTGGGCCCCTGTCACGGCACCCTAGCCTCTCACACGCTGACCTGCCTGCACAGTCTGGGCACCACCAGCCATGGCCATGCAGGACTGCAACTCTGGATGCTTCACACGCCGGAAATTTACATTCCAGAAAGCAACAGGACTCCAAATGATCTGAAGACAATGATGCTGACGGTGCACATTGCCATTCTCAACTCTAGGAATCCCCTCTTACAGCAGGCTGGTGGACATATGTGGTCAAACATCAGGAATAAGTAAAAAAAAAAAAAAAATAAAAAAAAATCTTAAAAATCAGGCATTTGGATAACAAGATGAAATCTCAAGAGACTGCAGCTTGAGAAATCATAACCCATATGGGTTGAACTTGTTCAGGAAGACTCCCCAGTAGGGCAACCACATCAGCTAAGAGGAGGTCACTGTGTTTTTAGGACTCAGTTAATGACATCAGGGGAAAGGGAAGGCTAATTTCAGTGGCGTGAAATGGCGAACATGTGAACAGGAATTTACAAGCTCAGACCACCACAGGCAGACTTCGGGGGCTTGGGGCCTTCTGGTTTTTTTGCTTTGTGAGAAGGACTAATTTAAATCACCCAACAAAGGCCAAGCTTATGGATGTCTATCTGATGAGACGGACTTCCTCTGGCACGAGCCTTGTAGGGTCACCATGTAAGGGCCACCTGTGAGTAGGAAGTGTCGTACTGGGTGGAAGTGATTCCGTAGCAAGACTGCCATTTCCCTCCTCGGTCTTAACCTTTAACGAGACACACAACCAGGAAAGTAGGAAATCAAAAAAAGCTCTGTTTAGCTGAATTTTACATACCATAATCTCTTTACCATGGTCAAGCAAGGCAGGAATGCTCAGGCCAATCGTTCTGGCACAAATCCATTCCAGAGGGAAGTGATTTACAACTTAGTACCATTCTTGACTCTTCCCTGAGAGGGAAGTTAAATCACCCAAGAATAACAGGACTCTGCACCAAAACTCCTGAGAACCATCTTCTAAAGGGTGGTCTCGGGAGTAGGTCTTCACCCCGAGGAAAGTCAAGCTCAGACACCACTCCCAAGTACTGGTTAAGGGTCAAGTCTCATTCCTATTTTGAGAGGTTGGCAGTGTGTGAGTTATGAGCTCTGAGGAAGGGGGGGGTCACTGGCTCAGGGGCCCTTTGTTGCCTCTCCCCAATGCATCTTGAGTCAATACAGGTCAATGATACCTGGCTGGTTTCACCCTTCTTTTATGACTCCAAACCTTGTCAGTGGTGATAGGGCCCAAGCAAAGACTCTGCTTCCAGCTGGAGGTAGGAAGAGATCAACATTGTGGAGAGGCAGGTTGAAAGGGTGGACCCAGGTGGAGAGAGAAACAGGGCAAAGGTTTGAAATTTCTTTGGCTCAGGTACCTTGATGTAAAAATGAATCCCTTAAAAGGTCCCAGAGCCCCCCCACCAAAAAAAAAAAAAGAAAGAAAAACATCTGACAGGGCTTATAAATAGGCGAGTGAGATGTTGAAATTATTTTAAGACAGATGCCTTTTTAAACTATATTCAGAACACCTTTTGGAGCTCCTAGTTGCACAGTTCCTCAAGCAGGAGGTATTTCATCTTCACAACATCTGGAACTGTCAAAGAGGTAGCTCAGCCGACCTCAACAGATGCAGGCACTTTGACATAAAAGTGCACCAACAAATCATGGCCGGAATCGCAGCACACACAAGTGTCTCCCAGGCAGCTATGGAGAAATCGAGGCGCTGGCAGGAGGAAGACGTACTGTAACCCCTACCCCTCTACTTTTCCTGCTGAATCAACGCTTCTAAGCAACTTTTCTGCAATTTTCCAGCAAGTGGCTAACAACTGCACAAGTTTATTTTCTTGGCTTGGGGGAGGTGATTGACAAGAAAGTCTATTTTTTTCCCCCTCAGGGCAAAATTTTCGTTGTCCCATAAATCCAGAGATTTGACAGATTTGGGTAAATTTGTGCTGTTGCTCAAAGGAATCTTCAAGCTTACTTGCTGTGGATTTTCAAATGGCCTTGTTAGGAGAGGACTTAGGGTAAGCCGGAGGGTGGGGAAGGACAGCGACAGCCTCTTGCTGGTGACAGGGGCCAAAGTGGACCCACCCTGCCTTCTCACTCTGGGCAAAGCCACATGGTAAAGTCAGACCTGACTCAGGCACCCAGTCAGACTCTAAGTACTCAGCCTGAAAAGGACCTTCCACTAAAAGCAAGAACAAAGCTGACGATGATACAAACAGAGCGGCTGAAATGTGCCTTAAAAACCTGTGGCTAGATGCATCTCTTGAAATTTTTTTGTATGTCTGCCTGCCAGAGCAGTGTGGGAGAAATAAAAGCAGAACCCCATAGAGGACTGAGTTGGAACTCCAGGCAACTTTTCTATAAATTATAGTGATAAGCACAATCCTGCTGATAGTAATGCTGATAATAATAAATGCTTGAATAAGATTTACTAAAGCATTTTGGACCTGCGAGATAGGTGGGAAAATGAAACTGGCTGTTGGAAGCTTTGGGATTTAGAACAGCCTCTCTGGTCGACATAGTAAGGGGCAGTATCTCCCTGGCAAAGGGAGAGCTGTTACTGTAACGAAGTCTGTTATCATCCCTGTTCTAGCTCTGCTTTCAAGGCAAGGCTGCCCGCACTCTGGTCGTTAAATCCATCCTTTAAATTAATTTCCTGCAAACGGAATGGTGCTTCCTGGAACTTAAGCAATGCAGACAAACCCGGCCGGGCATGGTTCAGGGTGGTGATGGTTTCAGGGGTCACATCTGGTGCTTTCATGAAGAGGCCAGCTTGAGCTGGGACACCTCTGTTTGGGCAGGAGTGACAGAAAGCCCCCGGCTGCCTGATTTGCATCTGAGTGTTTGGTTTCTCTTCCCCTCTGCTTCTCAGGGAAGAATGCCCAAGCGAAAACAGGCAGCCGCACAGCTTCTACCACCCTGTGGTAACTTCATGCCATGACATTCGCTCCTGAGACAAGACGGGGCCTTCTCTGACATTCTGTGAAGAACAGTGCACAACGTGCTGGGCCCCCTTTGAAAGCCTTGGTCCACGGGGTGTCTTTAGGGGAGCCTTGGAGTTCAACACCAGCAGCTAGTTTCAAATTTTGAAATTTTTCAAGGTCACCATGGCTGGGACTTTTATTCTGAGGGGCAGAGTGCTGGCCACAAGACAGGACCGGAATAAGCTTCACAAGAGCCCTTGGTGAGGTCCTGGTCTAACAGATCCTGAGGGGCTAAGGGTTCCGAAAGGAAAGTGGAACTGACAAAAGCATTCATAGTGTTTGCATTTTCTCCCTGGCTGTACATCTCCCAAATGTTCCCCACCCCCAATTTTATATGTAGCAGATGGTCTTCAAACAAATCAAGGAGCAGAAGCTGCAAAAGACTTAAGGGAAAAAAAAAGACAGTGAAACTCCTATATTTCTTCAAACGATAAGATGAACTGCAGATGTTTGCTGAGGGTGATGGTGCTGCTTACAACTTAGACTTGACTTAAAAGAAGAGTCCACTTGTGTTTGGCGTTGGACAAGCCCAGTAGCTGTCAAGGTGTGATTTATGCAGGTTGTTTGTGAGATTTTATGACACTGGGCACATGGCAATTAAAGTGGTCTGCCATTCTCCCTGAAAATCCTCCTCCTCTGGGGACCCAGGCGTGGAGTCCATGATGTGAACCTGGTGGTAAGGTGGGAAGGACATTGCTATCCCAGGTCCAGCCCAAAGCCGGCATCTGACCAACATGCCCTCTTGCTCCTGGCATCCCCCCAGCACTGCCTCCCTCCCTGCAGGGGTCTTAGTCCTTGCAAATGTCCTGTTCTTACCTGACACCTGCAGTTAGATTAATCTCAAATTAAGCTTGACAAAGTTGCTAAAAGAGAAACAGTTGTCTGTTGCAGAACCCAGCAGCATATAGAAAACAGCTGCTCACTGGGCATGGTTTTTAAAAGGGAAGAATCAGGGCAAAGCATTTAAAAATGAACATAGAGCATATATTGGCAAGACCAGCAAAAGCCTGCAATTAACACAATGGTAAGTATCTGTTTCTAAAAAAGCTGCTTTTTCAGGACTTGTTGTAACTTGGTCATAAATATTTATTACAAACTGAAACTGAAAATATAAGACATTAGTTGAATGCTGTCTCCTCTTGTCTACTTTCCAAGGCCAGTTCTTAGGGTTGGAAGAGCGAGAAGTATTTAGGATACACACACCCACTCCCAAACGGGAGTCGCAGCCTTTGCTGTTATGCATGTGCACAGCCCACCCCAGGTTGCCAAGCAGTGGGTTTGAAGCAGAGGCCTCGGCTTTGGGGCAGAAGAATCAGGAGGAGGCCCCAGCTGGCCTCTGGCCTCTGGAACAGAAATGTGGGGAGGCTTTGATGTTACCACAACTCAGGTGGAAGCCCCTCAGAGCAACCCTAGGAGGAAGTCATTCGTTTTCAAGCAAAGGGGAAAATTCCTCTGGACCCTGGTGTTTCCACTAAAACAAACCTCTGAAAAGTTACTCTCCAGAGGCTGCAGGCCCAGCTGTTCTCCAGCTCCACGAGGTTGTGAGGAGAGGAGCTGGGCTGCCTGTGTGGCAGCACGCGAGATGTGAGCTAGACAGACGGAGGCTGGAGAGACAGGCAGGGGCTTGACCTGAGAACCCAGAAAGCAGTGAGTGATTCGTCTCCAGATGCAGGGGGATGGACAGTACAGCCTTTTAAGACCTATTCTGTGTTCATGTTGAAAATAACCAGTCATTGCCCCGGCCACTGAGTTTGCTGGTGAGCGGAAGTCACAGAATGAAAGCTGGAGAGAACCCTGGGCTCATCCCTTCTCTCTCCCTGTTAAGGCATAACCATGCCCAGAAACTTCCATGAAGATGAGAATCTTGCTTATATTTTATGCTTTAAATCACCTGGCAGTGGAAATTTGTCTTTTTTCTTTTCTTTCTTCTTCTTCTTCTTCTTTTTTTTAACTACCCAACCTCTTAATCTCTTATGTCTTGTCTGAGAATCAGAATGGCAGAAATGACCTATTATTGCAGACACTGAAAGTCAGGTCCTTGTCTTCCCTTCTCCCTGAGTCATGCTGTAGACATGGCTTGTTTTGCTTTCAATCTGGTGTCTTGCCTGTGGAAGGTAAGTTGCAGGCACAGGACATGCATCATGCCCTTCAGTCCATCCAACATGATATGGGGCTGGGCAAATAACCATGCAGAGTGCCTGTGTGTTTGGGTGTATCTCATACTGAGTTCACGTTTGAGGGCTGAGTGGATCCATTCACAAACTTTGCCCGCAGACCAAATAATGAAGACATGAATGAAGCCTGAAAGGTAGCTGGCCTTAGTTGAGGGAGAAACAGCTGCCACCCTTTCACTATCGGTAGCATCTTAGGATACAGAATTGCTTGCTTTATAGTCAGAGCTAGATTCGATCCCAGAGGAATGGTAATGGGCACGACTCTTCTTGGCTCTGAGCCTCAATTTTCTCATCTTCAATCCATAAGACCTAAAGTCTGTAATTAAATTCTGACTGTAAAGTCAGGAGTGTTGTGAGAATCAAAAGAGGCTTAATGCTTGTTACATAGTAGGTGCTTAATAAATGACGAGCTTTCTGTCTTCTAGAGGGAAATCCAGAGGACTGAGAAGACGGGATGAAGTCTTGTGGAATGTTGGTGTGTTATAACATGGTCACCACAGCAGATCCTCGAGTAGAAAATGCGTGTGTCTCAAACTGCCAGGATTTTCCATAACAACAGCAACAGACCTACCAGTGATGGGCTTCCTGAGACCTCTACTCCAGCTATTTCACTGATATTATTTTAAATGCTTGCCCTATCTTTTCAGAGCAGGTGTTATTAATCTTATTTGTAAGATGAGGAAACTGAGAACAAGAGGTTAAGGGATTTCTCCAGGGCCTCTGGCGGGAACCTGGCAGAACCACTCCTCACTGGCTACATCTGCGTGGCGTCTGAGTGCCCAGGGCTCTGGTGATGCTGGGCTCATTCAGTAAATGTCACAGGGGCCTGGTGTATTTCACCAGTGGGAGGCTGGGTTCATGGAGTTGTCCTTGAAGAACTCAGGTGTTTTTTTTTGTTTGCTTGTTTTTTTCAGTTTCCCACCACTCCCACGGTCACTGCCTCATGTTCCTTCCAACCTCTGTGCCTTTGCACATGTTGTATCTCTTGCTGGAATGACCTTCCTTCCTTTGACCACCTGGTAGCCTCCACCCATTATTCCAGACTCAATTCAAGTACCACTTCAATAAAACTTTCTGATACTCCCAGTCTGGGTGAGGCCCTTCTCTGGGGGTCTCCTCCCATCTGATATGAAGTAGGATCTCAATACTGATTATGCTATAACTTTCTGGTGGCCTGTTTGCCACCTATTCTGACCCCAAACTCTGAACGTGAGCTACTTTAGAGGAGTGACTTTGGTTTCTCAGATTGACACAAGAGGAGGCTTAGCACAGTTTATTGAATGCATAAATGAGAGGCCAGAGTATCTCAGGTGTACTGACTGATCGTGACTTGTGGACCTTCCTCAATATCTTGTTTGCTTTGTGCTGGATTTTCCTGCATGTGCTCCTAGAATTCATGCCTTTGGTAGGACACTTTTCTATTTTGATGCAGTTTTTTCATCATCCAGTACCAAGAGTATCTTTTGTGTACTCTTAATGGTGGTGAGTTTGCAAGGGAAAGATAAGGGAGCCACCATAATTCATACAGGATGGCTGCCACCTTGTTTTATCAATCTCTTGAGGTTTCATTAAAGAGACCTCTCAGGGCAAGAGAACTTAGATGAAAGATTAACTAGAGAAAGAATTTTTACAAAACACTTCTCTGAAGAAGGAGCCACGTTCTGTAATGTGACTAGTTAAATCTGAAAGGAATAGTCAATTCACAAATCTCCATTGAACTCAGTGTAGACCTTTTCCTTGTTTGGGAGGACAGTCTGTCCTGGTGCCTCTAAGAAAGTGGCACCTCTGGTACAGGGAAGGAGTTGGAAGGCTGGGCTGCTGACCCCATACCAGCTGGACCAGAGCATACTCTCTCTGACTGTAGCATCTCTGAGATGGCAATGGTGGAGATGGTACTGATGGTGATAATAATGGTGGTGTAAGAAATGGTGGTGATGACAATGATGGCGTTGATGGTGATGGTGACGATTGTGAAGATAGTAAGTCCCTGCCAACTTTCCTTGTAGAACTGCTACCCAGACTGAATGAAGTTTCCACATACTTTTCAAGGGTAAATGAACACATTCCCACTTTAGTTGTTGAAATTAAAGCTGAAGAATCATCTGGGACAAATCGTTCTGCTTCAGATGCCTTTGTTTTGCAACATACATATCCCAACAGAAGCACAATCACAAAACTGCTCATTGTTCATTTTGAACCTCAGATACCCATAGTCCGGAGCCCATACCTTTGAGATGTGTCCCAGGAAAGCTACAGCCAGGGCTGATTTGAACCACTGAACCCCTGAAAAACTGAAGCATCTACTTAAATGGCATGAGTTGTGGTAGTTGTTGATTGGGTTTTGTATCTTGATCAGAAATATATATTTGTGATAGTGCTGCTTGACTTTGACTTGCTGGTATTGGCAATGCAAGTATGATTTAATTGATTAATAGGGAGTAATGACTGGTAATTAAGGCATAACCTGCAAGCTGGAAAAATCTCACAAAACCTGCACATTATTATTAAGCCTATAGCCTTGCTTCTGAATGTTCTCTCTCACCTGTGGACAGAAGCCCCGGTGTAGGGTCAGCTGCTTTTGTAAGTGTGTTATAAACAAACACACATACCACTCTATTACTTAGAATCCACTTATTGCAATTTCAGGCTCTGGAAAAAAACGGAGCTTTGTCAAAATGAAATTTGTCCTTAATCTCTGATCTGAAGGTCATCTGTTGAGGAGAAAACCCTCTCCTGTGACTGGCATAGGTGGTCTACTTCAGCAGGTTTCACTGCCTGTAAAATCCTGCCTTTCTATTGCATTCATCCTCTTTGATTATCAAAAACTTTCCTCTGCAGCTAATACTGAGGAACAATGTAATAAGTAACTTCCAATTAAAGTTTTCCATATGTGGCAAAAATTGTAATGAATGAATAAGTAAAAGACCGCATAATGGAAGCTTATTAGCCAAGTGAATATACTCTTTTAAGTCAAATTTCTATACCACTTTTGTATTATCTTCCATCAGAAGAGAACGTGCAATTACCAATTTTATCTTATCTCAGGCTTATTATTAAAGAGTAGTAAAGGAAACTTCATTCCAGGAGCCATAATGTGATTTTTGATTAATAGGGGGATTCTTATGTGACAAGAATATTTCTCCCAGGCAAAGTGCGCACATGGATTTCTGCCTGAGCTGGCTTGTAACTGAAAGCTACACCTCAGGTGGAACTATGTTCAACAATAGAACATATGTTTCTACATGGGCATCAGTGTCTTAAAGTACTCCAAAGTCTAAGAAGGGCAGGGAAAAGTGACATTGGCTTTGCAGACACCTATAGGTATGAGTTGGTTCCAGTCACATTACTGAACACAACATTGATTTGTGTGCAAGGGTGAGATGAGCAGCCCAGAGCTCATGGTCTTTTGTCATTCCTTCTAGTCTCTGTGGAAACCTTAGAGTTAAAGCTTCCCTGCTTGCCTGCCTCTCTAGAGGGAAACTAGAAATCTTCTAGGCACACAACAGTTCTCTGGAAGTCAGTGACCCAGGGCCAGCACGGTCTCTACCACCAACGGCACATGTAAATGGTATGAATTTCATTCCAATGTGTCAAGTCAACTTTTCCTAGCGTGCTTTTCTCAGGAGTCACTGGGAATGCGCTCTTGACTCTGAGCGGCCTGTGTTATGCCAGTGACCTGTGGCATAGCGATCACAGGGTAAGGGGCGAAGAGAAGCCTGTCCCTGCTGCCCTGCAGCAGACCTATGGTTTGACCTGCACTCATGCACTCCCCTCAGGGTGCTTGGGGCCCTCTTTCTCAGGCTCCTCGTCCCCAGATCCTTTGGATCTGGCTCTTCTCTTCCCAGATGCATGACACTGAGCAAGCACCCTAACACATCTGAGCCTCAGTTTCCTTGGTTGAAAATAGGGATCCTCGGGTCTCCCTGGTGGTGCAACGGGTTGAGCGCAGCACTGTGGAGCTGTCGGGGCTGCCGTGGAGCTTTGATGCTCAGCTGGGGAGATTCCCACATGGCGAGGCAGACCTCTCCGGCCTTGCCTGCTGTTCCCCTCAGCAGTGTATTTCGGTCAATCTGCCTGTTCTGCTCCCCGCTCTGTCTCTGGTGAACCCTCTTGCCGCCCCACACCTCTGGCCTGCACCCCAGCTTGTATGCATAAATAGATAAATATTAAAAAAAAAGAAAATAAGGATCCTCACTGTTTGTGAGGACTGAGGGGGACAGTGTTCTAAGAGATAAACACTCCCCTCATGAATGACAGCACTCCCTGAGGACCCACCTGTTGGGTAACTAACATGAGTTATTCACTTAGTGTTCCCTGTGACTCTCTGTCCTTCATGGAGTCTGCTGTGCTGGTCACAGTCATCTCCCATTCCCAAGTAAGTGTAGGCAGCACAGGGGACCCACACCTTGGCGAGCTGCTGTCATGGGGGATCTATTTTTGCAGAAAAGACTGTTAATTTCTATCATTTGGCAGAAGAACTCAAATGCCTAAAACAAGCATTTGTCCCTCAACCAGAAATTTTCTCTCTAGGAGTTAATCGCAAAGGAAATAACTGGGCGAGACTAAAGGTATGTAGATATAAGTGTTCAGGGAAGCATTCTTTACAGGAGCCAAAAAATTAGAATGAAATGATAATGAGGGGAACCACTGCTGGTTAGCTACTCTGGAGTACATTTAAACTATGCAGTCCTCATCAGAGATGATGTTGTAAGAGAATGTCTAAGGTTGTACAAAGATGGTTATGATTCGATAAGTGGAAAATCAGTCATAAAACAAAATATGCCATATGATTCTATTTTGGGGGAAAAAAAACAACTTAGGGACATCTGCCAAAATAGTATGTATCAATTCTTTTAGGATAGTTGGATTATGAGTTATTTTATGTTCTCTCTTTTGCTTAGTTCTATATTTTGATGTTTAAAAGTAATCAATATGGGCTACATATGTGTTTTAAAAATGTGATAAAAGATTGTTTTGTCAAGTCTTTTTAAAATATTGAATATTTAGAACACCGAAGTCCCCAGTTGCAGGCTGGGCTTGTTGCAAGAGAAGGAGCCTACCTGGGTAGCGGGGGTTCAGGGGTCCTAAGATCCTGGGTAAATTCCTGTACCCTCCTCTTTGATGCCCCTCCTCCCCTGCCAGCACTTTTCCCCAGTGACATGCGGGTTCCTTGTGTGGGAGAGAAACACTCACTGATGATTTCAGTAACTGGCTCCTTGGTAGGACAGTAGGGCCAACAGGTCACCTGACTGTGCGAGTCACCCTGTGGTCAAGGGTAATTCATGTCTGGGACAACAGCTGATGGGAAGAGCAGACAGAAAATGAGAGCAGAGAGGGCTGGGAGGAGACAGAAGAGGGCAAAGAGAGCCTCGGAGACTGAGGGGTGGGGCCCCAGGACTGCTTGGCTCCTTTCCACCTTTGTGATACAGTTTCGAGCTTTCCAGAAACAGAAGCTATCAGGGCTGGCAAAAGGGAAGGGACTGGCACACTTGGGCCTGTCTTGTGCCTGGAAGTCACCATCATTGACCACTGCAAATGGGTGCTTGGAAGGAGGAAGGATAAATACAGCTGTCTCCAAGGGGCAGGGGTAATTGGCTTCTTCCTCAGTAAGGTTTCCTTTTTAAGGCAGAATGCTAAAACTGGAAGGCCACAAACGCAGGTCTGTGAAGATAAATCCACTGAAGGCAGAGCATTTTTGGTCTCTGGATATTGGGCCTTGTCATTAGCCTCCCCGGGCTGTGGTTTGGCCAGGTCCGGCTTACTTCAACCCTGCTGAACACAAGACAGGACACCGCCCTGCTCCAAATCCACCTGTAGCTCCTCATGGCCTTTGGGACAGAGCTTGAGTTCACCCTTGGTAACCTGACCCGAACTGACCTCTCCAGCTCTCCCCAACCCCCAAGCAAACATCCTCCCCAGCTTTTTGAAACTTGATTGGGGCCCCATAATGTCTTTTGATAGTGCTGAGGATTTAGGCACATTCTGTTCCTTTTGCCTGGAAGCTCCTCCTCTGCCACTACATGCTGAACTATTATTCAAGAACCAGCTGGAATTACCTACCAGGAAGCCTTCCCAGATCACATTATCCCATGGAAATGATTCCTATATTTTTCTTTAAACACTGACGTAATTAACCACAGGAAGGAATTGCTGAAGAAATAACTGTGCTGAGATATTTTTCCTTTGAGATTCTAGACTGTATATGAACTCCAAATGTAAACCTCAGCCCTACAAATTATCATTTAATATGTTTCGGGTAATAATGTTTTTATTTTATTTTAAAATAGGTAACATATTACTGTGGTTCAAAAATATAAATATAAGCTAGCCAAATATAACAGTCAGTGGAGATCTGACCTTTCACTGAATCCCCCAGAACTACAACTCAGATTCTCTTTTCCACAGATAACCAGTATTACCAGTTTCTTGTGGATCCTTCTAGAAACATGAGAGTAAACATGCAGCACATTTGTTCTTAAACAAATGAGGCCATGCTATATGCCCTCACTGCATTGCCTTTTCATTCAACAAAGTAATTTGTAGGTTGATAAATATCAGTCCATAAAGAGATTTTTTCCTCCATTTTTAATTGTCAGATTCATTTGCACTGGTGTATCACACTTTCTTTAACTCATCCTCTTGTTGATGGGCATTTAGGTGGTTTCCAGTCTTCTGCTCCTAGAAACTGTATGGCAATGAATAACCTTTTATGTGGTCATTTCCCAGAACTCCATTAACATAAGTATATTTTTAGGATAAATTCCTAGTAGTGGAATTGGGTCAAAAGCCTCTTCATTTTTAATAGATAGATTCATGAGAGCTGCCACAATTTACTTTCCCCACAGTGATATTTCATGTGAGCAGTTAATAGCCGTTTTGTATGAGCCACACGACGTTTCTGCTAGCCAGAGCTTCTTCAAGGGGTGACAGTTTGTAAACTCAGTTCCAGTTTTTGCTGAAACTTGTAGCGAGTGGATAAATGGTTTTGCTCTCAGTATTCTCACTGTTCAGGAGTCACGGAAGTCCCTTCCTTGGTGTTCCTCTGTCCTTTGCCTTCAGTGTGCCCAGTCTTGACCTCAGAGATGATTTGTGTAGGCCTGGACATGTGAGCCTAGTTGGACCAATCAGAGCCCTTCCCAGGACTGCCCCTACCAGATCAGGCACCCTGGATCTATAGGAGTCACAAGCCATAGGGTTGACATGGACTTGGGCTCTCTAGGAGGTAATAAGGCACTACAAACATTATGCCTCTCTGAAAAGGTTGGCAAGGCAAGGGCAACAAAGTTGAGTGGTGGAGAAGAAGGCTGAGGCCTGGTCATAACCTTAGAGCCCCTGGATCGAGCATTGCCTGAAGCCAAATACTCTGGCTTTCCAGATGATATGACCAAATGCATTTCCTTTAGAGTTTAATTTCTGTCCTTTTCTACTGAAAGAATTCTGACTAATACAGTATCTTGCATGCATGATTTCACTTACTTGTGCTAATGGCATTATAAGATAGGATTTCCTTTTCTATTTGGAGATGAAGAAATTGACAATGAGTCTAAGAAATTTTCCAAAGCTCACAAAGCAAATAGAAGAGTTGGATTCAAATTCAGCTTAACAAGCTTCAATATCTTTGATTAAAACATTTTCTGCACTGCTTCCAACAGCACCAACATGTTTGGCTAATGCACTCTTTTTGTTCCCTCTATTTTCTGACTTCTATGCAAGCCCATACCTCTAAACCATGCAGTTGGAACTGCATCAAGGTGCAGGGTCAAGAAGCCACCTGGAATTCATGCCTGTTTATGGGTGGTCAGCTGGCAAAAGGTGGCAGAATAGGACAACATATGGCTTCCTTCTGAGGAAGGAGAAGGTTGTGGGTATGGGGCTATTGATGAAACTCTGCAGTTACTGGTTAATTCTGGGCCAAAGCCCTGGTCCTGATACTACACAAGAATCACCATGAAATATGCAGCACACCAAAGGGCTCTGTCTGTTGGTTCCTATAATAAAAGAAACAGACCTTGTAGCACCCAACCACTGTATGTTTTCAAATGTACAGTGATAGAAAATGCGAGGCACAGTCAGGCTAGCAGGACCAGTCTGTGACTGCCATTGAAAACATTCTGGCTAGTCATAGTCAGCAACAGAAAGGGGCTTGCCACGTCACAGGGGGCCACACAGGGAAGCACTGGGGTTAGTTAGAAGGCAGAGGGATCAAGGAAAAAATGAGAACAAGAGTCATATGGTGATTTCCATGGGATGGAATGGGCAAGAGAGAGGTTCAGCAGGTTCAGAACTGGCTCATTTGACTAATCTCAGTGGACTCTGGGGCACAAAGGCTGCCCTGAGTGGTTTGGCACTTGGCCCTGGGGTGATTAGGGCAGGGAGAAAGTGGCTAAGTGTGAGAACCCAATAAAGGAGGTGCTGAGGTGTGGGCTTCAGATTGGTTTGTTCCTATTTGGAAAGTATACTTGCACAAGAACTCTTTACTAGTGCCAGGAATTGGCTAACCCTGGGAGGGGAAGTCCCTCCAAATTTTTCAGGACCCCAGATGTCATCAGAATACAGAAAATGAAAGCCACAGTTACCGCACAACATGATAGGAATTGGGGTTGTGGGTGAGATGTTGTCAGTCAGCCAATAGTGTCACCCTCGTATATGCCACTTTGGTTGAACAGTTCTACTTTTATAAGGAAATATTCGGGCAGAGCAGCATATATAAACCTACAAGGACCTTTATTAGCATGATATTTACAATAAAAAAGGAAAAAGCCCAAATATTCAAAATTAGCAGGTGACTAAATAGTTGATCATTCATTCTACACAATAAATCACCACATAGTAATTGAGAATGTTGATGTAGAGGTGCATTTACTGATATAAACACATGACCAGAATATATTGAGTTTAAAAAAGAACTAGTAAGTATGCTAGAAATGTGTCACAAAATGCTGACATATATTTACAATGTATTTCTATTTCTTTGAAAAAAAAAAGATCGAAAAGAAATATATCAAATAAACAATGGCTCTTTCTGAGTGATCAAAACACTTCCTTTTGGACCTCTCTGGTGGTGCAGTGGTTAAGCTCTGCACTGTGGAGCTGCTGGCAGCGGCATGCGAGTTCAACACCTGGCCAGGGAGATTCCCACATGGCATGGCAGACCTCTCTTGCCTCACCCGCTGCGCCCCTCAGCAGTGTATTTCCATCGATCTGGCTGTTCTGCTCCCCACTCTGTCTCTGGTGAACCCTCTCACCTCCCCACGCCTCTGGCCTGTACCCCAGCTTGTGTGCATAAATAAATAAATCTTTAAAAAAATACTTCCTTTTTCTTATCTATACTTTCTATATTGTGTTATATAATGGGCTTCTAAGACTTTTATTAAAAAGTAGTATAAGTTTAGTAAAAATAAAGTAGCACGTATCACTCTGCCTGCCTATGATGCTGTGGCGAAGAGAACACTCTTAACTTAGGAAACATTTCCTCACACAACTTTCACCATATGAAAACAGTGCTATATGGGATAGAAGCACTTTCCCCCTGTTTTCCTCTGAGATGGTGTGGCTTTCAGAGCACCAACTCCTATTCCATCAGTGCATTCTGTGTTTTAACTCTCCAGAATGTTGTAATAACGACCGAAAACCACATACAAACCAAAGCTGGAAGCTTGCAGGCTATTTAGAAGGAAAAGAACAGTAAGTCTAGTGCAAATCTTATGGTTCCTTAAATTTATAGTAAAAATATACAGTGATGTTGCCAGTGTTGTTAAAAATCCATGGAAATTTATCCTAAAGCATTTCTACTAGGTTGAACCACATTACCAGTATTCTATCATCTTTGACCTACAAAGTCATGATTTATATATGTTAGGCAAGGTATCTTCTGAATTAGATGATGAAGTCAGAGAACATCTGTTTGGGGCATTTGCACTATATTTTGTTTGAAGAAGGTTCTGAGGCTCAAAGAGCTATATGAAAAAAATTCTGGAATAGGGGACTTCTATGGTCCTTTTTCAGTTTAATATATTGTCTTCTCCCCAACTCCTCCTGACTCATGCTCTCTGGTGGCCAATCCACCATTCATATCAGTCCAGAAGAGGATTCTCAGATCTTTTTGGAAATGAGTGAGGGTCCTCCCCACATGTCCAGTCCCTGGACCCCAATAACAGGCTACTTGACTTCAGCTTTGATCCTTGCCCCATACTCCCCAAATTACTTGTTCATCTACATTCTCTTGGACATCTGCATAAAACCCTTCCTTTTTATAAATTCTGGTCAGCTTACTCCTTTGGCCTAGAATATAATGAATGCAGCTGCAAGACAGATTCCATTCAAATATGGCCTTATGAAAAGCCAACCCCACTTTGGTCATGAAGCAGTTACCTGATTGCTCTCAGGGAGAAGGGGACAGATGCATAGAGTTCCATGGTGCGGAGGCCCTCTGAAGATGGGTACATAGTCATGGGCCATCTAGGGCTCAGTGTCCCCTCCAATGAGGTCCTCAGCAGCTGCAGGTTGAAGGGAGTTCCATACAAGGTGGGAATCATCATCATACCATAACAACATAAGCACCATCAAAATTTCTTGGAAGAGGGAGAGTTAAGATTATATGCCTGTTTCCTGAAGGAGGCAACAAGCAAAGTCTGAATGAGCAGTGTGAGGAGGGACTGATGGAAGTTAGCCATAATCATCTAAACGACTGTTGGTTTGCCCAGGAACCTCCATACTAACCATACCCAAAGGCTTCACAAATAGCACTCGGCACCAGTCTTAACATGTAGAATCTACTGGAAGAGGAAGGGGTGAGAGAAACACAATGTGACAAGTGAACGAGACTTGTCAAGACAGAGAGGTTGAGGGTGACACGAAGAGGAGCATGAGTTTCAGAGAGAACAAAAATTGTTAGGAAGAAAGAGCAGAGGGGTGATGCTAGGGAGGAAAGAGGAGTGAGATTGGGGAAGAAGGAATCTGTGTGTGGATTTTTCCAAGGCGCTTGCAGAAGTAGGTGACTCCCTCCCTTGGATGCTTCACAAGACCCGCCCTGGCAGATCCTGCCTCCTCTTGGAAAGCTCTGTGGGAAAAGCTGTGCTATGATTAAGATCTTTTAATTAAGGAAGCCGTTTGCACAGAGTGCAACAAGAGGCTGATGGAGAGTTTGCACAAATTGGATTTTTTTTTTTTTTGGTTAACTAGAAAAATAATAAGAGGAACTTGTCTTTGTGGGAAGTAAGAGGGATATGTCCTTTTGAAGAGTGTCTCATAGATACCTGTAAATGAATTCATCTGCTCCTTCATTCATTCACTCACAGAACATACTACTAGCACTACTGTTCTGACTACTGAAAAATGAACAGTTATTGAATGATTACTCAGTGCCAGGCATTGCATTAAGTATGTTACTCAAGCTGTCTCTTTAGCTTCTTCACTCCACACAAATTGGCATAAGCTGTTCTCCTTTTCTGCAGATAGGAAGACGAGTGGCCTCTTTGTATGGAAGACATCATCTCATCCTTTGAGGGGGAGCTAACCATGAGAGGGGAGACAGGGCAGGGGGCAATTTCAAACCCCGATTTCTTTCCTCTGTACCAATTCTCTTTCTCCTTCATCTTCTAAGTCCCCCAGCTATGTCCTTCCTGAAGGGTGCCCACATCTGTCATAAACTCTTCCTCTCCTGCCTTCCTCACCCCAGAAAATACACTGACTCCCTGTGGCAACTGATTTCTGGATTCTGAACTGAAGCGGTTTCCTTCTTCCTTCAGTGTCTCTGCAGCCCTGGGTCTGGAGACACAGGAGCTAGTCCCCCCTGGATGCTGGAGCTGACCTCGAGTCCAAGCCCTTGCCTCCCCGTTGTGCCCCTAGTACTGGCTTCATGCCCAGGACTGATTTTCTCTTCACTTTCTCCACCTTGGTTCTGAGTGGCACTTGTTCCTTAACGTGAGTCACCTGATAAAGTTCACACCGACTCAAGCATGTTCTTGAGCTACATACTTTTTGACCGGAACTCCACCTGCCTGGCTCCACTTCAGAGTCAGTTCCCTGACTTCTGTCCTGCTCTGGTTTAGGGTCAGGAGCTGAATTCTGGCACCAACCCCATTCCATGTGTCCTGTGTGTGGCCGATCGCCTCTTTCTTCGGAGGAGACTTCCTTCTACGGCTTCACTGTATTCCTGCTCAGCGGACGGGTGTGGGCTTGGGGAGACCATGGTTGTCACTCTGTCCTACTGTTCCAGGCTGACAAAAACCACTTTTACCCTCCCGCACCAGTGATTGGTTCCCCAAATGCATGTGACCCAAGCTGGACCAATCAGAGTCCAGGCTCTTCGACATCCTGCCCATAGCCAGGCATCCTTCCCCCTAGACCCATGGAGCAACCAAGGGAGATTTTCTGAGTGAAGCCAGCGCGGCAGGATCCCTGAGCCAGGCCGTGACCTGGGGACGGTGACTTGATTTCTGGACCCCACTGTGCGAAGGAGAATATGCCCCTTGGACTTTCCAACTTAATGAGCCATGAAATTTTTTAACGACTGAATTTAGTTTTTAATACTTGCAAGTGGAAGGAGTCTGCTTGTGATGTTGCTTTTCTGTGCGTTGGTCTTCATTTCTTATACCTGGACCCACGTTTTGGCAGAGGACAGAAGGGAGTAGGTGTGGAGTGGTCTGTAATTTGCCCTAGTGCCTACTCGTGGATTTTATTCGTTTGCCTTTTCTTTGAAATGTTCTTGTTTTGCTTTGACAACTCTGTGGTAGGTGGCAGAATTAAAAAACAAAAAACAAAAAACATTTTCTTAAGAAAAATTTTAAGCATGCATAGACTAATATTGTAAGCTCTCTGTGATGGGTGTTTTAAATATTTCTATTAGCACAGAATTTGCTTCACTGTATTCCTGCTCAGTGGATGAGTGTGGACTTGGGGAGACCCATTCTTATATTCACTTGTGGAATATTCACTGAGCTCTTACTGTGTGAAGGGACAGTTCTAGGTTCTGGACATAACAGCAATGACAAGACCTAGTGTTTAGGTTGCTGGAGCTTCATTCTGGTGGGAGAGACACACTAAGCAAGTTGCAAATGCACACACAAGTTACAATAAATGGTGTAAAGAAGATAAGTCAGGGCCCTCGGTGACTGCTGAGGGGAAGTTCCTTTGAGGAGAAGCCTGAGAGGGAGTCTGTGTTGTGTGCTATTTCTGGAAGTCTGAGCAATATGTGCAAAATCCCTGACGAGTAAGCAGGTATGAAACTGGTGTAGAGTGGTAAGAAGCGGCGTAAGTAAGTGGCTTACAATGGGAGCCAGCCAGAGCCAGGAATAAGATCTTGGGTCAAGACTGCCACATTGGGTGATGTAGGTTGTGCACTGCACAGTTCTAGGGAGAGTCATTTGCCCACACCAGGGATTGGCTGACTTTTTCTGTAAAGACCAGATTGTAAATACTTTTGGCTTTGTGAGCCAGATGGCCTCTGTCACAGTTATTCTGCCATTGTAACAATGAAACCTAATTATGGACACTGATTTGAATTTTTAAACTAAAATAAAAACTATTAAGATGAATTTTCTTATGACCCCCCCCCCCATTTAAAAAAATGTAAAGCCCATTCTTAGCTGTGAACCATGTGACAGGCAGCAGGCTGGATTTGGTCTCTGGCCTGCAGCTTGCTGACTCTGACATCAACGTGTATGTAGTGACTCAATAATCCGGGGTCCCTGTGACCCTTCTTCATCGTCTCTGCTCACACTGGGAAGCCTGCTCTCTTCCATGTCCTCTACTCATGGGACAGCATGCTGGCATGGGCATTACAAAGATGAGGGAGATGATGCCTTTGCACTTGAAGGAAGCACACAGATGGTTTGTCCCTCCAAGGTCAGGCAAATCCTCTCCTAACAAGAAAGCATTCTGGGTCTCCCTGTGCAATAGTGACTTCTCCCTCTACCAAACTCCTCTTGTACTTTCTCTCTGGTTAGCATTTGCTCCCTTGCTCGAGCTAGAGCCCTGTAGCTAGCAGTGTGTGTGTCCCCTTGGGAGCAAGACCTCTGTCTGATTCCCCAGCTATGCCTAGCTGAGTGCACTGCTGTTTGAATTTATTTTGAAAGTGCCTGATCTTACCAGGAAGAGTTGACCTCGTGTGATAAGTGGGGTTCAGGAGGAAGCAGAGAGGGTGGGGGACTGGAGAGGGGTGTGGCTAAGTACTCAGACTGGATTTAATTGAGATTAATTACTGCTAATTCTACAGTCTTGTTTGTCTGCAATGGGCTGCCCCATAAATGGTTTTTATGTTTTAATGATGAAAGGATTGCCATTTATAAAATTAAGTACCTAGCTTCTCTGCTGTAATTATTGTCTTCTTCCTGCCTATACTCTCTAGTTACTTTCCAGTGATCTCTGTAGGCAATAATATCTTGGTGATTTCTCACTCTTGGCCCTGTCAGCCCTTACTCAGTAGTTACTATTTGATCTGGAAAAAAGTAAAAGCACCACCCTAGTCTAAGCCATCATTATCATTTGCTTGGATTACTGCAGTAGCTTGCTAACTGGTCTCCTTGCCCAAAATTTTGCCCAAAATATAGTCTCAACTCAGGAGTCACTCAGATCATATTAACAAAGGTACATCAGCTCAGAAAACACCTTTTCTCACCTTTCTGATGACCTCCTTCCCCAGTTTGGAATACAAGTACACGAACTTGTAATGACTCAAAGAGCCCTATAGGAGGGGTTCTTAAACTTTGTTGTGTCCTGGCACCCTCTAGCAGTACAGTGAAGCCCCTGGATTCCTTCTTAGGATGTTTTATAAATGCACGGGATTTCAACAAAAACCAATCATCTTAGTCTGCTCAGACTACTGTAACTATAACCATATTCTATTATGCTTCACTTAATGATGGGGATGCATTCTGAGAAATGCATCACTAGTGGATTTTGTCATCGTGTGAATCTCACAGTGTGTAATTACACAAAACTAGACGGTATAGCCTGCTTCATAACCGAGCCAGACGAGAGCCTGTTGCGACCACTGTTGTATATGTGGTCCATTGTTGACTGAAATTTCATTAAGTGATGCATGACTGATTGGGTGATTTAAACAAGAGAAATGAATTTTCTCCGCTTTGGATGTTGGAAGTCTGAGGTCCAACTCAGCACATGGTTGGGTTCTGGTGCAGGCTGTCTTCCTCGGCTTCTCTCTGTGTCCTCACATGGCTTCTCCTGGGTGCGCAGGCAGGGTGAGCAAGGCAGAGAGGAATTTCTCTCTTCCTCTTCTTCTAAAGGTACTAATTCCACTATGGGGGCCTTACTCTTATAACCTAACTACTACCCAAAGGCCATATCTCAAATACTATCACATTGAGGGTTTGGGCTTTCACATTGGGATTTTAGGGGAACATAAACATTTAGTCTACAACACCAATTATATTGGACCATAGTGACCAAACTATTAGAAAACAAACTAGGGATATAATATATGCACATCTTTATTAATGCAGCTTAAAATAAAAATACTTTCAAAAATACCAATAAGGGGCCTCCCTGGTGGCGCAACGGGTTAAGTCTCAGCACTATGGCGCTACCCAGAGCCACTGCAGCACGAGTTTGATTCCTGGCCAGGGACCTTCCCACATGGTGCAGCAGACCTCTCCTGCCTCGCCCGCTGCTCCCCTCAGCAGTGTATTTCACTAGATCTTCCTGTTCTGCTCCCCACTTTGTCTCGGGGGAATCCTCTTACCACCCCCACCCCCACGCTGCCGCACACACACCTCTGGCCTACACCCCAGCTCTTGTATACATAAATAAATACATCTTAAAAAAATTACCAACAATAAAACTTCACTTTGAAAGACACATTAAGGAGAAGGCTATAGTGGCTAAACTTGAATAAGAGCATTCTACCAGGAGGTAGTTTTTGGCAAGACTATATGCATGTCATGGTGAATATGAAAATGCATCTATATTTTTTCCCTAGTCTACTTCTTGGCACCCTGACCAATCTCCATGAACTCTGCCCAATACTATTAATCCTCTACTCTAAACTTCGGACCTCACCCATCACCAACCAGCCCCTCTCTCTCTGCTCCAGCCACATTGTCCTTGTTGCTGTTTCTCCATCACTCCAGCACATTTCTGCCTCAGGACCTATGAGCCTGCTGTTTTCTCTACTTGGATCGCTCTTCCTGCCGGTATCTGCATGACTCACTCTGGCTTTTTTCATATCTCCTCAAATACCTTCTTTCTCAGTGAGTCCCTTGAATATTCCCTGACAACCTTGTCTATTTAACTATTTAACTTTTTCATATTACCAACTAATCTGACCTGCTTCCTTCTAGAAGGAAAATTTTCCCAACTAGAATGTAAGATGCATGCAGGTGGAGATGTATTGTTTTTGTCCACTGCTGTATTCCCAGTGCCTGAAACATTATTGGGCGCCGAGCAGGCACCCAATAAATGTTCATTGATAGGATGCAAAAGTACCCTTGATATTGGCCTGAGCAAAACATACCAGAGGGGTGGGCTTGTTGTTTAATTTTTGCTAAATTTTGGCATCTTTTCATTGATCATCACCACTACATTGAAAAGTTGTTTCTGAGTGCTAATAAAACTTCCTTTAAGAATCCGGTGGGCTATGGAAGACACCTGCTTAAAGGGAATGTCTGAGTACTGAGATGATATATGAGGGGAAGGAGTGGCCAAGTGGGCCAAGCCTGGGTCCTTGTCTAGCTGGGTAGCCCTGGGTGGGCACCTCTTCTTTCCTGATTTGCTTTCTCCTCGGTAAGAGGAGAGAAATCTCCACTGATCTCAAAGGGTTGCCCTGAGCATTAAATGAGGTATTTCACGTGGAGAATAAGCTCAAGAAACAAACAATAGCTGTTCGCTGAGCTAGTAATAAGTCACAGAAGAGGACAACAAATCGTTCCAGGAAGTTTTCTGCTCTGCAGGAGACCTTGGGGTTCCTGGGGGATCTATAGTCTTGCTGAAGGGAACGCTGTGTGCTGGAGGCAAGGACATGCGCTCCGGCAGCCTTTCCACCAGGAGAGCTCTGTGCTCAACGCCTGTCCCAGCTCTGGCCGCCTGCGATGCCTCTGGCTTTCAGAAGAGGCCCTGTAAATCAGAGCTGAAGGGAAGTGATGGAGAAACACGGCCCAGGCCAGGATTCAAAAGGCAGCAGGAAATGAATGCATTTGTTGGAACACATGGCAGAGGAGCTGTGGAATGTCTAAAGACTGAGTCACTAGGTACACCGAGCGTGTGAGCCGTCCCTGGCTCGTGGGCCAGTGGCAACCCTTGGGAGACCCAGCTATGAATAATGTGATTCACGCTGTAGTCGACAGAAATTCTTTTTTGATTAGTTCCTGTTTCAAATTATCTATTGCCCGCTTACCACTTATTCATGCAGATGAGTGGAGGTTAACTGACTATAAATATATTATGTATTATTCTATTCACCTATCTACCAGATTTATTAGTATCTGAGTATATGTGAAGTATTGGTCCTACAAGCAAGGTTAGACCGTGGGAGGACGAGATTACGAGCAACATCTGAAAATGATATCAGATTTGAAAGTTCCCCCAAATAATCTCACAGTAGCCTCAGAACGCGGGGAAGATAACAGCTCACTTATTTTAAGAATTGATTTGTTGAATGATGAGTCGATCAAATCATGCGATAAAAACTTCCTGCTGTGAACCTACTATGTGGTAGGCTCTGTGATGGATGCTGAAGAGTGGATAATAAAGAAGACAAAGACCTGCTGACATTGACATTGCCTCTACTGGAGAGGTAGAACATAAGTAAGAAGCAAACAGGCATGCAGGGGGTGGTGATGCCTTGAAGAAAGGTGAAGCCAGTGGAGAGGGGGCATTGGCTGACGTACAAGGGCTGGTGGAGAGAAGGTATCTTTGAGTGAAGAGATCTGAACAAGGGGAGAGAAGCCCTTGGCACTTGTGCTTTTGGACTTTTCTCTGGAAACAGAACCACAGAGAAATGAAGTGACTTTCCCAGGATTGCCCCACCAGGTGGTTGGTTGCTGATTGGGGCATTGTTGTGACCCCAAGATTGTAACTGTACGAGCCAGTTTTTAAAAACCGCGTCTGCCTTCAAGGAAGTCTGTAGTCCAGTCATCAATTACAGCCTAGAAACGACTCATTACTCCATAAAGAGCAAGCCATGAATCCTACAGCGAGGTGCACAAGCACACGCCTCAGGTAGAGAGACACGCTGGCAGCTGCCCAAAGCAGGGAAGGAGAAGTAAGGAAACCACGAATTAAGACTCTGCTCCTTTACAGTTCTTTTCTGAAGATGTCATTCATTTCTGCTCTTTCATTCTGGAGATTAGCATATGAAAGTACTTGCTGAGTCTCCTACCTTGAGGTGAGCTAATGTGGAACTCGCGAAAAGAAAATGTTTGTCACCTGTGAATTCTCCTTTACATAAAGGCAGAAGCTGTTTTCAGTTGCAATTATCTTCAGAAATAGAACTGTAACCTTTCATCTTGTTAACCTAAAAATCAGGAGGGAACAAAAAAGGCAAAGCATGTTTGTAGGAGATCAAAGCATTGCAATTCTGGGAGAACAGATTTGGGTAGAAATCTGTCCTCAAAGAGACAAATGTCTGGGTTTTATTTTTTTAGAGAGAGAAAAAGGAGGATGAGGTAATGGATGAGGATGGAGTGGAGGGGTTACAAGGTAGAATGACTTGGGTAGCGAGGTCACATGACAAAAGTAGGCAAAAGTTCACTTTTACCAGTCTTTTCAAACAGTATATTCTCTTTCTTGCTAACTTCTTGGACATTTGATGGTTTGGCCCCTCCCATGTATGTAAGACAATTCCTCATGAAATGGCTTTTCTGGCTCCATTTTGAAATGGCTCCACTTATGTAAAGTTTTCTTGCAAGAATTTGTTTCTTGATCTGCTTTGCTAGCTAGTGAGCTGAAAATCTGTGTTGAAGACCCCCTCTGAGAGAGATACTGTTCTAATGCTCCCTGCCTCCCACCTCCTGGGAAAGGGAACTCATAGATCTGGTCCAAAAAGCAGGACAGAGACCCTACAAACAAAAGAAGGGACAACAAACACTTTCACTTTTCATTTTCATTGTGCTTTTAAAGGTTTATTTGCTACTTGATATCCTTAATATTTGCTTCTTCTTTAAATGCTTTCTGTGTTTAAAAGTGATGCACATTTATGATAGGGAGTAAGAAAGCACAGAAAATTAGAAAGAATAAACATGTCAATCACAATCTCACCATCTAGAGAAGATAACAAAATTGCTTCTCTTTTTCCCCGCCAGTCTTTTGATACTGGGCATATGTGTCATTATTGGATTTTTAACTTAAGTTCTTGTGTTTTAATTAGCAATACTACATTACATGTGTATTTCTTCCTATCATTTAAAAACTCTTCATAAGCTTCTTAGAGAAGTCTCAAGTTTATCCCTCTATTTTGCAAATACTACATGTCCATTGGGACAACTTTGGAATACACACAAAAAATTAATTTAATGTTCTAATGGACACTATCAACAGAATGAGAAGACAGTTCACAGAATGGGAATATCTGAATCACCTTTCTGAAAAGGGGCTGATATCCGGAATGTATTAAAGGATTCTGCAACTCAGTAACTACAAACAACACAATTTTATTTATTTTTTTAATATATATTTTTATTGTTATTTATATCTTTCACATTTTGTATTCCCCTTGGGTAACCCCACCACCAATTCACCCGTGACCCATCTCCGTGGTCCCTTGTGTTCTTTTCTACTCCATTTTGTGCCCTTATCCTCCCCCTCCCCCCACCCCCCCAAGTGTCTCTCTCTTATTTGGTTTCCCTATAGTCCTGTTATAAGTGAAACCATTTGATATTTTTCTCTTTCTTTCTGGCTTATTTCGCTGAGTATGATCCCCTCTAATTCCATCCATGTCCCTGCAAATTGCATGACAAACAACACAATTTTAAAAGGTAGGCAAAGGACTTGAGTAAGCATTTCTCAAAGAAGACAAATTGATGGCCAACATGTCCATAAGAAGATGCTCAACATGATTAACTATTAAGATAATGCCAATCAAAAATACAATGAGATACTACTTCATATCTATTAGGGTGACTATTCTCAAAAATGGAGAAAAAACAAGCAGTGGATGTGGTGAAACTGGATCCCTGGCACATTGCTAGTAGGAATGTATTACAGTACAGCACTGTGGAGAACAGTATGATGGTTTCTCAAAAAATTAAACAGAGAGTTAACCATATGATGTGTGTGTCATATACATATAGGATTCAACTTCTGGGTATGTACCCCAAGAACTAAGGGCAGGGACATGAATAGATATTTTGTATACCTTCTTCATAGAAACATTATTCACAATAGCAAAAGGTGGAAATGACCTTAATGTCCATCATGATGAGTGAATAAGCAAAATGTGGTCTCTACATGCAGTCTTAAAAAAGAATGTAATTTTGACTGTTAAAGAGAAAATTATTCTGACACTTGTAAAAACTGCAAAAAGGCTTTTTTCAGGACTATTGCAACTGATGTTAAGACTGTCGCAACAGAGGAGAGAAAGTGTATTCAATTCTCAATACGACAAAGACAGCTGGAGATTTATAACCAGGGAGCATGGTGAGGGGGATCAGTGGATGGAAACTTACTAAAAGGTGACATCAAGGAGAGGGGCCTCTTGCTAAACTGACTTAGCAGAAGTTTTTCTAACACCAGCAATGCAGGTTTAGCAAGGAAGAAGATTGAGGAGCCCTCAGAAAAGCCTGGCTCAAGTTTAATCAGAGCATCTTTGCAACAACAAATGTCACAACATGGATCAACCTTAAAGACATTATTTTGAGTGAAGTAGCCAGACACAGAAGAACAAATACTGTATAATTTCACTTCTGCGAGGCTCCAAGAGTAATCACATTCCCAGAGACAGGAGGCAGAAAGGTGATTGCTGGGGAGCTGAGAAGCATGGGGAGTTATATAATGGGCACTGAGTTTTAGTTTGGGAGGATAAAAAAATCTGGAGATGGGTGATAGAGATGGATGTACAGCAATATGAACTGCACTCAATGCCACTGAATTTTACACTTCAAAAAGGTTTAAATGGTAAATTTTATGTTTTGCATATTTTACAGCAATGAAAAAAATTCATGTCAATAAAAATAATCCATTACTCAGAAATAATTTTTATTGATGTTGTGATATATTCCCTTGTCATTCTATCTATCTATCCAGCCACCCATCCCTAGCTAGCTATTTATATAGGTAGATGTGCACATATGTAAATTTGTATATATTACTATTACATAGTGAAACTCGTGTTAAAGTATGACTTTATATATTTAAGAAGCATCATCACATTAAATATACTGATCAATAAAAATATTTTTAAGGATCATTTATAATCATTCTATTCCATTCTATCCTATGAATTTACTATGAATGTTTTCATTTCAACAATCTACTATTTGAAATTTGTTATTTCCCTTTTTTCCTGTTACAAATAATTCTTCAATAAACATCTTCATTTAGAAGACTTTTTCCTCTGCTTTTCAGATTAGTTCCTTAGTTTAGCGTCCTTATGTAATAAAATTAGTGGTCCAGAGAGTATCAAATCAGCAAGGCGCATCCCTTCCTCCATCACTCCCTCCCTCCTTCCTTCCCTTCCTTTATCCTCCTCCACCACCTTCCTTTCTTCCTCTCTTTTCTCTTCCCTTCTGTTCTTCTAATTCTTTTGGGGAATTGTGGCGGGCAAAATTCTAGGTGGCTCCTAACATTTCTGACCTCTGGTATACACACTGCTTCTTCATTTACTCACCCAAGCACTAATTTAGATCCTTCTTGGGAAGAAAGTTTACAAATGTAATTAAGGCGCATAAATCAGTTGACCTTACACTAGAAAATGATTAGGGTGGGCCTGATTTAATCACATTTGACCCTTTAAATATGGGCTTCAAGGTCAGAGACAGGGGAGTAAGAGACTGGGAGCATGAGGGGCTTTGACGTGGGAGAAGTATTCCGTGGGTGGTTTCAAGCTGGAAGGGCACAGGTGGCAAGGATGCAGCAGCCTCTGCAGCTGGCCCCTGACCAACAGTCTGCAAGAAAATGCGACCAATCTGACCACTGCAGTGAACTGAATGAGCTCAGAAATTCTCAGATGGGAACTCAATCTGCTGACACCCCAATTCAGCTCTGTGATAACCCAAAGCAAGCCCAGCCCCGCAGCACAGCTAGCCAGCCACTCATGGTCAGGCCCCCGACCCCCAGAACTGTCAGCTGACACACAGAGTGATTTAAAGAGTGATTTAATCCACACATTTGTGGTAACTTGTTATGAATAATAGGAAATTAATACAGGGATGAATTTGTGTTTCTAAGGAGGTTGTGTGTGTGCGTGCACGCGCACGCATGCAAGAGAGAGAGAGGAGAGAGAGACAGAGAGATGGATCCACAGCCAATTCCTTGAAGTTTAGATTTTGTTGCGTCGGGCAATATCACACAGATACACGGGAGTCATGGAGCAAGCTACATGATGCAGGATGATGCTCAAGGAGCACAATCCTGGCCTTTTTATTTTAGAATAATCACACAGCATCAGTTGTAGGGGGAAAGTAGATAAAAAGAAAAGGGAAGGGTGAAAGTAGAAAAAAATGTATCCCATTCCACTGGTCAACAGTGAGATCGTTACTGACTTAAAAATGTCCTAATCAGTAGTATCTTGGTGTGCTGAACATGAATATAACCCTGAAAATTTTTTTTATTAGTTCTTAAAGATATTTCACATAATTCATCTTATATGTTTCACCGTGTAAATTTATCCAGTAGGACTGCAACAACATCCTAAATCAGCCTAGAATCATGGAATATTGCATCGCATTGCATAATACCGTCATGCACACATCATCCAGAGTTGATTGCATCATTTTCTGATGCAATGCACTACTACTGCCAGGCAGCTGCTGAAGTAAGCTGACGTCAGCAGTGCACTATAGAAAGCCCTGCCAGAAAGATTGAGCATTGAAAATATCATCATGCACACATCATCCAGAGTTGATTGCATCATTTTCTGATGCAATGCAATACTACTGCCAGGTAAGCTGACATCAGCAGTGCACTATAGAAAGCCCTGTCGGAAAGGTAGAGCATTGAAAAGATTTCAGACTTTGTGCGAGATAGTTTAAGCTACTGTTCCATAGAACTGTTATTATTTTATCCATTTAGACAATACAGAACAGTAATGACTTGAAAATGCATTAATAGCATGGAAAATTTCTGCTCTATTTGGGAAGTGACATTTGCCAACCAGAAGAAAAGTATCACTTCTTAAGTGAAGAAGGCTTATCATCTTTCCTTCAGATGCAAGGTTGGTGACCAAGACAAGCCTTGGACCCTGCATATATGCTGTGCTATATGGACAACAATTCCAGTGTTTCAATGGCAAAAGACCATCAATGCTGTTTGCAGTCCCCATGGTGTGGAGAGAGCCAAGCACCCACATAAAAGACTGTTCCTTCTGCTTGGTTCCTCCTCTTTCCAGCAGAATAACGAAGCAAAAGAAGTTGAGAATAGTCTACCCAAACGTTCCGTCTGCATTGACATCAGTTCCACATGGTGAGGGACTTCCTATTCCAGAACCTCCAACAAAATATTTTCTTGATTCATCTGATGAGGACAAGGGTGAGCTGACCTGTTCTTCTCCCGTTCCATCAGTATGCAGTGATCCAGATTTTCACTGTGGTTCATCATCAACCTCACACAGACTAACACAGAAAGAACTAAATGACCTGGTTCGTGATTTAGACTTCTCCAAGAACAAGGCAGAATTGCTAGGATCAAGCCTTCAACAATGGACTCTTCTAGAAGAAGATGTCACAATGACTTTATATCGAAAGTGCCACCAGCCATTGGAGACTTTCTTCAGAAAGGAAAGTACTCTGGTATTCTGTTCTGATACTAAGGGCCTCATGAATGCCTTAGAAATCACTCATGACCCACAAGAATGGAGACTATTTCTAGACTCTTCGAAACTGAGGCTTAAGACTGTGCTTTTTGCACAATGAAAACCATCTTTTATCTATTCAGCCCCTCTGATCTCCATCTCCTATTATCTCTTATTTACTCCTCTACTGTGAGTCTTACCTATTTGGGTCCTACCCATTTAGCTCAAGCATATCCCCCTCGCTCTGTGGGTGCCCTATTCTTGCATGTGCCTGAGCAGGTTATAAACTGCCCCTCGCAGCGGTTGTGTCTTTTTTTTCTGGAATCCATAGTTTTCCAACATCTCACTAGCAGGATGTCCTGTGATATTTTACAGTGTTTGATGGCCAGTGAAATTTTGTTGACAAAATGGGACAATGCCACCTTCTCAAATTCCCAAGAACTGACGCTGGCACTGCCTCTCCCACAAGGAAGGGCATCCTTCCTTAATAACAACAAATCTCATCACCTTTAACTTGGGTGTTCTGATTATAACAGGAGCTTTAGCTTGGTTTTGGGGTCTTGAGGCTCAGTGGGTATTGTTTCTAGATCATGGTTCTGTCTGTACTTATTCCCCCATTACTCAGAGCAGATTCGTTGGAATGTTCCAGCTTGTCTCATCGAGGCCATGGGATATAAGGAAAGACTGGCTTGCTCCTTCTTTGGCTGTTCTGCTCTAAGTAGTGGGGGACAGCCAAGGGGAAATAACCAGAACCAGGTCTCTAGTTAATCCAGTTCACAGGACAGGCCAAGCCTTTGCAGCTTGTGATCAACTCTGGAAATTTCTGCCTATCATCAGGAACCAGATTAACACACAAGGCCCTGTGACTCCTTGGTATTCAGGTCAAGAATGAGAGGCCAATTCCAGAATCCTGAGTCCTGCTGACTTAGGGGTTGTCCTCATCATCGGGGTTTCTGTCCGAGGACCACTGCCTTCACCTGTGACCCCAGGAATGCCCTCCTGCCCCCAGTAGGATAGTTTCCACCTCCCATCACTGGGGGCATCTACATAGCAGTACCATGTCTCCACACAAACCATCAATCCCATAATAAGTATGTCTATTTAGTAGGAAGGGCAGCTGTATCCTTTCAGTTGGTTTCAGGTCTGAGGGTAAATTTCACCTTATAGACTGATGGAGTCAGAGGAAAGACATAGAGCTGTGTGGAGGGTTCCACACATGGTGGTGCCATGGTTGCCTCCATTGGAATAGGTCCATGTTGGGACTCTTTCACACAAGGCTGGAGAGCTGGCCTGGACTCTGAGGGCCCCTGGCTGAGTGTCAGAGTCTGTATCATCTTAGTAATGGAACCCACAATGGATGCTTTGGTGAGGCTGGGAGGAAGCTACAGCCTCAGCATGTCTGAGTGAGGGAGGAGAAAGACAGAAAGGAAGAAGATTTGGCAGAGTAGAGGCAGAAAGAAGAGTGGGTAAGAGGGTCTTGCCCAGTGGAGCCAATCTGGAATCCTCCTTTTGTTTATGGAGCAAGAGTCCTGGAGATACACAATCTGAGCTAGGGAACCCTGGTGTGTGAAAGGGTTTGTCTAACATCTTGATCTACTTTCCTAAACTTTTTGGATGGAGAAAACCCCCAAGCCCCCGTGCCAAGCCATTTCCCCCCTCTATTTGTTAAACCCATCTGCAGTTCAAGGGAAATCAGATTCATGTGTTTTCAATTCATTTACACTTAACTTATTAAAATATTGCTTTGTAAGAGCTATTTGATGTCCAGGAAGCCATTTGTGTCTCTTAAATAAATCTTTAAAGTCCCTTTTTCTTAGAAACAGGAAATTGCATTTTGCCAAATGCAAATTAACTTGCACCTCATAAAGTTCAAGTTGAGCTCAAAACATACACTGCGTGAGGGTCGGGTGGGTTTCAAACTTGGCAAGCTATCTCAAGGTTTAATCTAAACCAAAAGACAGCAATTGGAGACTCCAAGGACATTCCGAAGGATGGTATTATTGCAATCTGCCAGTGGAAAGTCAAGTTCACATTCAGCTTCACTCTCAGTTATTCAGCGGTTGATTATCAACACTCCCTCCCTCACCCGTCTGTCCTCAACCCTCTTTGTCCCAAGCAAAATCAAGAAGACAAACTTAAGGTGCAGGCATTCACCTTTTTGGAGAGGACTTGGGGAAGTTAGGGTGGGATCTAAAGGGCAGAGCCTTTGGCTTCAAATTTTATCTGACTTTTTTTGATCCCTGTGAACCAGAACCAAGGGACATTCTCCTGCAGTGCCTCATCTTGGAGTCTGACACTCCATCTTCCCCTCACACGTGTGGGGCAGGGACCACATTCCACATGTGCACAGGCCCCTTCCCCAAGCTTCCAGATCCATTATCCTGGCTGTCTGCACAGCTCGGGCAGGGCTGAGTGGCAGAGACCATTCATCTTGCAATACACAGAAGAAAGGGAGGATCATGGAGAGGTGAAGGGATTCATTCAAGGTCACTGATGGAACCAGACTGTCTCCCTGTGGGACCCAGGACATTCCAACCCTGGTCCCTTACCTGTGCCAGGCAGAGGGAAGAGACTCCCAGAAAGGCTGAGCCAGGCAGAGAGAATTGGAAAGAATGGAGATAACTGTGCAGTGGTCTGCATCAGTGACACTCCCCCAAGTTCCATAAGTGTATCTTGAGCATTCACACTGTTTGGCTTCACATAGGTTCCAAGGCTTCTGGAACCTGGTCCCTGTTCTTACCTTGCCGTCATGTTATTGAGTGAATCTGGTCCTTGTTTGTTTTGAAAATCATAAAACCCTGGCCAGTCAATATCCAATTGCAGAAACTAATTGCAATATCCACTACCCATTCCTGATCAACCCCACAAAACCAGGACCTTACTGTGCTCAGGCTGAGAGTATGATTTGGGGCAGTTCCCTCCCCTCTCCAGTATGTGTGACCCGAATAAAGATTTTTTGCTCCAATCTTTGATTGAGTTACTCTCTAAATTCCTATTATGAATTTATGAATAGCAAGAAAGCCAGACAAGAACTCCAGCACACAGACATGAACAGCATGAGGTCTCTCTCTGCCCCCAGGAATCGATCAGCAAGACAGGTACATGACTTGCTAACTGGTACTGATTAGGTTCTGTGTCATTACCGAGGCTGCACAGGGCATTCCAGAAGATTGCAGGAGAAGCACTTAGACCAATATGGGAGTTCTGGAGGGCTTGAGGTAGGGAGCTACCTGTCCTGAACCTTTCGAGATGAACAAGAGATAATCAGGAGAAAAAAATGGGGAGGTTATTCCAGAAAAAGCACTAAGAGTGGAAGCACTGAGCACCTAGGAGCAACAGGGTGGAAATGGGGAATTCTCAAGAGTATGGATTATTAGAACAAAAAAATCACAGAGAGAAGTGGTGAGCAGGCAGCAGCCAGAACGTATGGGTTCTTGTTTACCAGCCTAAGGAGTTTGGACTTAATCCCAAATCCAGGGGTTCTCAACATTTTCTTGATGAACCCCTTGAGAATCTAATGAAATCCGTGAACCTCTCCTAAGAAAACTGCATGTGACTTCATGTGCACAAAATTGTGACTGCCGTCCCCAGGCAGGCTTATCTTCTGAAGCCCAGGCTGAGAAAACCTGCTTAGGCCACAGGCAGTGGCTGACAATGCTAACAGGAGCATGACATGATTAGACGTACTTCAGCATGATGTTCTGCCTATACGATGAGCAGATTGGAGGGAAAGTAAGACTGGAGGTAGGAGACTGGTTAGGGGGTCGGTGCAACTGTAGAAGTAAGAGATGCTGGAAAGCTCAGAAGACACAGATGCTGTTGGAGAGAAGCCAGCCCAGTGGCTTCTCTTTTTAATGTATTGGGATCTTGATTGCAGAGTGGATCCCTTTCCGATGGAGAAGCTGGTCCTAAGGACAAACCTGAAGGAAAATCTGAAGTCACCGGAGGGACAAGTAGGAACAGGATGTTCCCAAAAAGACAGAAGAAAATGGCAAAGGAGAAGAAGAAAAGATCAAGTTAGTTTAAGACTTGGGTCTTATTTTTCCCAATGACTGGTTGTATGATTGGATTTATTCCTGACTCCAAATCCTTGGAGAAATGTTTGCTTTATCCATTATTGTGCCAATTGGATGGCATGTGTAGAACTTTTGTAAGTAGTATATATATAATTTCATTATTAAAAGTAACTTTTGATTTGGGACTTTAAATTTCCTTATGCTAGAATAAACATTTAAACTTAGAGTAATTTCCAGAGGGTGAGGGAGTTCTTTTATGGTGGTGTGTGAAGGCAATGAAATGTGCTATTCAGATCTCCTGCTGCCAAGAGCATAATTGACAACAGGCCCTAAATGCTGCCCTTTGGAATCTTGCATGGAATTTGTGCACAAAACAGCCAGTGAGTTCCTTGCATGGCTACTTAGCAGCCCCATTGCAAGCGAGATAGCGTCCAAATGAGGAAATGCAGCGTATACATTACTGCCATCTAATCTTCAGGCAGATTTAATCTCGGCAATTATCTTGATAATGTCCTTCATGGCAAAATGACTCAACACAGAGCCATGGTGGCATTACTTGGTCATTACTTGTTCAGTCTTTTCAGTCCCCTTCAGTTTGGGACAGTGTCTCAGTCTACATTGACTTTCGTGGCCTTGATACTTTTTTTTTTTCTAAGATTTATTTATTTATGTATACAAAAGCCAGGGTGCAGGCCAGAGGTATGGGGTGGGGGGTGAGAGGATTCACCAAAGAAAGAGTGGGGAGCAGAACAGGCAGATCTACTGCAGTACACTGCTGAGGGAAGCAGCGGGCGAGGCAGGAGAGGTCTGGTGTGCCATGTGGGATGCTCCTTGGCTGGGGAATCGAACTCATGCTGCAGTGGCTGCCAATAGCCTCATAGTGCTGAGACTTAACCCCTTGTGCCACCAAGGAGAACAATGGCCTTGATACTTTTGAAGAAGACCAATCATTTCTTTTGTAATGACATATTTGGAGTTTGCTGGATGTGTTCTCACAAAGTTATAGATCTTTGGCAGGAATATCACAGAAGTGATGCTGTGTATTTTCATTACTTTCTATCAGAGAGTGCACAATTTGAATTTTTCATACCACTGATGTTGTTAACTTTGATCACTTGATGGAGGCTGTGTCTGCCAGACTTTATTGCACTTTCTTTTCTCCTTGTAGTTAATAAGTCTTTTGTGGAGAGGTACTTAGAGTGTATGTAAATATTCCATTTCTTATGAAAAATTTATTTTGTTTATTAATTTATTCTACAGTATGAACTCAGATTCCTATTTTATTGAATAGGTTATCATTATATATGTAATACATAATATGTAATAGTTTCCTCTCTATCATCTAGCTATCTATCTATCTATCCATCTATCATCTACTTATCTATCTGCATTGATGCTCAAAATTATCCATTTTGTTCTTTTTTGCCCAGTCTTGAAATCAGTCATTTCTTTAAGGGGTACAACTTCTTTTCCTGGAGAATGCTATTTGGAAGCCACTATTGTGATTCTAAGAGTGCTCAGAGTTACTGCTCTCCTGGTCTCTCAGTGGACAAAACTGCAGAACAGATGTCTTTTTATTTTGGTGTCTATGTTGCAAACCATGAGTTCATCTCTGATTTCAATCTAGCACCTTTTATGACAGTAAGAAATATCACTCCCATTATTCTTAAACTTTTACTTATATGCTAAATCCCTCTCTATGAAGTAAATTCTGGTCACTGCTATTCCACAACTAGCATGGACTCCTCTCACCTCCTTACTTGGGCTCTGTCATCTGAACTGTGCAGCTCCTGGCTGATGTCAGCCTTAATACTTCAGGGACCATCAAAGCTCCTGCCCCTCCCTAGGAATGCTCTTCTCATACCACCCAGTCTCCTCCCCATGGGCATTGTATTAATTTTGTTTTGCTATTGTAGCAATGGTTACATACTTGGTTACTTAAAACAGCACAAATGTATTATCTTACAGGGAAGTCTAAGATGGATTCACAATGTATGTTTCTTCTGGGCACTCTAAGGAAGAATCCATTCCCTTGCTTTTTCCAGCTTCAAGAGTGTGAGCACGTTTCTGGGCTCACCTTCTCTTTCTCCGTTTTTAAAGGCAGGCATGAGAACTTTTCTCTCCTCACTGACCTCTGCTTCTGTCCTCACATCTTTGTATCTTACACTCCTACTTCCTTCTTATAAGGACCTTTGAGAGTACATTGGACCCACCTAAATAATATACAATAATCTCCTCATTTCATGACCCTTAACTTAATCATATCTGCAATGTGCCTTTTGCCATGTGGCAAGGTGATATATTCACACATTCTGGGGATTAGGTTGGATGTAGTCTTTGGAAAGTCTATTGGTAAGCCTATTACAGACCTTTTTCACTTGATGGTTTTGGGAGTGGATTATTCAAGAAAAGAAGAGAAGAGATAAGGACAAGAGAAAGGGAAAGAATAGATCACTTTATATATATATATGTACATATACATATACATATGTATAACATATATAATATACATTAACATATAATATATAATAATAATATTCATATACACATATAATATTTATTTATTTATGCATATTTATGCATACAAACTGGGGTGCAGGCCAGAGGTGTGGGGGGTGAGAGGATTCACCAGAGAGAGAATGGGGAGCAGAACAGTCAGATCAACTGTAGCACACTGCTGAGGGGAGCAGAGGGCGAGGCAGGAGAGTCTGCTGCACCATGTGGGAAGCTCCCTGGCCGGGTATCGAACTCAGGCTGCAGTGACTCTGGACATCTTCATAGTGCTGCACTTAACCCATTGCGCCACCAGGGAGGCCCCACTTCCCCGATATTTTGTAGATAACACCGAGGGTCAGAGATTTCATAATCATCTAAGACATTAGAGTTTGTTTCAGGGTCAGGACCCAATTTAGATGGCTTGATTCTTAAGATATTGGACTTTTTCTGGTCCTCATTCTGTCCCGGATTGTCAATTTCCAAGTTGCAGTCCCCTCACCTGACACCACAGGTCACCAGAGAACTGGGCTCTAAGATCCTTCCTGCATTTTCCTAGAAAGTTCATCAAGAGGTTAAGCACAGTGGTGCCCATTGTTTGGATGTTTAGGTATTGTATTGTGTCAAGTGACAACATTTTCTCTATGGTTTCTGGAGCCAAAGAGAAAAAAATTTGTCTAATGATTGACATTTCTTCTCCCACTGACTATATTCACAGCTCATCTGGGCATAGAAATGACATCTGTCACTAACTCAGTTATTGAACAATGATTTCTTTTTACCTCTGTGGGACAGAAGAGAGGTTGGAGTGAGGAATTAGCATTAGTTATGTGGCTGTTTGCTTGCAGAGATAGCATAAGCAAATCCTGAGAGCCTTATTTATGAGCTAATATGAGCAACAGAACACTCTCCCCTTAGCAAGAGCCTCCTGGGGTCAACATGGATTTACCCCATTGACCTTATAAAGAAAACCAGTGTTCCCCAAGCACTGCCAGTTTTTGTACCCTGAGAATACCATCTGCTGACTGGAATTCCAGGGTATTTTCAGAATTGGGACTACCTGTGGCTGGAACAAGACCTTCTGTCATTTCATTTTACCAGGAAGGAGGTAAATAACTAAAATAAGAAAGGAGAGAAAGGAGGTACCAAACCCCACCCAGAAACTGATAATAGAGCCTCTTTTAATTTGGGGAACAAGCCACATCTGATATCCTTTCTCACCTGAGCCCTAAAGGCTGAGCTGTCTTATCAATCTGTATTGACCATCACAGCAGAACAGAGGTCACCAAGTGTATTTTATCCACAGACCCCTTCGTTCAAAAGGAAGCTGACTTTGAAGCTCAGCAAGTGACATAGGTAAAAGTGAAGATGGTGGTCTGGGGGGCATGGGCTAAGGATCTGGAGATTGGCCCCACTCCTGGCTCTATTACCAAGCACTGTTGACCTTTCGGACTTAATGTCATGGGTGGCATAAGCTGCCTTAGTGACCCCATGCCTCTCCAAGGGCAGGAACCTGAGTTCAGCATCCTGCTAGACAATCCAAGAAGGGGGTTGTGAGCAGAAGGGTGGGCAGGGAGACTCCAGGGGATGTGTTTGAGGATCTCTGATCTCTAAGCAAAACACACTTCCTCATTCCCTGGCTTGTTTCTCACTGTGCAGCCCCTTCTGTCACTCGCCCCTCCTTATTATCCCTTTAAGGGATTCAGATCTCTGCTACATCACCAGCCTGGTGCCAATAGAGGCAAGTGCAAGCACTCTCCCTGTCTCCCTGTTCCCATCCTTTTTCATCTTGGTGAGCTTGCTTTTGCCCAATGCTAGCTGTACCAGCCTGCTGATCTTGAGCACTGAACTTGCTTTGCCCTGGTTTGATTGTATACCTTTGTCTCTTTCTCTCACTGGTACTTTTCAAACCTGGACACATCAAATAAGAGGCTGTGTTCTATCTCTGGTCACATATCCCACACCTTCCCACCTTGCTTAGCATGAAGAGTAAACCATTGCTTCTCAGCTCAGCAATGAACAAGACTGGAATGCCAGAATGATCTTTACTAAGATGCTACAGCATCAAAACAAAACAAAAAAATTACAGCAGCACAAAATGATTGACTTTAGCAAACTCAAACTCCTTGTTCTAATTCTTCCCACAAAATGGCTTGACTGGCGCCAATTCCAGGCACAGTGCCCTAAGCGCCTTTCCCCCCCTCAATCCTGAGGGGGTTTGGGGACTGCTGGGAGGCTTTGGTGGCATTCTCTTTCCTGGAAGTGATTTCTTCATCTTTTTACTCTGGTGTCAGGTCATCACCCACGGCTCCAGGCCGAGCTGTCTGCAGCTGCTAGCTGCCCTCGTCTTCATGGGTATCCATCCCTGGAAGGCACGTCCTTTCTGGGGTCCCAAGCACCCGCCCCCCAGCCTGCTGCCAGCTGCCAGTTGTCCCTTGCACACTCCCAGTGGGCACATGGCCCCTGCTTCCTGGGGTCCTCCCCTTGGCTTCATCCCCCCACTCCGCTGTGCTGAAAAATTTTCCTGGTTTAAAGAACATCCACTCATAAGCTTAATGGGCTGTTTTAATCTTTGTGGTCTATATTCTGTTTTTATGTTTTTTAATTTTATTGCTCTCTTCAACATTTAACAACGTAATACATTGTTATGGAATTAAGTCACACGAAACAAAGAGGAATAAAATCTTCAAACCAGTAAATACAAAATAGTGAAGTCTGTCCATCCTGAAGCCAAAGATGTTATCATCTAGTGCACCCCTTTTCTAGCTTCTCATTCACACACATACAAATAAGATTAAAATAAACTTGGGATCATACTCTATGTCACCCTAAAACTTCTTTTTTCACTTAATTTTTCTTGTGTCTAGTTGATGTTTTGGTGAACCTCATATACCTCAATCTATTCTAGACTAGAAGTTCCAATCATGAATTTGTAGAAAATTAGGTTCCCCCAAGTGGAAGTAGGGTGTTGAACTGTCAAAACCCAGTAGTAACCATTTTTTATTCAATTTATAGGAAATTATATAAGTTATTTTGACCATTTTGATTTTCTGCCATGACTGAGTATTAAAATGTAGACTTTACCATCCTTTGGACACACGCAACCTCACTACAAATGATTTGTAGATGAATGAAAATTTTACTTAGTTTTCTTCAGTTTAACATGCCAGGAGCCTCACAATCTTCAGGGGCCCTGCTACCTCCCCCGACTGGGATGCGCTGGGATGCAGCTTTGACCTGATCTCACAGTTTCAACTTGACCTAGCCATTGGGGCATGTACATCGAGCAGGAGGAGGAAAGGAAAACACTCACACTGCCGTGTTCAGGGATCTCTCCAGAGAAATATGGCCTAGAGAAGGGGAGGCTTTTTTCCTACCTGCCGGACAGAAGTGAGTGCACAAGTCCAGGTCAGCAGGGAGCCCTGGCAGAGATAGCAATGCCTAAGGATCTCATGTAAGAGAGCCTCCAGGGCAGCAGAGGGCATGGGCCCGGGGGAGCGGCTTAGACATGGGTGACCTGGAGGACTGGGTGGTGGAAGTCCAGGCAGTGGATTAAAGCAGGAACATGAGCAAATTGGAGATTTTCTTTGGGCCCTCACGAGAGGTACTGGAGGGGGTGGGCACTTTGAAAGGAAGCTGGGACTCTGCAGTGGTTCTGTTGATTGTGTGGGGGTTCATTTGTACCTATGTGTTGTGGGTGCACTCAGATATTTATGTCAGGGACAGACAATGTCATGAAGAGTGGGGAAGTCCAAAAGGAAGAGCAGAGAACTCTTAGGGCTGCCACCTGTAGGAACTCAAATAATGTCACCAGTACCTGCTTTCTTGTCCCCATCTCTGGGTTTCCCACTCATTCATGTGGGCCCTGTGCATGCTGACTAGGTTCTCTCTCAGTCGTGGATCTGCCTGCAGGATCTCCAGATTTAGTGTGTCTCATTTCCACAAGGAGGGTCTCTCCCAGTTGTTCTCAGCCCCTTCACTGAGTCAAAAATCCACCCGGCAGTGGAATGCGCCCATTGGATGAGGTCCTGCCATGATTTCCTATCCTGGAAATGGGGTGGGCCAACCCATTCCAAACTCCCAGGCTGGGGCAGAAAGGTTCCGTGTGAGTCCTAGGGAAAAGTGGATGCTGGGAGACAAAAACCAGTGCCCTAAAATATTAAATAATTATTAAGATGGGTTATTGAGTGTCCTGAGAGATTCCTGAAGAAGAGAAAACAGAGGGAGGGTTAGGCGACCATCTTGACATACAAAGAGGTCTTCGCAAGGAAGCTGAGCAGGTCTCTGCTAGTGGGTCCCGAGGGCAGTGGCCGTAGCACGTCCCAAGCCCCCATCTCTGTCAAGGGGAGTCGGTATTTCCTCTGCCAAGATTCTGCATCCCAACAACAGCTGCCAATTATGTAAAACATTTTTGCATAATGTGTAGTATGGTTTTCTCACCAGAGACAAAATAAGGGTGAGTGGGGTAATGACTAGGAGGGAGTCAGATGACAGGAATAGCTTCAGCTCTGAAGATTGATGAAAAACAGAAAAAAAAGGTGGTTAAGTCTCACGTTTGCACACCTGCTCATGTGTTTCAGCCCTCAGAGGAATGATGAGCTTTTGAGAATGTTTCAAATATCCTACAGAGAGAGGAGAGTAGGTTTGATACGAGTCTTTTTTTCCCTTGACTTAGAGATCCCAAAGGATGTGGGTCTTTTCTCAGTCTGCAGAATGCAAGTTTCATGAGGGCTGGAGTTGCCACCATTCCACAGCCTGGCTGCTTCTCTCCTCTGTTTCCTCTTGCATCGCTTAGGACTCTGGTGGAGCTGTTGCAGGATGATGGAAAGGAGCTGCATGGTTCATCCCTCCACACAGCTTCCCACCTCTCCTCAGATTTGGTTCTGGAGCAGGAGAAAGAAGGGAAGAGCACAGAGCACAGGAAGAAGTGGGGGTGACAGGAAAAGATGAGTGTGTGTGTGTGTGTGTGTGTATACACGTATGTTGCAGCATGCATGCCTGTGCACTGGGAGAAGAGTAGGGGAGGAGTCACCATGGAGATCTGAAGTTGCTCACCTGCCCTTCCCCAATCCTGGTCATCAACTGAGGGCTGGAGCTTGAGTGAATGAAGAATTTGCTTTGAGTCTTTCAAAGCAGAGGAGCACCACCCGGCGTGAAACAGAGGGGCCTGGGGGATGGGGGGAGAGGAACAAGGGGGTGGGGTGGGGGGAGAGGAGAGCAGGGAGATATGGGGCTACTTTCCAGGTTCCGAGTCTAACCAGACTCCTGTTCCTGTAGGGCTTCTCAGTGAGGTTATGGGAGATGTCAAACACAGCTCTCCTCTTCATGGGGAAACAAGACACAGTAACAGGTTTGATATTCATCATGTCTCCTGTCAAGTAACACTTCCTGTCATCCCAAGGCCCTAGCTCCTGCATATGAAGGTTCTCTCTCAATCTTTCTCTCTCTCTCTCAATCTCTCCCTCTCTCTCTCTCTCTTTCTTTTCTCTCTCTCCCCCAAATTCCCTATATTAAATTACAGTTGAAATGTTTCGAACTCTCGGCACCAGGATCATATGACAGAGCAAGAGGGTTTGCTTTTCAATCTTGCCCAAGAGAGAGAAATGAAAATGACTTGCAGGAGTTTGACACAACAGTCAGACAAAAAAGATTTTTAGCTCCCACCCCTCGAATAAATAGTAACTTGTCAAGTGCCATTATCAAATCATAGAGATCAGAATTCGTCTTAGTTTTTTTGTGTGTCGACCTAAAAGCAATAAAGAGTTATAACTGCATTCCAAGTTATGTTTGGATTATTGACGACTCCATGACCAAAGATTTGTCTGTCCTGAAGACTGATAGAGTTTGAGATGATTTATCTGTTGGGGCTGGAGGCCCAATCTCTCACTGAGCCATAAAACACCACAGTGAGCTCTGACCCTGATCACTGTTTCTGAACCATTGGGCTTGGATTTTCTGATGTGATCAGCTGAGAATAAACCCTCAAGATTCAGATAGGCAGGGGAAGGAGGGACTCCTTTTTCATTTCTGCTTTCCATTTGCATGGGGGAAAAATCTGCTCTAATAAAGACCTCTGTGCTGAGTGATGTTTCAGAATTATTTTTTGCCACTGTCCTTCCATTAAATAAATAAATGCTGCTGTCTTTGATTTTTCATCGGTGGGCTTAGATCTGTGATTGGTGACTTCAGGTTTAAAGACCTATTTCTGTGAATTTGGTTTTGGGTGACTTGGTCATGAAGATAACATTAAGTAAAAAGTCTAATTTCTTGACCCTCAGATAACAGAGGAATTGGGATCCTCTTGTACCCCTTTCCACCTGTCCATCAACCATTTCATTGGTCCTTTTCTAATGAAGACAGATGCCAGACAACTCTGGTTTATCCAGATACTCAAAGGTGTAACTGACTTCCCAATTTATTAACAATGGTGATTCATTACCATGACAATTGGGAAAAACTGATTACCTTTGAATTGCTGATGAGGTAATCCTGCCTCTCTCTAGCCCTGGTAATGAATCACCATTTTCCCTCCCTCCTCTGACCTAATTTTCCAAATCATGTACCTGTATAAAATATTGTGCAGAGGCGTGCATCTATTTATCTTACAGGAGTTCTCTCCTTCTGAATTCAAGGGAGAAGACAAACCCTCCAACTGGGAGGGAAGATTCATGAATGTTCTGGGTAGGAATTCACCAGAGTCCAATCTCTCAGATCATCCACCTGCACTGTGAACAACCATTTCCATCCCACTGATTGTGTCTTTGGTGTGTGTGCCTGAGGGAGACAGAGAAATTTACAGGGACAACATGATTCTACTTCCCTCTGTTGCTAGAGATGTCTGAACCTTAGCCTTAAAAGCCTGGGGTTGCCTGAGAAATTCTTTAACTTCCTGATGTCTCAAACAAGAGGACTAAATGGTCTTAAAATGATTCGCTTAAATCAGTGGTAACATTGACTACCTTTGGATCTCAGAATCGGTTATGGAAGTTGATCTTTGCAAATTGACACTTGATTACTTAGGCTCTTGGGCCCAGGAATCTTTCCCCATGGTAGTGAGGATATCTTTGATTAGCCCTATGATTTGTCTGGAGAACGGAAGTGGGATCGGGGAGGCAGACCTCCACTTCTCTTAACACTCTTCCTATTTTCTTCTAACTGTGAGAAGCATCCCTAACCTGTCTCTCTGTTCTTAGATGCCTAATTAAAAATACTTAATATTTTCCCTGCTAATCTGAACACCTAACTCTTAGCTCAAGCATGGCTCTGTGGGCAAGAGGGCTCATCTCCTGGACACATACACTGGGAATTTGATTATCTTTGTTGCATATTTACTGAATGTCTACCTTACTGGGCACTGAGAACAATCAAAGATAAATGGAGCACACGGCTGATGCCTCAAGGAATTCTCTTTCACGTTCACAATGAATGTCAGTGTGGTCCAGTGCACACATTTCTACTGCAATTTCATGTTTGTACAGGTTATTAGTCTAACCAGCTTTCTTGGTTTGGAATTTTCCCAAACAGACCCAGAGATAGTCTTGGTTGTATGTGACTATTTAGAAAGCTTAAGGGAGGAAATGGGAGAATTGAACAAGGAAGGAAGCCACAGGGAAGCATGTTTTAGTGACGGGACTCTAGTCCATGAGGTCACCTCTACCTCACCCTGGGGAACATGCCTGAGAAGCAACCCAAGGTCAATGAATTGGTTAGAAAACCAAACATAAAAACTAAATTTGTGATTGTTACTGGTCATTTAAAATTTAAGAAAGGTAGCTGTGTCAATTTTAAATACTCATAGGTAGTTTCTGTATCTGTAATATGAAGAGGATTATTTTGTGTGTAGTCCAGTAATTCAAATGAAAGAAAACAGTTTTCTTAATTTTAAATGAGATTTCCTTTTTTTTGTCTTTAGTCCAATGCTGACTACTTTTCCTGAAAGCTAAAACCTCTATAATTACATTCAAGTTTTTAAAACATGATAGTATTAACCTCACATCTAAATATGTGCACAGGTAATTGTTACTCCTTGAGCCCCCATAGTAATGACTGCATGCTGGTCATATATTTTGGAATTAGACTTATTAATGGAAATTTAACATCATGACATTTCTCACACCAGGGCAGCATTTAGTTATGTATCTACCCTATTCTAATGTTTTGAAACATTATCTACTAAATAGTACTAGATAAATTAAAAAAATGCTTTAACAAAAATCACTCTCCTCCCAATAATGAAGCTAAAAGTCATTTAAAAACTGCTTTATTATCTTATATTCCCCTAAAAGAATTAGAATATTTGTAAGTTGAGTAAATATTAAAATTATTTGGTTTTGGGTGACTTGGCCATGAAGATAATGTTCAGTATAAGTCTAATTTCTTGACCCTCAGGTGAAAAAAGGAATCAGGATCCTCTTGTGCCTCTGGTTAATTAAAATCATGAGGAAAAAAAGAATTGACCCAGAGGTCATCAGAAGGAGACTGGATATTTATCCATTGAATCCTAGCTATCTTTTTTTTTTTTTCAAGATTTATTTATTTATGGGGGCCTCCCTGGTGGCGCAGCAGTTAAGTGCTGCACTGTGGAGCTGTCGGCAACAACCAGAGTTTGATGCCTGGCCGAGGAGTTCCCACCTGGCAAAAGAAAGGATTATGTTATTAGAAGAACAGGCAGAGGGAGCAGGCTAAGTACTGATGCCACCAGCTCCAGTTCTGAACTCCTTGGAGCCCAGACTCCGCCACATCTCTGAAGAGCAGTGTCTACTTTCCACCTAAGATACATGGGATTCAGGGCCTCCCTGGTGGCGCAACAGGTTAAGTCTCAGCACTATGAAGCTATCTGCAGCTACTGCAGCGTGAGTCTGATCCCCGGCCAGGGAGGTCCCCACATGGCGCAGCAGACCTCTCCTGCCTCGCCCGCTGCTCCCCTCAGCAATGTATTTCA
>PVIJ01001823.1:0-69114 GCA_004024925.1 Scalopus aquaticus
GACATCCTGACCCCACGTAGCCATTTTCATCTTTAGGTAGTGTGAAACTAGAGCACAGTTTTCCTTTCAGAAACAAAAATCCAATTTCCAACACAGAGGCACAACATTGCAAATAGACAGGAGCCCTCGTATCACCTAGATAGCTTAAGTTCAGTGAAATAAGTTTTAGTTGCTCTTAATTTTGTTATACTGCACCCTGCTTTCTCACCTCTCTTAATGAAAAAAACTAGATGATATGAATATGCTGAAATCTCCCAGAACATTGTTACTTGGAAGACACATTTCAGAAGCTTTGTGTCCCTGAGGAGATGAGCATGAAAAAAAAAAAAGATTTTATGTAAAGTTAATACTTCTCAAAATGCTTCAATTTTGGCCTTACCTCTTCTCACTTCTTTAATGAGAAACATGAAATTGGGTTCTCACTAAGTACACAGTTGAGTACGGTGCCCAGACCAGTTATTTGGTTCTCAACAAATGCTTTTTGTTTAGTTCCAACTGTAAGGTCAACAAATGGAAAGAGGCTTCTCTTCTTTATAATCCTAAAACAGGATTCTCCAAAACTTTCTATCAGCTCTAGCTGTTGATTCAGTCCTAATTGGTGACATTTCAAATTTTCATCTATTTAAACATCTCACATCCCTCCAACATCTTCAAAACTTATGGAGCCACCAGAAGAGAATTTCCATATACTCCATTTATCCTCCTTTTTGGCTAAATAAGCTGTCAATGTTTTTATATAAGCTTGAGGTCTTTACTCATACAAAAAATACCATTCTTATTTCCCTATTTAAGCACATGAATTCAGCACTTCTCATATTCACCGTCAATGTTTCCTTCTAGTGGGTTATCCCGATCAACATATAAACGTGCTATGCAATTGTTATATAGTTGGCTACACATTGAGCAAATTCCTTGTGTCCAGTGCAGTGATAGAAGCTAATAGAATATGTTTCCAAAGTAAAAGATGTGTGTGCCTCTTCTCTTGGAGGAGCTTATGTAATGCTTAGCAAATCAATACTGACCCCCTTTCATTTTTAATAATGCTTTCCACTTTCTAGTGAAATGAGTAGGACAGGTATTAATCACCAACGTCAAAATTATCTTCTCATCATTCTCCTTATCATCATCTTTATCATCAATCATCATCATCATAGATATGATGCTAATATGATGTAGTCATTTATTATATGCCAGATACTAAGTGTGTCATATACATTATCTTAATCTTCAAAAACTTTTGCCTGTAGTAGATACTATTTTGAACTGATGTTCATAGACATTTCTAAAAAGGCAGAATCAAAATTTGAATTCAGCTTGATCTGATCCCAAAGCCGCCTTTCTTATTCACTGTTTTCAAACAAAGAGAGACTCAGAGAGTAACTTGAAAATGAGTAGTACACAATAATCTTTTAGCTTTTTTCACTATGTGAATAAAATGATAGTCAAAGTGCCATGAGATATGTGCTGTACATGTTCATGAGAGACAGATACTGGTGTGTTTTTCTTTCCTTAATATGTTTTTGATCAAGCCTGGAGATTAAAGAATCCCTTTCCTGGAATATATGCAGAAAAGGTGGAGGAAGGGACGAGGAAAGAACTCCACCTAGATCTTTCCCTATGCATCTCTAAAACTGTAATAATAAATTAAACAAATAAAAGAATCAAGAAAGTAGTCAAATGGTAGAGCCAGTTATCACCCTTATAAGAATCGTACTCCATTATTTTTTGTCAAAAAGTGATTGGTGAGAATAATGTAAATCTTCTTGGAATCTTGTCTTTAGGTACACATTATTCATCATTAAATACTTGCCACCACTTTGAGAAATTGGCACACAACTACAGTCATTTAAATGAAATTAATGCTTTTCTTTTACATTATTTGACATTTAAAAATGTCAGACACTATTGCAAATTGAAAAGAAAGTCCCAATAGCTACCTAGAGAAAGGCAAGTAGGTTGTTGGTTGGTTTCACATTTGCTCAAACATCAAGTGTCTCCTCTGGCATGCCCAATGGATTTGACCACGCAATAAAGTTAAGGGCTCCATGACTTAATGGACTATCTTAGACAGAGGTTGAAATTCTTTAGAGAAAGTCTGCTGCCTTTTAATAATAAGCTTTGCCTTCTTATTGAAATTGTTAATAAATCTGTCTCAGAAAAAATAATGTAATAGGTCTTTTTTACATCTTTAATTCACTTCCAACCCTCACTCCAGTTTGTCAGCTTCCAGAAAGATCATGGCAGCAGCATCATCCACATCCATGATGTCGGTTATTTTGTTTTGAGCTATAGGTTGCTGAGTACCTGTATTGAGCACACCCTTCTCCTGATCTGTCCTGACCACACACACACACACACACACACACACACACTAAATCTCTTTGTGATCTTAAAGCTGTCAGGAAAAGCAACTCCTACCATAACTCCCTCCCCTCAATGTAGAGGACCCTACCCCTTAAAGTCAGATATGGCTTCCAAAATTAAACAGAAATGTTGGCACATAGAAAACATAAAAAAGGGCTAGAACCTGAACTTTTTTCTTTCACTTTAGTATTTTGCCTTACATATTTTTAACCTAGCTATCCCCCATCCACTCCTAATGTGGGATTATTTCCTCCACATTCTTTCCCATTTGACCCTATGCCAGACTTCTTTGCTTGATGATAGAAATGGGGTGTAGGCATCCTTTAGACTTAGAACAGATGAAGAGGGGTGAAAAAATCTTAATTGCTAAAAATGAAAATTAGAATGCTAAGAGATGTGTTAGAAGGAGTTAAGTGTGCCAAAGTAGTATCTATTCCATGGGGAGAAAAGTCTTCAGGATTTGGTCTCCAATCTCAATTACATAAACACTCACTGCCTCCATTTATGGAAAATACTGAGTAAAAAGAAAGGGCTATTATTTGCCCAAGTCTGGGTCAATGGTCTTACCTATAACCCAAGAGATTTTGTGAACATTAATATGGAAAAGAAAGCTACTGAATGTATTTTCAACAGTGCCACCCAAATGTTAGGTATTCATATAATTCTGACATTGTATCTGTTGGCCCATCTGTTCAATGGACCCTTGCCCACTACAAAAAGATGTTGTAAGAATAAATTTACCCTTTTGATGAATCTAACCAATTACTACTACTCTCCTCTCTGGCTTGATAGTATAAGAGCCCTGGAGATATATATAATTATTGTTACAAACCTAATGCTTTCCATTTTCTGAATTGAAGCAAAGCCCATTGAATTTGCAGAGAATGTCCCTGAAGCAAAAAAGTAACAGCTGGGCCCTCTTTGGCAATGGGTCTGCAGCACTGAGAAACAAAATCTAGTATTTAAGTTGTATAAATGAGTGACTAATAGGGCTTGATGTCTCACAGAGTACAGGAGTCATCCACTAATAGTGAATTTTTTATGACAATGAAAGTAAGATGTGAGATTTGTTCAAGGGCTCTGTTTTAGAAAATGTGCTTCTTATGTTCATTTATGTTTACTCTAGAAACAAGGAAATAAGTAAAGAAAGCAGTGCGTCATATATCTTCATCACCTACCAGAAAGAATATAAGTGCATGTTTTTAAATTAATAATTTCTCCAGGAGTTAGGAGTTATTTTTAGGTGTGGTAAGTGCAAATGGTGTCTCATGCAAACTTTTTCAAGTTTCTTAGCAGATATGCATGTTTTTTTCAACCTCAATGGTGTATTTCCATTGATTATTAAGTTCCAATATTTTAGCATGTATCAAAATTACCTGGAGGGCTTATTAAAATATAGATTACTAGGCCACAGACTCAGATTATTTGATTTGATAAGACTGAAGTGGGATCCAAATATTCATATTTCTATTAAGTTCACAAATAACACTGCTGCTTCTGGACAAAAAATCTCCAAGGACCACACTTAGAAAATCACTGGATTAAAAGAATACATTGGAACTTGTAATTATCTGACATAGCACTTGCTTTCAAATGTCTTCTCACATGTCACTCTTACTATGGTAGGAACTGAAAGAAACCATTATCTTTATTTTAGAAATGAGAAACGGGTCTGGTGTATGTAATTATTTGTGGGAAAATTCTAGAACATGATATTTTCTCTTGTCTAAGTTCCAAACTTAAAACTTCCCTCACCTCACTCACAAGAATGAACTTTTGTAAGGAAAACATTATTGAGGAAACTATTGCTTTAGAGGCAATTTCCTTACTTCCATAGGGTCTCTCTCAAAGCTGAAGACCAAGCTGAAGAAAACATATAAGCAGAGACTGCTGGATAAGTAACAGGAACAGAGGAAGAGAGAGCGGTGGCTAAAAACTGCTAGAGGAACCCCCGAAGCTTAGCAAATTACATTAAATACTATAATCACAGGAATATCAAGGCAGGAAATGGTTGCACATGGGTAGAGGTCTGAGCCTGATATAGCAAACAAGTTACAGTGTGGGCAACTCATATATGTTTAGGGCTTAGACGTGCTTGTCAGACAGCCCAAAGTTGTGGCAAGTAAAAAAGCTGGTTAGTTTTGGCATTCCCAAGTGGACTGCGATATCCTCGAAAGTAGAAGTTGCAAACCTTCTATTTCATATGAAGATTTACTATTGTTTCTACTTGAGAGTAAGGATTTAGTTGAACCATACAACTTGGAGAAAACAATGCCATACATAGGATGCTTTTCATTTTGTCTCTTGTATAAAGACAGCTTTCCAAGAGAAAAGAAAAATGTATTCATTGGCTATCAACAAGCTAAATTCTCACCTGACCTTTTCTTTCAGATCCCTTTCAAATCAGTAAAATTTCTGCACTGCCAAAATGCAGCTTTCCTGCCCACCTGTGACTATGCAGGTGCCTCTCTTTTTATTTCTCCTTTTCCTAATAAGCCTGTACTTTTAAAGTGTTAAAAAAAATCCCTTTTGAACATAAAATAAGGAGGGAACTAGGAGAACAAAAATAGTTTTTGGTCAAATTATATATTTAAGACACTTTTCCTATAGACCTGTGTTTACTGGTTGTCAATAGTCACTTTTGATTAAAAAAAAAAACTTTCAAAAAAGCAAATCCTACATATAAGAAATATATACATATATATTTGCACATGACCCTTTATATTAATTATTTTATGAATATTTATATGGAGTTTTAGAATCTAGAGAGGTCTCATATTGGAAAAATTAGAATGGTAGAGCTAAATGAAGAGCTAAATTCTCTAAAATTACTGAAAAAATAAACACCCATGACCTCTAAATGGCCCAAATCCTAATGATTACTTCAGTTTGCCAGTTTTCCCAATGGATTTAGCAAATGGTCATCAGCATCCATCATGTCAGCAGTCTAAATGAACATAGCAGCAATGTCGCAGTCTGGTTCATGTGCTATCTATAGGACAGTCTGAATACCTTTCTTCATCTAATGAACTAATTAGACACACAGCATCTGTCACATTTGGACCTCAGACCCTTTGTGTCATTGTCAAAAAAGATAATAAAGAAAATGCAAGAAGAAACTAGAAAAGGGAGGTAAATCCTCTGGTAAGGTAACAGTTCAGTGGACTGCTGCAATAATTTTATTTACGTCTTTGCATTGATATCTCAGACTATTTTCTTGTGCTTGATTATATTTATAAATTAAACCTGTGTGAGATATGATTTTCCAAAACTATATTTATAGATAAGTAAATACTAGAGTAGAAGAATTGTTTTCCTAGATGACTAGTATGTGGCGCTAAGAAGTCAAGGTCCAATTAGAAACTTTTTGGTTTCCATAATCACAAATAAGCAAACATACTGTTTACCTCTGTAAATCATTTGACTAGACATAGGGAATACAGAGTATTTTAAGACATGTATGTATAATCAGTAAATATAATCTGATTCAGATCTATAGATAAAATGAGTGCCAAGATAACAGTGGAGATAATAAAACCTACCAGAATTCTTTAGTCAGAGATTATTGGGTTGGTGCATTATTTAGGTGAACAAATAGGACATATTTAAAGAACTTGTTACTTAGATAGGTTGGTCATAGTAAGAAGGTATAATAGATTGGGACAATAGAGAGACCAGACTAGATGAGGCACGTTTACTTGAGTATGACTCAAGAAAAGAATTAACATAAAAAAAGTTGTAGAAGAGGAGGTGAAAATATGTTAGTTTCTATAGTGCCAGTCTCTTTTCTACATCCCTGATCCTGGCCAACCTTCTGTCTCATTTGAGCTTGATAACATGATATGCCAGGTAAGAGCAAAAACCTTAAATTTAAGTTCTGTTTCTTCAGTTTTTAAGCGAGTGACCCAACTTCTCCCTGTCTCCATTTTCTAAAACAGACCCACACAACAAGAAACAAAAATAGTACTTATTTCCTAGGGCTATTATGAAGATTAAATGATAAATATATATATGTATGCATGCATACATACACATACCTAACATACATTAGCACATGATCACTTAATTTAGTTTCTTTCCCTTTTATTTTTGCCATTCGCCACAAATGGTAGAGATAATAGATCTTTCAAATATATTTCACCATATCAAAAACAACTAAAAATGCCTAATTTGCCTAATAATGCTGCAGTTGTCAGTATGTCTTCTTTCAAAAAGTAGCCTTCTACCGTTGGAGAAGGGAAAATGTCACTTTCAATTGCTTTTTCCATTTTGCAATTTAATTCTTTTATATCTCCTGATGATGATCTTTTTAAGTTTATAAAATTCCATTTCATATCATGTAGAACCTCAAGACTGAAAGAGACTGAAAGTGTTATTTATATAATAAACATCTTGATTTGACAGCTATGGCATGCTGGTGCACCTGTGGAAAGTGAAAAATCAGTAGCCTGAGTTTTCTTAGTATTGAAAGTTACTAAAATTTGTCTTCATCTGCAGTTGGGTTTCATCTGAACTGAACCTAATTTTATAAAACTAAGAACCATGCCAGAGTCACTCTGCATAGCTGACAGTATACACACACACACACACACACACACACACACACACATACATACATATTATATATATACATATTATATAATATTATATATAATATATATTAATATATATTAAATATATATATTTAATTTGACTTATCTGGTAAGAGTGTGGACTATGTCATATGGGAATAGCACACTAGAAGAAGTTTCATAAATACACCGTTTTCTTGGGACTCCCTACCTCTGCACATTCTGTTTTATCTCTTAAAATGATCTACTGGGAACCGCCATTTTCCAGTAAGGCTCCAAAATGACCAACAAGAAGGGAAAGAGGAAAGCTTGCCGCCGCTGTGTGCTCTCTAGGTCTTTTAGAAAACATGGGGTCGCTCCTTTGGCCCCGTACATGGGAATCTGGAAGAAAGGTGTCATTGTAGCCATGGAGGGGATGGGCCCAGTTCACACAGGAATGCCTCACACGTGCTCCCATGGCTAAACTGGAGGCGTCTGTAGGGCCAGCCAGCATGCACTTGGCATTGCTGGAAACACACAAGGGCAGGATTCCAGCCAGGAGAATTAACGTTTAAATCGAGCATCTCATGCACTCTAAGAGCCGACGCAGCTTCCTGAAACACATGAAAGAAAGTGATTAGAAAAAAGGGAAGCCAAAGAAAAAGGTATTTGGCTTCAACGGAAGCCCAGCCTGCTCCACCCAGGGAAGCGCCTTGTGTGCCAACCAGTGGGAAGGAGGCCGAGTTGCTGGAGCCCAGTCACTAGGAACTCATGCAGGATAGGCGTGGGGGAAAATGAGAGACGCTGGACTATTAAAAAATAAATAAATAAAAATAAAATGATCTACTCCCCACCCTGTACCAGGTATTTGCCTTATAGTTCTTTATTCCTTTTAGCTCTGTCTGACTCTCTCAGGCCTATTTAGATGCTGTTCCTTCTGAATTTTCCTTGCACACTCTATATATTAAGTATATTAATGTTGTATATAGACTTAGTAAACTGTATAGTAGACTAAATGTCTGTATCGTCCTTAAGGTCTCTTGGAGTACTAAGTCATCTTTTAATCCTAATACCTAATAAAATGCATAGTATAATATATATATATATATATATATATGTATATATATATATATATATATATGTTTGATGAGTGAATGAATAAATGAGTAAATGAATGAAATCAAATTCACTTTATATGGCAGAGGTTATCACGTTGTTCTGTGCCATTGCCTTCAGCCGCATTTCTGGGATCTGACAAATTCATTAAAGAACGAAGCTGGAGACACAGCAGGTGAATGGCTCAACAACCCAGTGCTGCAACTGAAGACAATTCAGACTACATAGCTCACTGTCACTGAGTTAGTGAAAACATCTCCATGTGTGGATTTCATATTAAAAATGAGGTGAAGACATCCTCTGGCATTTTCCATGACAGTTCTTAGCAATAAGGAGATATGAGAATTATTTCTACTTGAAAATCTCATAGCAAAAGGAATCAAACATACACTGTCCCCTTGCTGTAGTCCTGTCACAACAATACCATGCAGAGAACAAAGCAAACACTGTTGTTTCTTCCCCATTAAATATATGTTCATCTTCTCCAGAATTAGAATTGCTCAGTGTAACAGGGAACATGCTATTATGTTCCTGCAAAGCTGAGGAAGGGTTTCTTACTGCAATGACTGCTTCAGTAATCACTAGCTGCTGATAGTGAATGCAACTAGAATGGGCTGTACAGAGACACAATGGAAAGAACATTGATGTGGCAAGCTAGAAAGATAATTTTAATTGCTGTGAAGTTTCACACTCATTGTCAGAAAAGTGAAGCTTCCCAGTTGATTGAAGAACAGATCCTTCCATTTAAATAATAATTCTTCTCTACTCCCGGAAGTTATTCAGAGCTTCACTTCTCTTTCCTGTTTTGTTTTGCTTTGTTTTAATCCTCACAGCTGCCTTGTAAAGTAGAAGGTTAGATAGTATTATTCCTTGGGAGAAAACGTTCCTTTTCCCCAACAGACTCATGTCGCATTTTTGTAGAGAGGTTCTGGAAACTTTCTTTTATTTCAAAACTTAAAATGGACTTCAAAGGTTTTAAAGAGAAATAGAAATCCTCAGGACTGATTTTTAAAATACCATTGCTCAATAAAGCACTGTCTAAGTCAGATGCAGGTTAAAGTGGTTTAATGGAGGTATGATAATACCTTGAGTATTTAAGATAAGTCTGAGGGAAAAAAAAAAAGGACTTGAAGGAGTCAAATGGGAAGCCTTCTTAAATCAAGTATCCAAGGACCTGGAAGTATGCCAAGACAAATGCAAGTAGCACTTGGAAGGGGGTATCAAACACCAAGGCATGTGCCAGGTGCTTTATCTCCCCGTGAAATGGGCCTTAGTATACTTATTTTACAAAGAAGAAACAGAGCCAGAGAGGCGAAATAACTTACCAAATCTTGCAGAGCTAACGTGATTGATCCAGGACTCAAAATCAGGTCTGTATGAAATTAAGAGGGTCTGGTAATGCTCCAATAAGAATCCTCAGGATTCCAAGGAAGTGATAGCAATAACTTCTGGACAAAAGTGTTTAATAATGACTATTCTTATTGCTGAATATATTATCTTGCTGAACATAAGCTTGCTAAATAGTACCACTGGGGGAATAAGCCATTAGCCCTCCATAATATATAGTTTGGTTGCTGATGTTCCTTTAACTTTTAATTAAGTCATTATTGGCCTATCTGTGTAGTATGGTATGGCATGGTATGGTGTATTGTAGAAGATAAGAAGAGAGAGATGGAATACTGCTAACAGCTGTAAAGGTGCTGGTGGGTGCCTATAAGTGGAACCAGGGTTTCTCTTTTTATGAGGGAAAACTTCGCTTTTTATACATAGGAATCTGTGGTTTGAGGAGTCTGCCAGTGCATGAGATCAGGTGTTAGAGGGCCATTAGGTGATAGATAAAAAACAGAGGCGGGGAGAAATGAAGCAATTTGCCTGAGATGACACTTTCAGCTCAGAGTCATTTTTTTTTAAAGATTTATTTATTTATGCATACAAGCTGGGGTACAGGCCAGAGGCGTGGGGCGGCGAGAGGGTTCACCAGATACAGAGTGGGGAGCAGAACAGGCAGATCAGAAACACACTGCTGAGGGGAACAGCGGGCAAAGCAGGAGAGGTCTGCTACACCATGTGGGATTCTCCCCGGCTGGGAGTCGAACTCGCATCCGTCAGCTCCACAGCACGGCGCTCAACCGCTGCGCCACCAGGGAGGCCCCTTAGAGTCATTTTTGATGTTAAATTCAGAATCTCTTGACTCCTAACCCTGTGCTCATTTCTTGGCATGATTTTTCTCCTTCCCTCCACCCATTTGTAGAGTTATTAAAAAGAAATCTATCTATCATTCATAGGCAGGGACCGAACTTTGCGTCTAAGTATGTTTAACATAAAGTTGATTGGTGTATTATTTTTCATTAAAGTTTTTGAAAAGGGCACTTCCTGACCGCCTGCTCCTGCCAGTGGAATGTCTTCTGATAGATTATGGGAGTGACATTCCAGTGATTGGACAGTAGACTTTCAGTGGACCTCTGTGGGGAAGAAGCAAGAATGTTAAGAAGCCCTCAAGGAAAGTATGACAGAAATAATCTGTTCTTTCTAAAGAGTAGGTATTAGTATTTGCTGTACACTGACATTTTTATATGATATGTTTGTCTGGCAAAGAAGAGAGGAGAGAGAGGAGAACGCAAATATGAAAGGTCAGTTTAAAAACTTTATGTATATTTTTGCAAGGATTACACTCTGAATACTTTTATAACACAGCAAAGGCCAAGTTATTGCCCTCAAGGACCTAAGTATCTAGGAGGAGAGAAAATTGGTCCCAAGACTAATATTTACTTAAATGAGAAGATCAGGGCTACACGGGAATTTCTTTTCCAAATATTTTGGAATGATTGCTCTCCGTCCTGTCTTGGGATTTGTGATTTAGGAATATTATTATATTGCAAGCTGTCCCAGTTCCGTTTTTGAGAAGTTCTAGTTATTAAGTACACCTTTTATTGATTGGACTCTTGATATCATAAATTTATGCCTGAGCTCTTTCCTCTGGTTGTATAAAAAATACATTTTCACTTTATATTTATTAATATATATGAAGAAACCAGACATACACTCTTCTAAGTTTATCTTAAGCTAATCTCCCTCCCTTTCTCAGTTCCTCGTCAAGGGCCTGATTCCTTCATCATTCTCTTCACCCTTCCTCCTAATATATCCAGAGTTTTCTTCAAAATATATCTCAGAACTTAAATCAATGCATCCGATCCATTCTGACCAGTTAAGAGTAAAGGAATCTCATGGTTCTGGACCTTTATATTGATATAATTTTATGTAGAATCGTTTTTTTTTTCTTCTTTTGCAAGCCACTTCCCACTGCCCTTTTATGTGAACTTGGAGTCATTTCACCATCCAATATTTAATACCCACATCAATTTGTAAAAGAACATGCCTTTGTCCCCATTTTGTTCATGCTTGTTTTCTCTATGTACCTCATACCAATGAAATCATAGGTTATTTCTCTTTCTCCATCAGACTTATTTCAGTAAGCATAACACATTCTAAGTCCATCCATGTTGTTGTAAATGGCAGCATTTTCTCTTTTTTTAGACTTTAGAGCATGCCAGGATGTATCTATACACAGCTTTATCCACTTGTTGGTCAATGGCAGTTAGGTTGTTTCCAGTTCTTGATTTTTGTAAATAATGCTGCGGTAAAGACAGGGGTGCAGAATAATGACCTGACCCCCACCTTAGAGGCCACTGTACTATACTCCTCAGGTCCACAATGGTGGCTTGTTTAGTGCTTAATCAAATATTTCTATTCTTTCTGAAGATGCTAATAACATCAGTGCCTGACAAACACTTGAGGGTGGTTTAAAATTGATAATGCAGAAGAGAACAACTATTCCAGAAACATCAATAACCTTTTGATGGACTGACCCTGGACTGCCAGGTGTCCCCTAGGCAAGACAATAATAAAACTCTCCCCACGTCTGCATGCCCCCACATTTCTTTCTTTCCTATATAATATGCCTTCACTTGCCCTGTGGGGAGGTGACCTTTTTTGAGACTGACCCTGACGTCCTCCTGACCTGTCGCCACTTCCCAGTGAAAAGCTCCTTTTGCAGAAGTAGTCCCCTTGTTCAAAGTTCAGCTATATGACCTGGCACAGAGATGCATTTTTGTATTTTTAGTGTATATTTCAATAAGTACCCAGAAGTGGGATAGCTGGATCATATGGTATTTCTAATTTTTTAAGAACTCTTCATATTGTTTTCCAGAGGGGCTGCACCAATTTACATCCCCAACAACACTTGTTATTTCTGGTCTTTTGGATAATAGCCATTCTCACAGGTGTGTGGTGATACCTCATCATTGTTTGGATTTACATTTCTCTAATAAGAGATAATGAGCATCTTTTTTTTTTTTTAAGATTTATTTATGCATACAAGCTGGGGCACAGGCCAGAGGCGTGGGGCAGCAAGAGGGCTCAACAGAGACAGAGTGGGGAGTGGAACAGGCAGAGCAACGGAAATACACTGCTGAGGGGAGCAGCGGGTGAGGCAGGAGAGGTCTGCCGCGCCATGAGGGAATCTCCCTGGTCGGGTGTCGAACTCGCATTGCCATTGCCGACAGTTCCACGGCGCAGCGCCCAATCGCTGCGCCACCAGGGAGGCCTGATAATGAGCATCTTTTCTTGTGGCCATTGGCCATCTGTATGTCCTCTTTTTTGGAGAAGTGTTTGTGTAGACTTTTTGGATCTTTAATCCTTTGTAGGACATGTGATATACAAATATAGTCTCCCATTCAGCAGCATGCCTTTCCATTTTGATGTAAGTTTCTTTTACTGTGCAAAAGCTTTTTGGTTTGATGTAGTCCCATTTGTTTATTTTTGCTTTTGTTTCCCTTTCCCTTGGAGTCAAGTCCCCAAACACATCTCTGAGGTAGATGTCATGGAGTGTATCACCTGTTTTCTTCTCTGTATTTCATGGGTTCAGGTCTTACATGCAAACCTTTAATCTATTTTGAATTAATTTTTGTGTATGGTGTTAGGTGGTCTAGTTTCATTCTTTTGTCTGTGACTGTTCAGTTTTCCGAATACCGTTGGTGGAATTCAGAGACTTTCTTTGTTCCATTATAAAATTCCTGGCTCCTTTGTCATAAATCAAAACAAAGGGGATATTTGTATTGTGAAGGATAAAATTAAACTGTTAATGGTGAGCTTAGTGTGGTATATACACATGTTGAATTTCAGCGATGCACACCTAAAACTTCTAATGTTATAATTCAGTGTTATTTTTGAATAATTAAAAACCTTTAAAAAGAAACATGCCTTGTATGTTTCATTATTTAAACTAAAATACAGGTCTTCACTTTTATCCCTTTTATTTCATCTTCATGAGTTTAGAAAGGGTTAGTTACACTAACAGAGACACATGTTTGTTACCTTCATTTTACTGCTGATATTTTATAAGGTTCCATGAGTTAGTGAGGGACAAATAAAACTGTTTAATTGCTAAAATGACGTTAGTGACTGAAATCCAGTGGACATCTCCTAGGAAGTGAATGTCAACCGCTCTCTGTACTAGTGTTTTAATATAATGATGATTAAATTATTTTCTGTCTCTGCTTTCACAGGTCTTGCAGATCCTGGCTAGCTTTTCCTCTGTTTTCACATTTAGACTCATTCATATGAGGATCTTACACATTTTGCCAACCATCATGCAACATAGAGAAACTTTACTGATTATATTATGATCGAATCTACCCCCATTTTACTCACATTACAACCAGATTTAGCCCCAGAATACTGTCAAGTTTAGATTGTCACATTTGTTGCAGGTATCAGTATCAGGCCAAAGTAACTGTGACTTAGTGTTGCAAGCCCATGGCTTAACTTACTGTACAGGAAATGGTCACAAAGGAACTGTGGGCTTTGTAGCCTTTAATACATTTTTGTCAAATAAACAATCCATCACATAAAACTTGTAACACTTTGCAATTTTAATTATTCTCTATTTTCCTTTTAATTGTTCAGAACCATCTCTTTTTGTTTTTTTGTTATTTTAGTGAGAGATCATGTGATGACAAGGAAAAGAAACACAAGCAAGTTAATCTAATTTAGTTTAATCAAAAGGGCAGTGTTTGAGAAGAATATAGAGAGAATATATCTCACAGAGAATCAATGATGAGTGAATCTAAGTCACATGAAACACTTTCCAAAACTGGAAAGCTGTGGGAAATCATCTCTCTCTCTCTCTTTCTGGGGCCACATTATCTCAAATATGATTCTCTTTGTACAGTTGTTTTTCTCTCTCTTCAGACTGTCTCCATTTATATATATGCTCTTTAATAACAGTCTGAAAATAATATATTTAGTGTGTTCCAAATTCTGTATCTAAGTGATCCAGCTAGTACAATTTGCTCTGATTTCTCCAGTCTTGTCATTGGCTTGGTTTCCCTTGAGTAAGGTCCAAATACAAGCATGGCTTTCAGGAATCATCCCTGTGAGAAGAGTAATTCTCAGAGAAGAGAATACGCTGCACAGAAATTCAAATATGCACCAAATACACTTCCCCCTTTCCAGTTAGACAGCATTTTACTTGATAAGACACTTTATCATAGCAGCAATACAAATAGCAAATAAGTACAAGAAAAAATAGTCATCATTAGTTGTTAGAACAATGCAAATTAAAACCATAAAGTCACACTTATTAGAATGGGGCAGCAAAATGGTGGCAAGAATGTATAGCAGCTGAAACTGGATACAAATTAATAAAACCACTTTGGAAAGCATTTTAGTAGTTTCTGATAATGTGAAATATATACTTCCATGACTCAGCAATCCCAATCTTAGATAATTACTCAATAGAAATGAAAACGTATGTCCTTGTAAAAAACTTGTTTATGAACATATATAGTAGCTTAACTTGTAATCACAAAAAAATGACCTGAAATATGCATTTACTAGTGACTAGATGAGCAATGAGTCATACATCTTTAAAAATGAATACTACTCAGGGGCCTCCCCGGTGGCGCAGCGGTTGAACGCTGCGCTCTGGAGCTGTCAGCAGCGGCGACGCGAGTTCGACGCCCGGCCAGGGAGAATCCCACATGGTGGGGCAGACCTCTCCTGCCTCGCCCGCTGCTCCCCTCAGCAGTGTATTTCTGATCTGCCTGTTCTGCTCCCCACTCTGTCTCTGGTGAACCCTCTCGCGCCCCACACCTCTGGCCTGTACCCCAGCTTGTATGTAAAAAAAAAAAAAGAAAAAAAATGAATACTACTCAGCTATAAAAAGGAAGAACCTATGAAATAAGCAATACATGGCCCAATCTCAAAAACATTATACTAAGTGTAACAGAAAGAAGTGTAACTAAAAGAAGGCATTCCATATTTATGATGTTCTGAACAAATCAAACCTATCATGATAGAGAACAGATCAGTAATTGCCAGGGTCTTGCAATGGGGGAGGAGACTAACTACAAAAAAAAAGCATATCCTATATGTTGATTCTAGCTCTGGCTTGTTGACTTTACCCATTTTTTTTACAATTCAAAGAACTGTATGCCTAAAAAGGTAAACTTTATTCTATATGAATTATATTTTAATAAACCTACTTAAACAAAATCTTTCTTTTTCATGACAAAGAAATCAGAAGTAGGGCCTCCCTGGTGGTGCAACAGGTTAAGCGCAGCACTGTGAAGCTATCCAGAGCCACTGCAGCAGGAGTTCGATACCTGGCCAGGGAGCTTCCCACATGGCGCAGCAGACCTCTCCTGCCTCGCCCGCTGCTCCCCTCAGCAGTGTATTTCCGTCGATCTGCCTTTTCTGCTCCCCACTCTGTCATTGGTGAACCTCTCACCACCCCACACTTCTGGTCTACACCCCAGCTTGTATGCATAAATAAATAAATCTTTTAAAAAAAAGAAATCAGAAGTAAAGTAAAAATACAGTGGTTGGGACTTGTGAAGTTTCACAGAATGTAGTTCATCTAATACCATAATACAAAGGGGATTATAATCAGGCTTCACCGTTTAGTTGTGATCTCTCTGTAAACAATCCACTCAGTACCCAACCTTAGGACCTCCACTATAAACCATGTCTTTGTTGAGTCAATGCACCCTTATTAAGCATGTACTAGAAATACCATGAGTACTCAATTGCCTACTAAATTGAACAGGCACAAAGTCTGTAACTTATCTTTCTTGTGTCTCTTCTAATTATCATCTTTTACTTAACTTCTATCTACTCTCAGCAACCCACTCTTCTTTGCCCATCTTTTCTCCTATGAAGATGATATATAAAGAATCTTACTTTCAACGTATAGCAAAGAGCAGGGTAAATAGGAGGGTTAGAGAGATAAAGAAGGTCTTATCCTATATTTCATTTACCTCCTATGATAAGGGTAATTGAGGGTTTTTCTTATCAAATATATTTTCATATTTAAAAACCTCATATGTACCTTTAATGAAGAATTTTTTTTTTTCTGTCTACGGAATCCAATACAGACACCACCGTGTTCTATAAACAGACACTACTAACATATTTGTTGTTTGGAATGTTTGTTTTCTTTTTATCACCTATTAATTTGGGAGTAGTTTCTATTAAGATGTATTTACCATTTATGAATGCTTGCATTTATCTCTGATTTGCAGTTTCATATTTTACAATAAATGTAATCAGCCACTTGTAGCTAATTTCTTCTTTTGGAAAATAAACCTTTGTGTACAGAGCTATTTAAAAAATCCATTAGGATGTTATTAGATGAAAATTTTTATGTTTATTAACTAAAATTATACTTGTTTGTTTTCTTTTTCCTGCCTTGGCATTTGGCATTGTTGAGCTTGATGGTACTGAGTTTATTTATTTTAGAAACTTCATTGTAGACAAGGCTTTGGCAACATTTTAAGGAAGAAGATAAACAGCAAATCTAATGTAATTTATAGGTACTATTCTAGTGGCAACAACTTGTTTGTCTTTTGATATATTTTCTATTAGGAGAGCAAACTTCTGGATATTTGAATATAAACACTGAAAATAAGGGTTGTTATAGCCATGACAAAAATTTGGCTACGTAGGAGATGATAACTAGTAGGAACATGAATTGGAATCTATACTTCAAAAAAGCACATTGATTATTTAGCTAGCAGGTTAAGCTTTATTAGCCTTAAGGAGGGTCATTGATAAATACTAATTTCTAAAAGTAGGTTTTCTCAAATGCGGTAGGATTTCACACCGCTTTTATCTCAAAAGAAAAGAGATACTTTCATATTAGAACCTCCTAAATGCAAAACTGGAGTGCCAAAACCTGTTGCTCTTTAGAGAATAAGAATGTCTAAATATATTTTATGGTAAAGATTAATAAGTATAACAGCTAAATAATTTCCTTGGAAAATGAAAAATAAATTGAAAGTTTATTTGTGAATTTTCCAGTTGCTTTGTGCATGTTGCACAAGATCCTATTTCCCACACCCAGGATTATCAGTAGCTCCAACATACCCATAGCAACACATTCTAGCTGAATGCTGAGCGCAGAGCGGATGGATGCTCAGTTTATTCATTCATTTATTCATTTATCTTTTGTCAAAAATATTTATGGACCACTCACTATGGGCTAAATGCTAGAGATAAGCACGGAAAAAGAGAAATACTTTTGTTTGGTCCACATTTTCATGGAAATTACATTTAGCAAATACACACTCTGATTGCACCATTTTTCACTTTGTTGCAAAGAGAACAGCCATGTCACTACCACCCGATCGAATAAAGTATCACCAGAACACTCGCTTTTCTCAGTCACAACACAACTTATTTTCTCTCCAAATCCTGAAAATAGTCACAAAATTGCCTTCTACAGAAAGCACTATCTTTCCTTTCTTTATACTTTGATTGCCTAGTTTTTTTATTACTAAGTATTACAATTTAGTTTTACCTAATTTTGAAATTTATATTAGTTAAATCATCCAGGGTTTTTGCTTTTGCCTCTTTCACTCAACATTATATTTGTTGTATGTGTAGCTATAGATTATTTTCATTGCAGTTTAATATGATTTGGTTTATTTATTTATTTACTTATTAGGGGGAGAGAAAAATTATTTTCATTAAGTGCTGACTAGTTCCCAGGCATCGGGACAAGTTTTATTTCATTAACTTCTCCTGAAAACCTTCTGACAATAGAAGACTCCCCTTACCCTTGTGGCAGAGAGAGGAATCACTTATTTTTTTAAACTGTTTTCCTCTTACTTACTTGTCTTCTCAATATTAAATTAACTCATGCACATTTCTTACTTTTTCCACAATAGATGCGTTTTACTTATTCTGAAATTTCACATAAATGTACTCATACAACATTTACTCTTTGTGTCTGTTTTATTTTCTCTTTAAATAATGCTGTTGGAATTTACCCATGATGTGTGTGTTAGCAATTCATACTTTTCAAAAAATTCTGAAAGTATTTAATAAAGTCCTTACCAGCCACTGAGGCTTAGTTCATTTTTTCCCTCCAACTTTTGTTTTATCTCTTTTCTTCAGACTGGATAATTTTTATTGCTACATCTTCAGTTTGAACAGCATGCTTATTTGTCTTATATTTGAGTAATTTGATAATTCATGATTGGATTTGTGTTAAAAAAAATCACTCTAGATCAATGTAAATACTACTTTAAGATTTGCAGGAATGGTGGCCAAGAGAATGTTCAGTTCTAGGTTCTACTGAAAGATGATGTTCCCCCAAACTAAGTTCAGTGGGAATAGAAAAAAAGTAGACTATGAAAGTTTAGTGGTTGCTGGGACACTGGAGTAGAGGGAAGAATGTTGTAAAGAGGTATAGATCACAAAAGGGCATGAGGAAGTTTGAGAGGCTAATTAGAATGTTCATAATCTTGATTTTGGTAATTTCACAGCAATATATGTATGTCGGCACTTATCTAATTGTGCCCTTTAAGTACCCTTTAAATATGCACCCATGCCATTTAATGATGCCAAGTTTATCTAAAAATTGAAAATATCCCCCATACAAACACAAAACATTGGCAGTTCCAACAGCGGGAAAGACATCTTTACATTCCGCGTAACTCTTAACAATATAAAGTAGTTCTGAAAAGTGTTCCTGGTCCGAAGATTGTTTTCTTTTTAATTTTCTGAATCTTTCCATTGTCGGTGTCTCACTAGAATGAAGCACGTAACACTGGAATACAAATAATGAAGTGTAACATCTTTCAGAGATTGTGCTCTGTCGTCATGGAGATCTATAGGTTTGGATCCTATATTTGCCATCCAGTAGCTGTAAGGTATTAAACACATCTTTTAATCACTCTAAACTTTAGTCTTCCCCTATAAAACTGGGAGATACTAATAGTACCTACCCCACATGGTTGGTACGAAGAGTATATTTAAAAGTGAAATGTGTAAGCAAAATTGTAATTTGTCTACATACAAAAGCTCAGTAAATACTAATTAAAAAATATAACATTCATATGATTGATACTGTCATTCTGTGCATCGATGGCACATTTTCTGTAAGACAAATAAGGTCCACTGTTTAGTTTTCATGACTTTTTAATAGGCAACAGTCCTTGGGTTTTTTGAGAAGTGGTATTATTTTAAACTCGGCATTTTTTGTTCCTCACTATGAAGTGATTTATCTCATGGTCGAGAAGCATTTTGTTTGATGATAAACTTTTACTTATTAAAACTCTTTCAGGCAATCCCATTTTGAATATTCAAAAATGCTTTCTTCGTGATTTTTACAAACACTGATTGCTACTGCTGGGCAGAGATTTTTGTCCTTTTGCTATTAGGACAAGCTACAAGGGGTTGTTGTAAGATAAAAGATACTACTATAACCTTCCAGCATTTGGGTGACATTTATATCTGTTTCTTAACATCTGTAATAAACATATGGAAACCGAGATTCCTGGTTTTGGTAGGCAACATTAACTGTCACCCTAGGCATTACCTTCAATTTTTACTTATCAACCTTTACATTTGACACTTACTTGTGAAAAGCAGTATTCACTTCAGTGAGCCATGTTTTCATACTTCATTTTAATTCTCACCTTTTGCTTGGAATTTTATTTTGAATCTCATTACCATGAGGTCATGTAATGTATTACCCAATATGTTTCACTTCAGTGACCAAAAATTCAACATATATTCCTGTTATAGGCCGTGAAGGTAAAATAAAAAGAAGTGCTCACTGAAAGAGACCTATAAAACTTCATGCTACCAAAGATTAAGTAAAGTTTAATGGGCAAAGTTGGCTGTCTTCCTCTAATCTGGTTGAGATCAGTCAAGCAAAAGTTGTATTTGACTTCAATTTAATTCCAATTAGCCTTGTAATCACATTTTGCAGTCATTGCATACATGAGGGGGGCAGGTCTGCCTAATGTTAAAAGCTTCTATTCCGTATGATTCATTTCAAAATATTAATATGTACTTACTGTGTAAGAAAAGTCCATTTTCTGTGTTTTTAAGATCTTATTTGCTGAGGTATAGATTTTATTTGGGGAACGGAAAAGATGAAAGCTCACATTTCACAGTTTTTCTACATACATGTAAGTATATATTGTTTCTTAAATATCGGCCTTTCCTAGACCCATTCTAGGACATCTGGAATCGTTCATTCAAGACCTTACCTGTTGCAGATACATGGATGGAGCTAGAAGGGATCATGCTCAGTGAAATAAGCCAGAAAAAAAGAGAAAAAAAATTGAATGATTTCACTTACAACAGGAATATAGGGGAACCAAATAAGAGAGAGACATTCAGCAAGGGAGAGGGAGGATAAGGGCTCAAAACGGGAGAGAAAAGAGCACAAGGGACTATGGTGATGGTTCATGGGTGAATTGGTGGTCGGTAACCTACAGGGAATACACAATAATGTAAAAGACATAAATAACAATAAAAAAATAAAATAAAAACAACCATGCTACAAAAAAAAAAAAAGACCTTACCTGTTGCAGATGGATCAGTCTGCTTACTTACTAAGCTGCAAAGAGGAAAAAACAATAACAAAAAACCAAAGGAAACATTAAAACCTGGTTGCTCTCACTTCTGCAGTAGCCACCCCAGCCCCCATCTTAATCCTTGAATTGCTAACTTTACTGCTGGGTGTCAGCTATAGATTTACCACAAGCTAAAAATGGGAAGGTGGTTTTAAAAAAAAGGCTTTATATTTCCAGCTATAGAATCTGGATTCATGATAAAAATTCATGTAAAACATTATATGTTGGTAATTTTATAAATGCTAAAGGGAAAGCTGCAAGCATACAAAAAAGGAGAGAACTTTGTTGCTTTTTAAGGCTGGTGGGTGAACTGAAATTTAAACTCTTTGAATATTGAAAACAAAATTATTCTCTGTAAGTGGTAACTTTTTCTATGATTTTTGCCTACTGGAAAAAAAAGAAAAGAAAAAAGAGCAATCTTTACATGGAGACACATTTTTGGAGTTTAAAAGCACACATTTTTGGCTTGCTGATGAGATTCATAAAGTGAGGTTTCTGACCCCTCGAGGCTGATGCTTTTTCTGCCTGAGAAGGCAGGTCTTCCAGTGGGTCAGTTTGGACTCCAAGATTAACAGTGTTACCAGGAAAAGGGTTTAAAAACTCTCACTGGATCAGAACCTGTCTCAATGGGTTTTGGGTCCAGCCGGTCCAGCTGCATGCTGCCACAATGCAAACAAAAAGGCCTTTATGCAACAAGGAAGAAAAAAAAAAAGGTGGAGGGGGAGGGAAAAAGAGTATTGATAGTTACAGACCAGGGGTGTGGAGGTGGAGTTGCACCTACTGGAGCTGGCAGGTGAGGCGGAGGAAGGGTGGAGAGGGGAAGCTAAAAATGACTGCTGACCTATATTTGACTTTCTGGGTTGGTTGTAGTTTGCAACAATGGACTGATAACTTGATGCCACTCCTCTCTCTTTTCTACTAAACTCCCACCTTAGTAAGGCAGTTTAATTGTTAAATGCACTGTACCCCCAAATGGATTGATCTTTACTTGGCTGCTCACTGAATAAATGTCAGGATAAACTAGACGGGGGACCAGGGGGGAGAACAGATAAACTCGTCTTGAAAAAAACTTAAAAATTCAAGATTTCATCCCAACAATTTTTTTTTTACCTCAGATTTTAACTTGCCAATTTTTTGAACATAATGTATCTTTTTAGTTAAACTGCATGAAAATGTTTTTCTATAAAAGTAACTTTGTCTTTCTTGTACAAAATCATTCCAGATGACAGGTCTGTATGAGATGATAGAATGATTTTAAAAAATAAAAAGCAGTTATGTATACGCAATGGGACATGCTGATTTTATCCCATCAGAGGGCAAAAAACCCAAGTACCTGGGAAAACATGGGGGAGAGGAAAGGTGATTAATGAAATTTGTTCTCTAAAACTACTCTTGAAAGCTTTTCTTTCCTCCCAAAGACAAGTGCTGCATTGTGCTCCCTGCTGCTTTGAATTCCACCCACTGCAGGGCCTCCTGGCAGTAGACATAATGGACAGTGCGGGCTTGAGATAGAAGGAGATGGCTTCTGCACTTTCCACACCGAACCCCTCCCTTGTAGGCCATGCTCCTGAGGCACAGCATGCTCCTGAGGTTTGTCAAGGACAAGCAAAATTGTTGAGAACTGATGGCCTTTCAGACAGTCCCTCTGAAACCAAGGGCTGAACTCAATTTTTTGGACTGAACTCAATTTTTCAGAATGAACTAAAAACCTGAGAGCAGAAGGCGCCACAGTAAGAAGCCCCAGTGGCGTCTTGTTAACCTTGGTGCCTGATGTGTGGGGTGCCTGACCGACGTCATCTTGTTTCTAGGAGGATCACACGTGTTCCCTGGGATTGTATTTGTGTGGGCACCAGCTCTCAAGACCCTGCCGCGGTCCTGGAAGACTTTTAGGTCAGCTTGCTTCAACTTACCTGCTATATTTGTGCTGTGCCTGAATGGATGCCTCAGGGCAAGTACAGAAAGTAAGTATAGAAACTTAAGGAAGCCATTAGTGACCTTTCTGATTAATGGGATTTGTTTTAACTGACTATATCTAAGACACTGGAGACCATAACTGAGGCCAAGCTTACAGATGGGACTGATCCTGCTACTTGGGAATCTTAATTATTGATACTAATTTTGCTATAAAAACAAATTCTCTGTGGACCAAGACGTGGGCTGTACAGGGAGATGATAACATAGCAGACACAAAACTGCTGATTGTTAGAAAGTCCAGCCTATCTATATGTCTGACTCCCAATTAAAAGCTTGGGTGCTGAGTCTATAATGACCTTCCCTGGTAGACAACACTTCATACGGATTATCACAATTCCTTTGTTGCTAGAGGAATTAGATGTGTTGTTTGCAACTCCACTGGGAACTTGTGCTGGCTTCCTTTGGACTTCATCCCCTGTGTCTTTTTTCCTTTACTGGATTTCTTTTGTATCCTCATATGTAGTAAACTGTAACCCTAGGTATAATTTCTTTTGAGTTCTTGAGTTCTCCTAGGGAATCACTGAAACTAGGTTGAGTTTGTGGGACAACCCAAACAATTGGAAAATAAAATCATTCTCCCCGTTTTTACAAATGACAACATAGAGACTCAGGTCTACCTACTTCCACTGTTAACATATCAAAGGTCTGGAGTTGGTACATGAACTCGCATCTAACTGTATAAATCCTAGACGTCTATAATACACTCCACCTGCTTTACTGGTCCTAGAGATTCCAAGGCCTCCAATAGCAAGTTCTATATACATCTTTTCATTGCCCTGTTGCCATTATTTAAACGCTAAACCTTCCTTCTGCCATCTTCCTCTCTACAGAGGCAGGACCACCAACTACCAGGTCTTTCAAGTTTATTATTAGTAACAAGAAAAGAAACTAAATTCCCTGTACTGTATGCCACCAATTTCATTACTACACATAAAAACATCTCTGTGGTAAATACTATGATTTGTGGTTTATAATTTGAGAAACTGAGAATAAGAAAAGATAATTAAAGCTGCCTAAGTTGTATAGCTAGTGAGTAGTGGAACTGGAACCTATGTCTAAGTCTGCGCCATCCCATGTTTATGCTTCAACCACTATGCTTACTCGCTGCTTCTGAATAGCAATCAAAACAAATAAATGTAAACAACAATGGAACACTAACTTTAGCCTACCAATATTTGCAAACTTATGATCTTGATAAGTCATCAGTCTGGCCCAGTGAGCATGGAAGAGCCAGACTCAACAATTGCTCGAAGAAAACTCTGTTGCTATATGTGTTCAATTTGTCAATATGATATTCCTGCTTTTAATCAAATAATTCTATACAAGAGAAATATCAAACAAAGATTTGATACAACTGTGTTGATTAAAATGCTATTTCTCTCAAGAAATAAAAGCCTAAATTCTCATCAATAATACGTTAGTTTAATGACTCTCTCTCTCTCTCTCTCTCTCTCTCTCTCTCTCTCTCTCTCTCTCTCTCTCTCTCTCTCTCTCTGTGTATGTGTGTATATATATATATATATGTGTGTGTCATGACATTCTGTGTGTGTGTATAACAATTGTTGCCATCAATTTAATGGCATTACTAACACATTGTTTAAAAATCAAAATTATGTGGAAAGGTACACAGTGAAAAATCTTATACTAATGCACTTCATGTTATATATAAAATGTTAAAAATATATCCATTATATATGTATATTAGATCTCAGCACTCTCATGCTCTACAAATAACCTCATCCATTATTTTCCTTTGAATCTTTGCGATGTTAGTTTATATGGCTACAAAGTAATACAAACGTATATGTGTTCATTATATTCTTATATTTTCTTCTTTCATACACTAAAGAGAGAACATGATGTACATTGCTTTGTCCTTGTGTTCTTTTGATTTTTAACTGACAGATGTAGCTGGGAGGCCTTTCAAGTAAACAGAGAACTTTCTCATTTTTTAAGAGTAGCATAGTATTCTATGATGCTCACTTGCGTTGATTTTAGTCTTTTACTATTATGAACAATATTGCAGAGAAGTCTTGAGTATAACTCATTTGTAAGGGTGTGATCAAAGCAGTCAGATAAATTCCCAGAATTTAGATTATTACTCCAAAGATAAATATGTTTGTAACTTTGATTGATATTGACACATTATTCTCCATAAAGATTCTACCATTTCATGATCTCATTAAAATTTTATGAGAATGCTTGTTGGGTTTTTTTTTGTGGTTTTGTTGTTGTTGTTGACAAAATGGGAAGTGAATGACGGTATTTTGGACAGATTTTCTTTCTTCTTATTATGACTGATGTAACTTGCTTTCATTTAAGAAACACGTGTGTTGGGGTTTTGTGTGTAAATTCTTTGGGTATGGTCTTTGCATTCACTACTGTTCTCCAGTGAAACAATTGACAACCTTTTTTTCAGAGTAATTGCACACTGGGGAAAAAACAAATAATCAAACCTTTCAGGAACTTCTGGACATTGGCTCTAATCCCATTCTTGAGGGCGCCACGGCATGGTCTAATCACCCCCTAAAGACTCTACCTCCAAATACCATCACCCAGGGCATTAGTATTTAACACAGGGATTTGGGAGTTACGCATTTTGGTATATAGCTGACATTTATAAACCAAAAAATGTTACCTTATGTCACACCATATACAGAACTTTAATTCAGAATGGTTCATAGATCAAAATGCAAAACCTGATTTATAAAAACTTTTTAGAAGTAGGGAAAATAAAAGAATTTATAGTTGCAGAGTGAACTTATTTTGTAGTGCTCTAAAGACTTTTTTTTTTTGCACATAGAACTGGAGTGTAGGCCAGAGGTGTGGGAAGGTGGGGGAGAGAGGATTCACCAGAGATAGAGTGGGGAGCAGAACAGGCAAATCCTACTGAAATACACTGCTGAGGGGAGCAGCAGGTGAAACAGGAGAGGTCTGCTGCGCCATGTGCGTTAGCTCCCTGGCCAGGGATAGAACTCAGGCCGTCGTGGTGGGCCTTCATGGTGCTAGTCCTGAGACTTAACCCCTAGGCCACCAAGGAAGCCCCACATTGGTCTATTATATAGATGACATTTTGCTGATTGAACGTGCTGAACTACAAGTCACAGCTATAGTCTGGACATTTGTTTATCACAGTGTAAGACGTGAATCTGACAAAAATTCACTAACCTACCTCAGTGGATTTCTGGGAGTCCAACGGTGTGGGGTTTGTTGAGATATCTCTTCTAAGGTGAAGGATAAGATATTGTATCTACCTAGTGGGTCTTTTTGGATTTTGAAGGCAATATGTTCTCTATTTTGGATGTGTTACTCTGGCCCATTTGCTGAGTGAACCAAACAGTTGCTGGTTTGGAGAAAATGCTGTAACAGGTCCACACTGTTGTACAAACTGTACTGCCATTTGGGCCATATGATCCAGCAGATCAAATAGTGTTTCAAGTGGCAGTGGCAGATAGCATTAACCAACCCCCACTAGAAAATCACTGTGCAGTCTCCTTTAGACTTTGGAGTAAAGCTCTGGCATCCTCTGTTGATAATTACCCCCATTTTGGGTAACAGTTCTTGACCTACTACTGGACCTAAGTAGACAGTGAGTGCTTAACTGGTTGACTTGAGCTGCCTGTCATGAACTGGGTGTTCTCTGACTCATGAAGCCGCACAATTGGGCAGGCGCAGCAGTGCACCATCAAGTGATATATACATGATCAGGCCTGAGCAGACCCTGAATGCAAACATCAAGAACTTTACCTCCTGTTCTGGAAAGGAATTAGTCTGTCTTGTGACTGTCTACTAGATAGTTATATCTTTTTAGGTGGAATTATGACCTTGTTAATGTCTTTATTTGAAGATTAAGTATGGTTTAAAAAAATGAATTTGGGTGCCCAGTTGACAAATGGTGGATATGTGAGTTGTCAGTTTTATAGTCAACTTCACTTGGCCTTGGCATACCCAGATACTCAGTTAACATATCATATCATATCAGTTGAGGATATGAATAGAACAAAAAGCTGATCCTCCCTCAAATACTGACTACCTTGATGGAAACATTGGTCTTTTTTTGCCTTTGAACCTTAACCCAAGTTCTCTTGGGTCTCCACCTTGCAAACTGTAGATTTTGAGATTTCTCGATGTTTCTAACATACTGATCCAATTCTTTTTAAAAAATACACAAACTCACACATACACACATACGTGCACATACACACGTGCACACACACACCACCCTATTGGTGCCTTTTCTCTGGAAAACCCTGACTAACACACAGTAAACCTAATTCTTTTCTCTGGTGGCTACATAATCATTCCAACATCATTTACTAAAATTTTGTCCCTTATACCCAGTGCTCCCATTATCATATACTAATTTCCATGCATATATGAATCTAAGCCCATAATTTCTATTTCTGCTCTTTTATTAGTGTGTATGTCTATTCGTGCACCTGTATCATGCTATTCAAATTATTAAACCTTTAAAATATGCTTTTATATTTGAAAAGTATCATTCCGAAAATTGCTTTTCTTTTTTAGTATTTTTCTGGCTATTCTTATTTGTTCCATGTTTCATACGAAGTTTAGAATCACCTATCTAGTCCCAAAGTGGGAAAAAAAAACAACTGTATTTTATTGTGATTATACTATATCTCTAAATTGACTTAGTGAAAATTATGATGTGGAATCTATTTCTATGGCATGGCTTTCAATTTTGTTCATGTCTACTTTTTTTCCTTTAGGAGTGTTTTAAAATAAATTTTCTTCAAGACTTTTTAGTCCACTTCATTTTCTTAGGTAATTTATCCTTACACTTGATGTTAGCCAAAAGGCCAAGAACTATCTTTTCTGTGATTGTAAGTTAACCTATTCTTTCATTTTATATATATATTTTAAAGATTTATTTATTTTTGCATACAATGCTGGGGTGCAGGCCAGAGGTGTGGGGCGGTAAGAGGGTTCACCAGAGACAGAGTGGGGAGCAGCACAGGCAGATCAATGGAAATACACTGCTGTAGGGAGCAGTGGGCGAGGGAGGAGAGGTCTGCTGCGCCATGTGGGAATCTCCCCGGCCGGCAACGAACTCGCGCTGGACAGCGCCCTGCTTAACCCGTTGCACCACCAGGGAGGCCCTCATTTCATATGTTCTAACTAGTCTTTAATTATTGTATATGAAAGTTGTTTATTTGATTTATTTAGCATTGTGTACAAACAAAAAATGTAATAACTATAATTTCATCTTGTTTCTGAATTTAAAATCATCTCTGATTTTCTTAACTAGTTGGATTTTATTGTATTGAGAAATTATTTCAGTAGCGTATTCGGTGGGGATGGTCATAGTGGGCATCCTGGCATTAGTTTTCAGTGGTGATGCCTTTAGTGCTTCTTACTGCAGAGGAAAATTGTCTTTTCAACTCTGGTCATATAAAATTACAGTAAGGAAATAATCATTGATTCCTGTTTTATTGAGTGTTCTTTTTTGATTATTCAGAAATGCCGTTAAATTTTAAGTTCCTTTTTACTTTCTATGAAAATGATCGTGTAATCATTTCTCTCTTTAAACTTATTGTATGATGAAGTATATTCAAAGATTTTCATTTATTTTGTTTTTATTTTTAAATTTTGGAACAGCGTTTTTATTCTTTCTTCTTTATTATTGTACCTAGTAAAGCTCTGAATTTTCTCCAATCGCTATTTTATCTGTATGGCATAGATTCTTATATATATATAGTGTTTTTGTTTTCACTATTTGCTTGAAATTCTACACTTTTTATTTATGCTTCTCCTTTGATCTCTTAGAATTGTAAGAGAGACACGTGTTTGTCAATTTATAGGTGAAAGAAGAGGCTTTTTTTTTTTTTGGCCTTTTCTTAATTTCTGATTTTATGGTATCTTAAGAAAATATCTGTAGCATTTTTAGCTTTTAATAATTTATCAGTGTTTTCTTTGTGAAATAATACATGGTCACTTTTCATATAAAATCTGTGGGCAATTAAAGAGGAGATACTATTGTTTTGGCTACTTTATGCTGCTTCCTATGATTCTGCTGCTTTTAGCTGTTTTTTGTAGAATTTACATGTTCTTTGGACTTTGCAAGTTTCTTCTGTCTCCTAAATTCACTGAAAACAGAGTCTAAGACACCATGTTTCCCTATAAGAATCCTATGCCTGATCATTACCACTGATGGAAAAATGAGTCTCAGAGATATTAATGATTTGTCCAGTGCTATGCATCTAGTATGTGACTCTGAGGATTATAGACTCTGAGGAAATAGGCCATGGCTATTTATTCATTTTCACCTTATACTTCCCACGAAGACCCCACTTCCCACCCATCACATTACCCACATTAAATTAGGCTTGTTATAATGCAAGATTTTGAGCTCTTTAATCTACATGTCCTTTTGGGATACTGAGAAGCCCTCTCCAGGTATGTCATACTTAATATTTGCCTTTGGAGCTTCAGTCTAACCTGACTTGGGCTCAATAACTCTTACTGTCACTTTGTGAAATGTACTTTGTATTTTAAGAAATCTCTTTTTTCCATGTGCTTTTCCTGATGAAGTATACAGTTCAGCTTCCCTAAGGTGCCTGATTATAGAGCTTATTTTCTCTCTAGATAGTGCTGAGATGGTAGCCAGGCAACAAAGAATTATTGGAAATAGTGTGTCAATACAACTGGGGATTATGGAAAACAATTAAAAAAACCCTGCAGGGAACCAAAACGAGGGTCTCTCTGGAAATTTGTCCCACAGTCAAGAACTGAACTGAACTGTATTTTTAAAGATTAGAATGTGACAATATCAGTAATAAAGGAAGTTAATATTTTTAATCAGAAGTTGGGCGATTCTTTCAATTAGAATGTCATGATTTTAAAATACAATTAAAAATTATAAATGTTTACATAATAATCTCACTTTTTGAAACAGCTTCTCATCTGATTTAATTCTTTTGTTGGTTTGTGAATTTCTTACGGAAATTGCTTGTGTCTAACCAGAGGTAAAATTTGAAAAACTGAAAATATCAGGATGTGAGGATAAAGTTAGTTAACATCACATAATTTTACATAGAAATAGTTATGTAAGAGGGTGGTCCTCAGGAAAGGGGAGTGTTCCAGGTTCCCTGCCCCACCCAAGGGAGAGTGGAGCTGAGCTGGAGACTTAAGAAAAAGAAGCGGAAAAGAAAGAAGTGAGAAAAGCAGGATGGAGAGCCAGAAGCACAAGGAACAGAGAGACATGTGAAGAAGCTGCACTGTTCTGTACTGATTGACACAGATGTGGGTGAGAGACCCGTGGGGAGCTTAACAATGGCAATGTTGATCAGGATTTTAATTTTGCTCTTTTCCTCACAGACTTGTCTGACTGTTTCTGACCCTTTTCTATGGGTCCCTGCCGAAAGGTGTTTTAGACTCATGGCAGGCTTTCGGGCCTTGCCTTGGGCCAGTCCCATTTGGGTGGACTTTTGCCCATGAGGTGATGGGTAACTTTGGGTTCTTACTTTAGAAACTATATTCTTTGTCTTTTCTGTATTATTACACTAACTGTATTAAAGTTTCTTTTCCACTTAAGGACTTATATGTTTTGTCCTGATGCGGCAGTTAGCAGAACCTATTTTGAATGGGCAGGTTTGGGGGTTTCTGGGGTCTCCCTCTCCCTGTCCTGTAACAGATACACTAAATTCTGAATATCAAAGAAGCTGAAAACCCACTTAGGTTGCTCATGAACAATAGAATCTTTTTTCCTTTCTCAGTAAATAAGAACAACTAAAAACACCTTATTGTGGCAGGCAGTGTATTGGGAGGAAAGTGCTTTTCTTGTCCTTTGATGTTTGTTGTATAAACTTGCTTTGATCTAGTTTCAGTTTCAGTGCTAATACAGGTCTTTCTGTGCCATGCATTTCCAGTCTTTTACTTAGTCTCAACATATTTTTAGGTTTAATTATCCATTAGAAGCCAGCTCCTTATTTTCCTATATCTCAGTTCAGATAATTTCTATAGTGAATTGGATTTGTTATTTCCACTTTGCAACCCATGAGTCATGTAAGTAAAAATCAAGGAATTGTTTATGCAGGAACACAAAAATTAAATCTTTAGTTGCAACTGTTGATTATCTTTATTGATAGGTTAAAAACTTCAGAACATATGTTCTCTCAGCATATTTTGGAGACATAAGTAGTTTCTAATCCCAACTCTTGCTATTTACTGGCTGTGATCTTGGACAATTTTAACTTTTTTCTCTGTATCTCAATTTCCTCATCTGCGGCTTTGTGACTGGTGATAATTATATTTGCTCTGGTGTTATTTTGAGAATTACATTTAGAAAACATTGGCAATTAGTTACACAGTAAGTGCTCTCCCTTCTTCCCTTTCTCCTTTAAGTTCTTCCCTCCCCCATCATCTTGTGTCTTCTAATACCTCCATCCCCATACATAACCTTCATTATGATGCCCCCAACCCACCCCTGCTCTGGGCCTTTCATGTCCCTTCCTTCCCAAACAATCTTATCTCTTATGTCCTATTCCCATATATCACTGTAGGGGGCTGAAAGCTTGATGGAAAAGCAAATCCACAAGTGGTTAGAGTAAAATAACAAACTCAGTATATGACTTCACCAGATAGGATTTACATTTCAACAGAGGCTTTTAAGGACTTCATCTCAGGAAGGACTTAATGATGAATCCTTTCAAGCATTAGGACTAGCTGCTGAGGGGAGTTTTTTCCAAAGCAAAGTAAAAAGTTGTTAGACCAACTTTAATGAGATACAATTTACATACAATAAAATTCACCAATTTTAAGTATATAATTCTATGGGTATTGACATGTATAAATAATCATATAACCATCATCACAATCAGGATATTAAACATTACATCGTCATAAAATGTTCCTACAGTATTCTTTTTAGTCAATCCCTTCCTCCCATACATGGGCCCTACAAACCAGTTATCTACTTTCTGTCGCTATTGTTTTGTCTTTTCTAGAATTTCGTATAATTGGTATTATATGGTAGATGGTCTCTTGTGCCTGGTTTACTTCACTTAGGATCTGAGTTGCTGCATATATCAGCAGTCTATTTTTTTTTCTTCAGGGTACATTACATTGAATAAATGTATCACAATAAGCTCATAATATGTAGAACGGAGCTTCAATAATTTGCAAGGATAATTTTTTAAATATAATTTCATTTCAAATTGAAGTGCTTATTTACAAAGCAAATTGTGGGAAAGCTTATTCCAAATTTGGTTTGTTATGGTAACACGGAGGAGCCAGGTAATGCATCAAATAGACTTCACTGGCAACTAGCTGTGGAATGATTAGAACCACATCTCTGTTATTTCCCATCCCTATGAATATGTCTTTTGCAACTTGTCCGTCATTGCCTCTCTCTTGGGCTTCTGTTACTATTCTGTTTTCCTTAAATTATTCTACAAGGACAGAGCTAAAACTTAGGGGAAGGAGGGTGGTCAGGAGGCAAGAATGACCTCCTTTACTCACCAAGTTTCACAACTCTAAAATTCACTACTTTTCACAAATAAGTTAGATGTGCAATTTACCATGTTGCTTGAAATAATGAAAACTTCCCTGTTTTTAAACATTTACATTTAGTTTCTTTTTAAGTTGTTCTAGAAAAAGGATCCAGTGCTTTTTTTCTTTTCTTTTTTTTATCTTTTTCTTTTTTTTTCTTGAGGGCTGATTCCCGTAGTTGAAAGAATAGTAGAAAGCTAACAAGAGATCCAAATACTAGTCTTAACATTTTGATAAAACATTCACATGATCCATTTCCTTCTCTAGATTTCAGTTTCCAGATCTTTATTTTTTTTAAAGATTTATTTATTTATGCTTACAAGCTGGGGTGCAGGCCAGAGGTGTGGGGCGGTGAGAGGGTTTACCAGAGACAGAGTGGGGAGCAGAACAGGCAGATCAACGGAAATACACTGCTGAGGGGAGCAGCGGGGGAGGCAGGAGAGGTCTGCTGCACCATGTGGGAATCTCCTCGGCTGGGTATAGAACTGGTGCAGCAGCTGCTGACAGCTGCACAATGCTGCGCTTAACCCATTGTGCCACCTGGGAGGCCCAGTTTCCAGATCTTTAAGGAAAAGTTGTGGGACAAAAATAGCCTCTTGTAGCACTCATTGCCCACATCTGGAATACTTGCATTCATAAATGTTGTGCTATAATCATCCATACTTAAAATCAGCCATCATGAAAGCCCAACTTGTATGGAGCCTTTTTTTTAGGTCTTGAAGAAGGTATAAGTCAATCTGAGACCGAGGTTATGTCCAAAGGAAATTATAGTTTATTTCAGTATTCGAAGAGATTGACATGTAGTGAGGGAAAGGGAGGAGAATGGTTGAATTACCCATTTTCTTAAGAGCTACTATATTAGAACTATATGCACTCCCTTTAGTCTAACTGATGTACTATCTATACCTACCCTCTTCCTCTGAAAATGATAATTTTCAAAGCTTGTATTCACTCTACTTTTCTGTTTCCCATGGAATTCTTTGAGTTGTGGAGCTGCAAGAATAGCCAAGTCTGTAGACAAACCCTGTTATAACTCAAAATAGCAATCATTTTCTTAGATTTCACTAAGGAAACAGCAGAAACAAGTCATCTGTAGCCCATTCTTGACCTGCATGTCTGTGCACTGGTCCCAGCATCCAACTTAGCCTGAAAGTCAGAAATTTAGTCAGTCACTATAGTAGTTGTAATCTGCTAATCTGTAATCATGAAATTTACTTTTCTATTCCTGAGAACCCATACTGATGCTCATCCGTTCTCTTTATAATAGTCAAATAATTATTAAGTGGGAAACAATAAAAAAAAAAGCACCTGAAAAGGAGTTTCAGTTGGGATTTCTTAACACTCAGAGACACAAAAGGCAATGGTGAGTTTATTAAGTTTTCCCTCCATTTATCTTTTCATTTATTTATTCCACAGACATTTATTGAGCATCAACTGTGAAATCAAGAAATACACACTGGTAAAGTGAAGCTCAATAACAAAGTCCCCCTCCAAAAAACTGAGTCCATTAAAGAAAAAACTCTCATATATAGGTCATTATAATATGTGTGGTCATTACCATGAGAGATAGATATTATTTATGATGGATATTGTAGGGAAAGGAAGACTTGGTATTCCAATTTTCCCAACCATCTTGATCTTAACAACTTCTATTTCTTTTCATTCTCTTAGTCACAAGAATAAAGACTTTAAATTCTAAGACAACACAAAGGGATTTCATATCTACAGAACGGGTCTGTGAATGATAAAGTGAATTTGAAATATCAGATTTACCATCTATTGATATTGTGTATTGTATTTTGAATGTACTATGCTTTCAATTTGGAACTGTCTGAACAGGTTAGGGAATGTACTTATCATTAGATTTTAAAAGTGTTTTGCTTCTCAGATTTCTTATGACAGAATATCTTGGAATATGGAATGTGGTTATCAGCAGATTAAGCAGTCAATCTTAATTGGCAGTGATGCTTTGAATTTTTTTTTATTTTTTAAAAGACCAATCAAAGAAAATTACCTGACAATAGGTAGATCGGTAGATAGCAAAAGGATTATCTTTTAGCTTTAATGTAAGTATTACCTTATTTTGTTTCATTTAATTTATGCATTATTTTTGAATATCCAGTATTTGTGAATGTCTGGAAAATTCTGTGTTAAACACTCTGTGAGAATAATTTCATACAAGCCCTGTTCATGTGGTTATAATATACAATCACAGAAACAAAATTGTGTAAGTGGAAGACTTTCTAAATCTTATCTGGTACAATAGCTTAATTTCCTACATTAACATCTAATATTTGGTGAACATTTTTTGTAAGTGGAAACAGCGTTTGGATTTCCTTGCCTTAATAAGCTCACTTAACCTTTACTGCAATTCTGTGAAGAATATTATTTCCACTGTGGTACACGTAGGTTAAGAAGTTTACCCATGGTCACATATATGATTAAGATGGTTTTCCATTTTCCATTTTATACACATAACTGGATCTATAAACAGAGAATTAGTGCAACCTTTTGCATCTTAATCAGAGCTTCTAATGACTGAATTGATTGTTGGCAGAGCCAAAATGTCAATCCATGGAGGATGGATTCATAACTTGTGCCTTCTAATTAAACTACATTATAGTCTGAGATGAGGAGAACAAGGCTTAGAGGATAGAAAAGACTTACCCAGGTTCACAAGCTCATTAGTGTCAGATACAGGATTAGAACCCAAACCTCTCAGATTACCAAATGATGTCCATTATTCCATGCTAAATTAATAAGTCACTTTCATCCAAAATAGCAGGAGAGTAAAGTAAACTTTTATGATTATATTTGTTTGTCTGAGAATCCAGGCATACATAAAAATAGAACTAGTGGACAGCATAAGTAATGTGATTTAGCAATATGCTTTAAAAAAATCAGTATGCCGCAGTGTGGTGTCTTTATACAGGGGGTGATTATGGCTGCTGAAAGTAGCAGCAACTGAGTTGGACAAATATAAATGCTATCTATCCATGACATGATTTTGACAGCAAGGTCAGTAGTGCATAGAAAATGCATGTTGTAGAAGAGCCAACAATCAATTCAGTCATTAGAAGCTCTGATTGAGATGCAAAAGGTTGCACTAATTCTCTGTTTATAGATCCAAGTATGTGTATAAAATGGAAAATGGAAAACCATCTTAAGAGAAATCCCTTTTGAAATCTATTTGAATAAATTCAAGGAACTGTCAGAACACTTCATATCACCTGGTATCTAGATTATTCTTTGGACAGTAAAGTGCATGAGATCTGTCCGGTTCTTAAGGACACAAGGAAAGGTATATCCAAATATTCCCCTAAAATATCCAACACTGTAGTGTTGAAGTTGACATATTTCAGTGTATCAAAGATCGATAAAAGTACACTCCATAAAATCACTTAAAAGTATATTTTGCCAAAAGTTTAAGGCCATGTTTTTCAGGATCATAATGCCAATTTTTTTTTTTTAATGATGTAGTTAGTGCTTTTTATGCTAATTTGCAACATGGTTCTTTCTCTGAGAGTTATATCCATCCCTTGCTGCAAAGGCAAGACTCAAAATCATTTTGGGAAAGAAATAATTCAGACAAATCAGGAATTAGAATCCAAAGCATGTGTAATTCTAGGGCAGATTGTTTAAAGGAAAGAGTTGTCAGCAGATTCTCCAGGGTGTGTTCCGGGAAAATAAGAACATAAAAGAAAGCTGGAGTGATTTTCTCTTAAAATTTAAGAATATGTTTTTTCTCATTGAGAGGGATGGGGGACGGACGAGTGGGATGAAGAACAACTTGAATGGTTGATAAATTAAAGTGCCTTCAATCTTCTTCCATATATTTATTGAACTAAATCCTACCTGGTACTAAAATATGGACTAATTCATATCAGTTACTAAAAGATAAAAGTGGTCTGACGTTATGGAAAACAAGTGCTTTGTGCAATGCAGTTACAAAGCAGTACTGCCATGCAGATGTCTTCTTGGTGCTTTTGCTATGAAAGAAGTCTTTGGAAACTCACTATTGAAAATGTGGTGCAGACAATCAAGTGAAAATCATTACTCATTTAGTGCATTCCAAATAATGGTCTTCAGTTTGGTATTTGTTACCTCCAGGAGATGCTGCTTCATGCTCTAATGGCATGTTTCACTATTGTCCAGATCATGGATTAGCAGCAAATGTATTTGTTGAAATACTCCAAGATGTAGGGCCTCCCTCGTGGCACAACGGGTTAAGCGCAGCACTGTGGAGCTGTCTGCAGCTGCTGCACAAGTTCGATGCCCAGCTAGGGAGATTCCCACATGGCACAGCAGACCTCTTCTGCCTCCCCTGCTGCTCCCCTCAGCAGTAATTTTTTTAAAAGAATTTTTTTTTAAGATTTATTTTTTAATTATACATACAAGCTGGGGTACAGGCCAGAGGTGTGGGGCGGCGAGAGGGTTCACCAGAGACGGAGCGGGTAGCAGAACAGGCAGATCAGAAATACACTGCTGAGGGGAGCAGCGGGCAAGGCAGGAGAGGTCTGCCGCGCCATGTGGGATTCTCCCTGTCCGGGCGTCGAACTCACGTCGCCGCTGCCAACAGCTCCACAGCGCAGCGCTTAACCGCTGCGCCACCGGGGAGGCCCCTCAGCAGTATATTTTGGTCGATCTGCCTGTTCTGCTCCCCACTCTTTCTCTGGTGAACCCTCTCACTGCCCCGCACCTCTGGCCTGCACCCCAGCTTGTATGCATAAACAAATAAATCTTTAAAAAAAAAGATATCCTTTATTATTTCAGTGTAATGCTTAGTAGAAAACAAGTAGAAATTAGGCAGAGAATTTATAATTTTTCTTTTTTATATATAACTGCAATTCTTGGAAAATTCATCCCACCCTATACAAGACTCTATTGACTCCTGATACCCTTATTATCCATCCAAAATCAAGTCTCTATCAAGTTGTCTGTCTTAATATGTCAAGGGCTATTGGCTTCCTGTTATGTTATTCTTTTACAGAAGTGAATATAGACCTCTGTGTACTACAACTGACACGACTCAATTTTTGAGTCACCGGTTTATTGATTTAAATGTTAATCTTATCTATAAACACACCAAGAAATAACGTTTAACCAAATATCCATAGAAGTTGTGACCCTGTCAAGTTGACATAAAAATAGCTATCAAAAGGTATAATGAACACCTTAAAGCCACAAATGATATTAATGTAGTATAATCTGTGTTAGCATCTCTTTTCTATCTCCTGTGCATATTATTTTTGGATGAGTACTACAAGTCATATTTTGCTCTCAAATCAGATTTTGCTAAAATGTTAAGTTTGTGAGTATCTTTGTGTTGTCAGATATGAGGAAGCTATGTGAAAACACGTGATGTTATGTCTTGATTGATGGTTTGAAATTATGATAACAATTTTAGTATTAAGATAACTCCTGAGTCTATTATAAGGTGTTGTGAGTAAGCTGTCTTGATTACTAATACTTTCAGTCAAGTCATCAATGATTCCTAAAAATCCCAAATATGGAGGCCATTTGTTTATCCAACATAAGTTCCAAATTTAGGTCTTTTAGAAATCTTAGAGTGAGAGTGATTTGTTATATGAAATAGAAAATAGTTTATCACTGTGCTCAGGAACAGAAAACTGCCCGAATTATCTGAAGTACTGTATCATTGAAATGCATAATATTCTTTTATTAAATGTAAGTTGGAAAATTTCTACTCTGAAGTCTTATTATGGAATTTTTTCTTTTTTTTCTGTATTCCAGTTGTATTTTTTATTAGTTTTATTTAGCTTACAAAATAAAAAGTCAGTTCATTAAAAAGGAAAAATTAAATGAACTATAAGCCAGTTCATATAGAAGAGATATAGACAGGTCATTTGCTGATGGGTAAAGGCTAAGTATGCTTAGAATCATTGAGATGTTTTTTTAAAATCCATTAAGAAATATTAAAAATGTTCTTTCAGCATCAATTTCATGAGATTTTAAAATCACCATAATGCATCATTGTCAATCTATTTAAGTTGGAACCAAAAAAATCGTAGGGAATTAATAATTACCAGAACCAAATGTTATGGTAAAAGTATGACTTTTGCTGAACAGATTTCTAAGTCAATAACTCCACAAGTGCATTGGATAATTAATAAGTTAACTTAATGAAATTAAAGAAATATAGTGATGCTCAGATTTTGTTTTTCAAGCAGAAAGTATTTTATTTGATGAGACTCATGTCCAGCCTCATGAGGTGAAGTCAGAGGAAATAGGATAAGCTTTAAGGAACTATGTGCTACAAAGATTTTTTTAACTTCAAATTTAGGAAATGTTTATTGAAATAACAAAAAGTAGTCTGGGAGTGAGGAGAATGCTTGGCCACTGATGGAATCATTACTTTTGTGTATTTCATGTGACCGTAGTCAATCCATAAATTGAGACTAAAAAATATTAACTCCACCTACAACAGAAGGACATGTTTTTCCTGGCCTGCTGGGTGTCAGAAAGGAAAATAATAATTGCCCCAAATAACATGATGGTAAAACATTGTGGGAAAAAAGTGCCCAATAACACTACATATTACAATGCATCAGCTAAGTGTATCTTTTGTCCAGCAAAATTTATGAATGCTAGAATGATTCATAAAACCCTAAATTCTATTTTAGATCATGAACATATTGATCAAATAATTTGTATATTATTTGGTATGACACCAATGGTCTTAGCCATATTTAATAACTGAAAACTATTTTACATCAGAGTTTCAGAACAAATTTGCCTTCATTAATACCCCCTTTTAATTCTTTCTTGAAAATGTGTGATAAAAATAATGTAACTCAAGTGTTGCCACAGCCTGAATTTGTCATAGATAAAGGTTTCAAAAATAGAAAAACAAAGATCAAGGAGCTTTCAAAATACAGTTGGTGACAAATAATCTTATACCCAATTGTGTGCTAAAATATATTCAGAAAGGAATCGTTTGACTTTTATTGACTACCAATCAGCTTTTCCATGTGGCTATAATTTGAAATTGAAATTTCTATCTTTTACATTAGAAAAAAAATAGTTGCTAGAGGACATCATAGATTGTGAATAATTGCCTAGAAAGATTTTGGTTTAGTTTTCTATGAAAGTATCATAATCACTAAGTGTGTTATGAATGGTGTCATCTTTCATTAATCAAGGAAGATATTGCATATTACAGTCATATCTCCATCTGTCTTAGTCAGTTCAGGCTGCTATAACAGATTATGATAGACTGGGTGACCCAGACAACAAACATTTATTTCTCACAATTCTGGAGACTGGGGTGTACAAGATCAAGGCACTGGCAAATTAGGTTTCTGCTGAGAGCTCTCTGCCTAGTTTGCAAGAGGGTTCTCTTCTTGCATCATGTCCTTGTGTTATATACTCACATGGCAGAGAGAGAAAGAGAAAAGAAGGTAGGGATGGAAAGAGTGGGAGAGGGATTTTTGTTCCTCTTTTTATTATTAACTATAGTGACTTCTCTCAATGCAACTCTGAAAACTGAATATCCAAAGTGCAAGAATTTACCTTATGAATATGTTCAACATAAGTGATAAAGGTGACAAATGAAACAAGTTTGGTTGATATTACACTTTATGTAGAGTTGCTTCAAATATAACCATTTATTTTACACTGTAGATATTTGGTCATATAATTTTAGGTGTAAGTGAAATCATTTCGAGCAAGATGATTTAATGTAACTCATCATATGCAAATCATTTTAAAGGCATTAGTGAACATGGCTAAATTAAGTTTAATCATTTCCCAGTTTGTGTCATAATTCATCTACATGAATCATATTAAAATATCATTTAAATATCATTCATTTAGGCTTTATTGACTTTCTCTAGATATTTATATTCTTATAGTGTGGGTTAAATGACACAATTTACTGAAGAACTTAGGTATAGTTGATGTACGTCATTTAGATTCCTCTCCTTTCTGATTACATTTTGGCTGGATTTTTATATAGAATCTCTTCTTGCCAATTTGACATCTGTGGTGCTCTTAGGAGAAGATGACGAGGCCAGTGTCCCTTCTCATTCAGCCATATGAGGAAGCAGCAAGAACCTGTCTGGTAAGAGCGCTAGATTTTGATAAACTACCACATCATTTATTAGCTGTTAGGTCTTGGGCAGGTTGCCATGATACGTCAATGCCACTTCTCCCCCAAAGATGTCCAGGCCTAAATTATAGAATTTTCAATTATGGTTACTTCACATGGGAAAGGGAAATATGCATATGCAAATAAGAGTACCTGCTGTACAATAGAGATTATTCCAGATTTTCTAGGTGGGTCCAGTCTAATCCCTGAAAAGTCTTTAAAAGCAAGTAAGTTTCTCAAGGTAAAGACAGGAAAGATGGAGGAGAGGGGGAGATCTGAGAAATTTGAAGGTTGTGATGGAGTGAACCCACCACCGCTGCTGACTCTAAAGTTAAAAAGGGTAATGTATCAGGGAAAGCTAGTGATCTTTAGAAGACAGAAGCAACCCCTCACTAACTGTGACCTCAGCCCTAGAGCCACATGGAATTGAATCCTGACAATGACTGAAGTGAGCATGGGGGAGGGTTTTCCTTTAAAGCCTTCAGGTAAGAACACAGGCCTGTTGACACCTTGATTGAACCTGTGGAGTCTGGAGCAGAGTCCAGGTAAACCTACCCAAACCTTTGATTTACAGAAATATGAGATCATATATTTATATTGTTTTAAGCCACCGCATTCTGCTGGTTTGCTACACAACAGTAGGAAATTGATATAGTTATTTAGCCTTTCCTGATTCAGCTACCTCTTCAAAAAACTACCTTACCTTCTAAATTTTTTTTTTAAGAATTATGACACAGGTGGAATTTTTCTTTAAAAAGTGTCTTGTGATATAAAAGGAGAAGAGAAACTGTGAAATATAGTCAACATGTATTTCATTCAATGGGAAAAGGATTATCTTAAATGTCTCTTTACACATTGTTTTCTTTCCTAACCTTCAACTTGATGCTCTCTTATATAGGCATAGGGAAAAAAATGATGAGTGCTAATTTGTAAGAGACACATTTTTCTACTGCTATCCTGGAATTTAGAAAATAAATTATGTCATCTGCACTATTGTCCAATTATACCTATGACTGAATCCTCATTATTCTCATCATATTCAGGAAAAATTCTACTTTCACGCCTGTGAGTAGGATATAACCTCTGTATATTTGGGACTCATTATATTAATTTCCTTTCACTTGTGTTTTCAATTAATTGGCTAGTCATAGGTCTAGTGAAAGTAGGTCCCCAAAGATGAAGTGTAGTTGAAGGAAATTGAAAAGTGAAAAGAAAAAATGAGTGTACCTTTCACTTCCTAGAAACTGGTATAATAAAATAAACCTCACAGTAAGAAAACATGAAAACTGCTTCCAGTCAGCTTACGTAAATCAGAAAATTCTGTTATCATTTTTAGCTTTGGGCTACCCATATTGCCTATTAATTTGGAGAAAAAAGAACTCACCCTATTCCTAAATCTCTGTAGAGTAAATCTGTCTTTACTAACCATAAGTTCAAATTCTAATGAATCTTGATTTTATCTGTTGCTTCTTATAATATTATTATGCAGTGCTGTGTCTTTTTACTGGAACTTCTCTTTTATTACCTGTCACAACTGTCACACAGATCACACAGTCTAATTCCCTACTCGAAGTAATCAGGAACTTCATTTTGGAGTTGTGATTATCTGGATCACCTTTGGTGACCATTAGAGATGTTTGGATTTACATGCACAGTCTGGTGTATTTGGATTTCGTCCAATTAAATGTACTTCTTTTGTATTTTTATAATTCTGCTGTTGCATAAAATGTTCTTGTTTGTGATAGATATTATACAAGAAGAATATTGCTTTCCAGTATGTGAATGAATTTTATGACAAACTTAATTTTGCTATTTTTGTAATTGCCTTGGTTGCTTTCAGCAACATCTGCCTTCAAAATTGTAATCAACAGAAAAACATCTTTCTGTGATAAAAATTTAGCCATGTCATTCTGCATTGTTCCATTTGATTGTTTTCTACTGTTCTACTAAAATGCATTTGTGTTATCTGGGTTATTACTGAACTTACAGTTTTTATAAAGTACTGCAAGAGACCCGGACTGTTTCTAGAATTACTATTAATTGACTGTGGTTTTTAAGAATTCACTTAGCCTCCTTTTGTTTTTTCACCTGGAATATAGAGGTGAAAGTGTCTCACATGCTTGTTGACCTTAAAATTGTCATTGATTTTTCTGGCAGTGCAAAAGTGTTTCATACATTCTATTTCTTTCTTCGAAAGAGAGAATGAGGAAAAACTTGACTTACTTAATGTTTAGCAACTTTTCCCTTATCTCTCATGATCACAGTGATAATGTACTGATTAGCAGTAAACATTAGGGATATCAATAAACACTTGTTCATCCATTCAATTAGTACATATGTAAGTTTGGAAAGATGAGGTAAGAATTAGATGATATAAAAAACTTGCATATCTACCAAAAGAGTCTGTGATTTCTCTTATAGAAATAGGAAGCCATACTAGATTTTTGAGCAGAGAAATAGAATAATGACAGCATTTTTTTTTTGATAAGGAGGTGATTCTGGATGCAGTACAAATGAACAGAAAGATGGAGATAATCTCTAAGACTTACAAAAACATATCAGTAAATAAGATCAGTCTTAGCAAGATTACTTCCCATTTGTCCACACCAATATAGATCTCTCTCTTTCCCAGCAGCCCCATTCAGGAAGTCCAGTTCATGGTATGCTGGGAGTTGTAATCCAAAGCATCTGCAATGTCAATGGCATTGGACATGGTGGTGGGGATGATGGCATCCATCCCACAGCCCTGGTGATGCTTCCTTTGACAATATTGAGGATTTAAAGAAAGAGTTCTAGTACCTTTTTTCAAGAAACATTCACTTTAGTAAAAAAATAAAACCTTACAAACTCCTGAATACATTTTAGAATATGGTACTGTAAGAGGGTGGTTCTCAGGAAAGGGGAGTGTTCCAGGTTCCCTGCCCCACCCAAGGGAGGGTGGAGCTGAGCAGGGGAGATAAGAAGCTGGAGAAGAGAGAAGGAGAAACACAGAGGGAAGGGAAGAAGGAAGAAAGTAGGATGCAGAGCCAGAGAGGTACAAGTTGCAGAGAGACATGTAAAGAAAGTGCACTGGCCTGGACTGATTGAGACAGATGTGGGTGAGAGACCCGTGGGGAGGTGACAATGACAGCGTTGATCTTGATTTTGATTTTGTTCTTTTCCTCACAGACTTTTCTGATTGTTTCTGACCCTTTTCTATGGGTCCCTGCCGAAAGGTGTTTTAGACTTGTGGCAGGTTTTCAGGCCTTGCCTTGGGCCAATCCAACTTGGGTGGACTTTTGCCCACGAGGTGATGGGTAACTTTGGGTGCTTAGTTTAGAAACTATATTCTTTGTCTTTTCTGTATTATCACACTAATTGTATTAAAGTTTCTTTTCCACTAAAGGTCTTATATGTTTTGTCCTGATGCAGCGGATGGCAGAACTTATTTAAAAGGGGCAGGTTTGGGGTTTCTGGGGTGTCCCTCTCCCTGCCCTGTAACAGTACCATTGCTAAAAGAGTCATAAGAATAAAGTTTAGGGCAGGAAGAACTCCTAGTTAGGGCTGTGTTATGGTTTGAATGTTGCGTCCTCCTTAAATATATATAGTGATACCATTTACCCGCCAAGGTGATGAGGCATTTGGGAGGTGATAAGGCCGTGAGGGCCAGAATTCTCATGAATGGGACTAGTGCCCTTATAACAAAAGCCTTAGCGAGATCTCTCGCTCCTTCTGTCACATGGGGTTATAGGTAAATGGTGCTGTCTGTGAATCAGAGAGTAGGCCCTTCAGTAGATACTGATACCTTAACCTTGTACTTTATGGTCTCCAGAACTATGAGAAATTGACATTATTTATTGGTCACCCATCTATGGCATCATGTTACAGCAGCTCAGGTGGAGTAAGTCAGGCTATCTGATGAAGACTTCATACAGAATGAGCTGCTTTGAAAGGATTTGTATTTCTTATGAATTTGTTACAAAGGTGTATTTGCTGCAAATTGAAGCCTAGCACAGTCATCTTTATGAGGCGTATTCAGAGGGTTTGTACTCTGGCATGGAAGCAGAGGATGTGGGTAGGGGAAATGGCAGTGTTTCTTACATATTTGTAAACTGCTAAAATTGTTGATAATTTCAAGATTTTTTTTTTAATTTGCAAGGTTGAATTATGGTCTACATTATCCTGATGGAGACTCATTTTTTTCATTGTCTGTAGTAGGGCCCTCAACCTTCTGTCTTTTCAGCTAATTTTATATTGCATTGATTTTCTTTCAAAATATGGAAAGTTTTCATCTTTGGAAAGTAGACTCTATTCAAATATGATAATTGCTTTTGGGAAATATAACTGAACTGTATAGAGAAAGTCACCCAAAATATATTCAAAGTCAAACGTATTTCTAGATAAAAAGTAAATTATGTGCTGGTGTGCTTAACTGTATATAAATACACATTATCAGGGGATAATTTTTTGGAAATAACATAGAAAATTGATGGTCTCGGTATCAACCACATGATATGTTTCAAAGCGTGCTTCAAGATAATCCTAGGGTGTTCAAGATAATCCTAATTCACAATAGATCTCCCTGACCTGCCACACTTATTTGGAATTGAACCTTGAAAAGTCAAGATAAAATAAAATTGTTATCTCCTGGTACAACTGTCCATTTTTTACCAGTTCAGGATGCAAAAGAAATCAACTTGTACTTATCTGTGCTCTTCTCAGACTGAATGAGTAATCAAAACAGCATCAGATGAGTTAGCAAAGGAAAAATAACTTAATAAATGACGTATGAAGAATTTATATGATTGTAAATTCTAAAAAAACAATGAACAGAGCAGACCAGGAATATTTATTTTGTGTTTCGGGATCTGGGCATCAAAGATAAAGAGGGGGATACTTCACATGCTAGACAAGGGTGTGGTGACCTCATCCTTACTGAGACTAAAAGATGAGAGTCATAGAAAGAACATGTTTACTGATAAACGTAGAACTGGTGAGACCTCTAAACTAAATTCTTTAAGATCTTAAAAAAAAAGACCATTGATTGCTTTTTCCACTAGGAAAAGGACAAAAGCTTAGGACATAGTGATCTCTTTTTTGATTAAGAAAGGCCAGGGACAGTGAAGGACTTAAAGACAGAAGCTTCTCCTAGCCTTCTGTGCCCTCACTGCTCTGAAAGCAAAGACAATCTGCATTCTTTAAGGAATGGTAATAGACCACCTGAGCTCTCAGGGCCTTCACCTCTAAATCCTACACCGCACTTAGATTATTCTGGGTCTGTTGACAGAAAACTGCCCCTTTTGAGGGGACTGACCCCACAACAGATTGGTTTAAAATTATAGGGCTTCATCAAATGGTTCTCCTGTTGCAGAAGTTGACGCGGGAAGACCAAGCGGCGCTCAGGAAGACGGTGAGCACAGGAAGTTTATTATGCAGGCGGACCCAAGGGAGTAATCTCCAAAGCTTGGGCCCCCGAACAAAGAGACCAGGGGGCTTTTATACAAGGTTGCTTCCGCGTGACTCTTGGTGGGTGACAGGGAAAGGTGGTCTCAGTGGGGGGGAAGTTGTTTACAACCAGGGGTCTTATCAGTGATTTCCGAACAGGAGTTTTCCAGGCAGGAGTCTTATCAGTAAGTGGCCATGCTCCTCCCCGGTATTCATCAGTAAGGGTCATGCTCATTCATGCTTATTCTTGGTATGGGGGCTGCGCTTTCCTGTTTTCCCAGTTCACTCCATTTTTCTATGTTTATACTCATCTAGTCGTGGAATATTCCATGACAATGCTATATATCTTACATGAACCACAACTTCATCCTTTGTAAGGTAAAATTATATATGGACTGTTGAAGTATGTTACGGGTTCAAGGTACGACAGAGTCAATCCGATGTAATTACAAAGCGGTGGTTTATTGCTAGCTCGAGCTAGGGTCCCAATTAGCCCGAAGTACCGACTAAGTACCGACGCAGCGGTCTAGTAGGCTAAAATGGAGACCCCCAGCACAGTGTTGGTGCAGCTTATAAAGGCAATTACAGATACAAAGGAATTTAGCAACTATACAGAATTTGGCAATACATCAAAAGGGGGGTGGTCTCAAAGTAGATGGTCAGGGCTGTTATCTTTTGGTGTCCCTGAAGCCTTTTGCCCCTGCTGGGGGAGTCTATAGACTTTGAAGTTTTTCTGCCGCCTGGGGGAAGTTTATCTCAGGTTGCAGTCCTTGAAGTTCTACAGCTGCAGGGTGCCAGACTGTGGCACCTTGCTTTATCAATGGCCATTGACAGTCTTACTTTTACATACTTCTACATTTCCTTTACAGCTGCAGGGTGCCAGACTATGGCACCTTGCTTTATCAATGGCCGTTAACATTCTTACTTTTACATACTTTTACAGGACAATATATTTATTGTTTGTTGGTATTGCCTATTTTTTTTTTGAGAAGTAAGACAGCAATATGAGTCACTGCATCCTAAGCTTTTATAAGTTGCAGATATCAGTCAAGAGTAGAGGGAAAAAACAATCTAGACATTCACTGAAGCTTGACCTAAAAATAAATGAGAGCATTACATTGGAATATCAATGGCTAGCTTAACATTTCAGCTCTTCAATAATAAATGGGGAGAGTGCTGTAAACCCAAACAGTTGGGGGTGAGAGAACCCACTCTTCTGTTGGCTCAGTGGTTTATTAATGTTGTTTAAATTATTTCTTTTGTTGTTAACCTCTCTTCTGAGTTTGATGAGCATGTGGAGATGATGTAAGCATACACAGAGTGGAAACCACTGAATGAGGGCATCTGGGATGCTTCTGAAGTTGGTAACCTGAATTGCAAAGGGCTTGAACATTAATGAGCTCTGGGTATATCAATCACATAAAAAATAGTGACATTATTTATGTAAGGAAGAAACTTTCGGACGTAGTTTGACTAAAGTATGAACTTTATTAAAAGGAAAATACAAAATTTTCCTGTTGTGTAGTGGAGATGACAGTGGTAACGATGGAGGTTAAGGATAGAAAAACTGGAAACGACAAACACCACAAGATCAGAAACCTGGCCCACAGGATGCCAAGAGATGGAGGTGGGGGGCAGAAGGGATTAACATAGGCATTAACTCAGCTCTAGGAAGTAAGATCCTTAGGCACCAATGCCTTGATCACAAAGCACAGGACCCAAGCAGGTATCAGACTGCTGTAGGGAGTGGCCAGAGCACAGAGCTGAGGTAAAGATATGGAGATGGAGGGCCATTGTAGAATCTCCTTTTAGATTCTACGTAGTTATTCAAAATCAACAACAAACAAACCACTCCAGGAAGGAATGAGCCCCTCCCAAAAAGAAGAAAACTAGTGCAATCTCTATTAGTGCAATCTCTGCACCAGCATGGGGCAGCCGTCCTTCTGCCCACCTGTGACTATGCAGGTGCTTCTTTTCACCAGACCTCTGTCCCTCCCCAGGGCAGCGCCCTTTCTGCCTGCTTGTGGCCTGTCCCATGCCAGGAGCTTCTCTTCACTGACCTCCCTCAGCAGAGGCAGCCCTCCCTCAAGGCTGCCTGCCTGCGACCATGCAGATCTTTCTCTTAACAAACCTGCCCCTTTCGTGGCAGTCCTTTCTGCCCCTTTGTGTCTATGCAAGTGTTCTTTATTCTTCTCACCCTTTTATAATAAACCTGCCCCTTTGGATATAACTAACTGTAAGAGGGTGGTCCTCAGGAAAGGGGAGTGTCCCAGGGCCCCACCCCCACCTCAAGCCAGAGAGATCCAAGACATCTAGGACTACAAATCCCAGAATGCCATCACCGAAGGAAGGATGCTAAGGACTGAGGGTGGAGTTAAGCAATGGTTTTTTGGTCTTTAAAAACCAGACCTGTGAGCTTGGAGGGGGGCTATTGCTCGTGGTTGTGGATTGCCAGGTTTTTGAGTGTGCCGTTAAGATTTCAGCTCAGCAGAACTGGTAGGACGCATTCACCAATTTATTCTTTATCTTTTTTTCCCATCCCTTTTGTAAATAAACCCTTTTATTAATTTTATTGTGTGTGTCTGCAGTTGAGTCTTGTAAGTCCCTTTTAAGTGCACGGGTGAGAACCCACAGACAGGCACCCCATTTATATCAGGGCTGCCCTGTAACATAACGATTCTCTTGTCATGGAGAAACTAGCCTGGTGAAAGGGGAGCTCTGGTGAAACCTTTCCCAGAGTGAACCCCAAAACCCCACTCTCCAAACCCAGCTGATGTCGTTTTTGGAGTTGATGGGTTTGAGAGCGGGGTCCTTGGGTTTGATGTCATTTTAGAGTCGATGGATTGGAGAGCGGAGCGGGGCCCTTGGGTTCACTCTGGGAAAGGTTTCACCAGAGCTCCCTTCGGCGGCACGTGGGAGGTTTCTCCACGAGACAGAGACTCAGTTATACTTAAAGAACATGTTTATTAGGACAAGGAAGTAAAGGACACTTGTACAGACACAAGTGGGCAGGAAGAGCTGCCCGCTGAGGGAGCAGGTTTACTGAGAGGCCTGCATGGTGCAGGTCTCGGGCGGGCAGGCAGGCAGGCAGGCAGGCAGGCCGCTGCCCTGCAGTGACAGAGTTGGTACGGAAAGCAGCTGCATAGGCACAGGTGGGCAGAGAAATGGCTGCCCCGAATTCTTGCCCGGATGGCACTGATATAGCCTTTCAGTTGGGTGAGGCTCATCTTCGAGGATGGTTCCTGTTTGCTGGCTCACTAGAATTAGAAAAGAGACTGGAGATTCTACAGTGGGCTCAATCTCCATATCTTTGCCCCTAGACTGCAGTCTAGCTCCTACCTATGCTTTGTAACTTAGGAGCTGGCACCTAGGGATTGTGCTCATGGTTATGTTGATTTCTTCTACCCCCCACTTCCTTGTGTGGGTCTAGTTCTAATCTTATGTCTCCTCCATCAGGTTCACTCTGGGAAAGGTTTCACCAGAGCTCCCCTTCAGCTGCACGCGGCGAGTTTTTCCACGACTCAGAGACGTTAGATAGACTTAAACAGGTTTATTAGGGAAAGGGACAGGGAAGTAAAGGCCACTTGCACAGACACAAACGGGCACGAAGAGCTGCCCGGAAAGGGACACGTTTGCTAAGAGAGAGGCCTGCGTGGTTGCTGGCAGGCGGGCAGCCCTGAGGAGAGCTGCCTCTGCTGAGGAGGTCAGTGAAGACCCAGCATGGGACAGGTCACGGGCAGGCTAGGAAGGCCGCTGCCAGGCAGGCAGGCTGCTGCCCCACAGAGGAACAGAGTTGGGGGAAAGAAACAACTGCATAGGCACAGGTGGGCAGAAAGAAGGCTGCCCCGCATTCTTGCAGGGATGGCACTGATCCAGCCCTCTTTCAGTTGGGAAGGGTTCATCTTCGAGGATGGCTCTTCTGTTACTAACTAGAATTTGAAAGGAGACCTGAGATTCTACAGACTGCCCAGCAGTCTGATACCTGCCTGAGTCTGCTTTTGTGATCTAGGCATTGGTATAGCTGGGTTAATGGTTATGCTAAGTCCGTCTACCCCCATCTCCTTGTGTGAGTCTGGTTCTAACTTTATTTTATTTTTTAAAGATTTATTTATTTATGCATACACGCTGGGGTACAGGCCAGAGGTGAAGGGCGGCAAGGGGATTCACCAGAGACAGAATGGGGAGCAGAACAGGCAGATCGACGGAAACACACTACTGAAGGGCGCAGCGGGTGAGGCAGGAGAGGTCTGCCACACCATGTTGGAAGCTCCCTGGCCGGGTGTCGAACTCGCATCGCCGCTGCCGACAGCTCCACAGCGCACAGCGCTTAAACGCTGCGCCACCAGGGAGGCCCTGGTTCTAACTTTATTTTAAGTTATGTTTCCTCCATCACAACCACTCCAAAAACAACATCATCAGGGGCACTTCTTGAAGGTACAGACCTTATCTGGCTTCTTTAATAATGTGTACTTGCTACCTGGCACATAACAAATAATATTAGGAGCATCCCAAAGGTTAGGAGGTCTTCAACTCAACTCAAACTTTGTACATACACGCAACACAGTGAACTATTACCTAAATGTTGAAAATTGGCAAAGACTATTTAGTTTACCTATTAAATATCATTCAACCTGGCCCTTCTTTGTCATTCCCACCACTGTAAAATATAGTCAAGTTTCTCATAAGGTCTCACCCAGCCATTTGCAACAATCCTCCATGAATACTGGTTACACAAAAGCAAGGATTTTTGTAAGTATTTATGTCATTTTTGGATTTGAGAGCAGAGCGGGGTGTTGGGTTCACTCTGGGAAAGGTTTCACCAGAGCTCCCTTCGGCGGCACGCGGCGAGTTTCTCCACCAGACAGAGACTCAGGTATACTTAAAGAACAGGTTTATTAGGAAAAGGGACAAAGAAGAATAGGACCTTGCACAAACACAAGCGGGCAGAAAGAGCTGCCCCTTTGTGGGGGCAGGTTCGGTTTTATCATCTTTCTGTCGGGAGGGGCTCATCTTCAAGGATGGCTGTCTGTTTACTGGCTAACTAGAATTAGAAAAGAGACCTGAGACTCTACAATGGACTCAATCTCCATATCTTTGCCCCTGGACTGCAGTCCTGTTCTTGCTTATGTTTTGTAACTTAGGAGCTGGCACCTAAGGATTGTGCTAATGGTTATGTTGATTCCTTCTACCCCCACTTCCTTGTCTGGTTCTCACCTTTGAGTTAAATAATTTTGAGTTATATCTTCTCCATCAGTATCATTTACTGCTGAATCCTCTGCGCTCGGAACAGTGCCAAACACACGGTGTGATTTCTGTTACTATCTTTTCCATGTATTAAAAGATTATTTAATTGAGCACTTATGACAAACTGGGCCCTGAGGTTAAGGAGATGGATGAACAGTGAAGACAACTTAGGCAATATCCCTGCCTATTATATTTTAGTAATGTTATAAATATAAACAAAACTGACTATGTGGCATATTTTCAAGTAGCAGATAAATTCTAGGGGAAAAAAGGATGGCAGAGTATAGAGATAGAGTGTTATGGGCATGATGGTTATTTTAGAGTTTTCAAAGTTTTATTTCCTCGGGAGCCTGAACAAAAAAACAAGTCATGCAAAGATAGGGAGAAAGATCATTTTAGGGAAGGGGAATAGCCAGTGCAAATGCATTTGAGTGGGAACAAATCTGGTATGTTTAGAGCAGAGTGAAAAAGGCAGATTGTAAGAGTTGTGGTTTGAGGTAGCTTTGTTGAGTAAGTGCCTGAATGACAGGCATGTCAGCAGCTTATTTAACTCTGTTGTCCCTCTATATCAAGGCCACAATGGCCACCAGATGTTAACCTAGGTGAAGATGATGGAATTCATTACAGGAAATGTGTTTCACACTAATTTAATCAGACTAACAAAAAAATAACAGCCTCTGTTCCTGCTAAGCAGTGCCAAATATGTCCATCTGTATCTCTGGACCTCTCTCTATTGAAGAAGCAAAAAAAAAAAAATTCCAGGACACTAAAAATTCCCCCTAAACTATTATACAGTCTAACTGAAGCACTAAGGAAGAGGTGAAGAACTACAAAAGTAATTAAAGTGAAATTTTAGGGATGAGAAAATCATGAAAAACTGCTCTTGTTTTTTGCATTCGTTCCTCTAGCTCACAAAGCTCCAAAAAGCACTGGTAAGACCTACGTGAAAAAAGTAGCAATATCCTATGGACGAATTCTGAACTCCACATCAGGGTAAATGGTGGCATTCATAAGCCTCCAGAGTTAAAGGAGATGTTGTAAATTAGCTGGAAGTTAAACCAATATTCTCTATAAATCAGTAAGTTTACAGAAAGGAAAACAACCCGTGAGGTGTGATTATATTCAGAATCTTATGAACCAAAGCAAGAACTGTGTATTCAAGTAGGAAGTAATCAGTGTTCCACATTCTGTAATCACTCAAGCAACACTCTTATTTTCAGGGGAAATTAAGCATATATATTTGAGGGAAGGATGTGATTTTGCTCTATAGAACCATGCTCAACACATGACAAAATAATATTACACTTAGGCACTCAGATTAGAATTTACTTAATAATAATAATAATAATAATAATAATAAACTGCTTAAGTTTTGAAAGCTTCCTACCCCCCCACTCCAAACCCAACAATTGAGAGAAACATTAGAAAATACAGAAAATTCATATTAAGATAAGGCCAGTAGTGTTAATTCTAAAGCTTTATCAACTGATTAAAACTAACATTTAAAAGACAAATTTTAAAACCCACTACTGAAATAAAATTTTGAATCAGCTCTGTGCTGTTTTAAATTCAAGGAGGGTACCTCTCCTTTGACTTCATTTGGCGAAAAGCTTCAGTAAGTGTAGAAAGAGTAGTCCTTTTGTTTTTTAATCATGTATGATGAACGTCACCATCACCAACATCAGTTGTTATCTAGGTTTACCAATTATTTAGTACATCAATCTGCAAGACTGTGATGACTTATCCACAAGTCAAAATAGGAAGAAGGTTTTGATGGTACAGATTATTTTACAAACCTTACTGAGATTGCATTCATCATACCATTCACTCATTCATCAACTGTGTAAACTTCCACTATGTGTCAATCATACTGTTTAAACACACACACACACACACACACACACACACACTTTTTTTTGTTTCAGGGAACTCATCTTAACCTGATTCTAGATGCTCAAGATCTGGTGCACAGTAGTTGCTAGATAAATACTTGCTAACTGAATGAGTGAAAGAGAAGTTTCTTCGCATTCTAGTTTATAGTCTTAGGTATCTGTCATCACTACTATGAAGGCAAATGTATAGTATAGACATAGATAGCAGAATAAAAGGTTGGATAACTCTAATTCTAAATTTTGATGATACTATGTCAAAAGATTAGTAGCCAAACATATTTGATCTGCTGGTCAGGAGAAAATAAATTCTAATGGAACAAGAATAAGTTTATACGTGGAACAAATTATAAAAAAATGTGAAGAGACAAAAAGTTCTTTTCTGACAATTTGATTAGCCTATGAATTCATTGTGAAGGAAGCAGAGTCCTAATTGCTGTTGGAAAGATGAGAGTATGACATTGGCTGATGATTTTTTTCTGCCCACCCCCTTCTCCTTGTTGGTGTTACTGCGACTCCAGTGTTAGCCAGAGCTTTAAGTGGATGAGTCTAACATTAAAGAAATATTTTCTTCTTAGGTACTTTGACTCATTTAAATAAGATATGCTTATAACAGACAGCAGATAACATTACAGGAAGGCAGACAGCCTTTCTGTAATCATGGGTAACTGAGAGAATATAAGTGGTTTGTTTTGACTTAATTACTCCTATTTAAATTAAAAAGATGATGTCACTATGTGACTATGATCACTTAACTTTTGAAGACTTAGTTTCCTCATTGTTAAAATGAGACGTTCTTTCATCTGATGCCTAAAGTCTTTCCCTGGTCTCTAATTTTATGTTTTTGACATTTGCCAAACTTAACCTTTTTCCTTTATACTATATAAGTAGAAATTTTATGGCCCTTCACTTACTCTGAATTGCCTCCTTATAAACTTCATTCCCCACTACCACTGCCACCCAAGAAACATCTTTTGTTTCAAGATAATAAGCTACTTTTAATACAGAGATTAGACTTTTAAAATCAAACTTACTGGAACATTATTGAGTCTCTACTAATCTTTTCTGGAAGTGAGTGGTATATAAATAATAAATAAATGACATGAAAATGAAACAGCATGTTTAAAATCCCTTTTAAACAAAACAGGGTTTGGAAGCAGAGGAAGCAGAGACATCAAAATTTCTCACCCTGGGGAGTTCACTTAGTGGACTGAGACAAATGGTATTCCAGCTTGATCAAACTGGTAGGGATGCTTAGGGTCACAGAGCCTCATCAAGAAATAATGCAGGGCCTCCCTGGTGGCGCAGCAACAGGTTAAGTCTCAGCACTATGAGGCAATCCTCAGCCAGGGAGCTCCCACATGGCGCAGCAGACCTCTCCTTTCTCTCCCACTGTGCCCCTCAGCAGTGTACTTCAGCGATCCTCCTGGTTTGCTCCCCACTCTGTTGTCGGTGAACCCTCTCACCACCCCACACCTCTGGCCTACACCCCAGTTCTTGTATGCATAAATAAATAAATCTTTAAAAAAAAGAAATAATGCAACTTAGGCTTCTTTGTTAGGTGAACAAAGTAGGGAGATGGCTTTTTTTTTTTAAAGATTTATTTTTTATTTATACATACAAGCTGGGGTACAGGCCAGAGGCGCAGGGCGGCGAGAGGATTCACCAGAGACAGAGAGGGGAGCAGAACAGACAGATCAGAAATACACTGCTGAGGGGAGCAGCGGGCAAGGCAGGAGAGGTCTGCCGCGCCATGTGGGATTCTCCCTGGCTGGGCGTTGAACTCGCGTCGCTGCCGATAGCTCCACAGCGCAGCGCTTAACCGCTGCGCCACCAGGGAGGCCCGGGAGATGGCTTTTGCTGGGAGGGGTAGTGACAGTCATAGTAGAATTAATGATGCTACTAACTTTTAATTCTACTGCATTATGACTCAGCCCTGATGAAGTATTTTACATGAATTTTCATATTTATTTCTCATATTCACTCTACACATTTCGTTGTCTTACCACCATATAATGAGGAAACTGAAGCTTAAGAACTGTATTGAATGTTCCAATGTCACACAGCCTGTATGTGTCATAAAGAGTTGTCTAAAAGATTTGCCTCTAGGTTTGTGCTCTTCAACACAAGAGTGTCTGTACTTAGTAGTGTGACTGATGATTCCAGGGTTTAGTGTTGAGCTTTGCGTGTTTTAAGAATGCTGTTGCTGGCATCTGAAGGCATATTCCTGGTTCACACTTCTTTACCTGAGCTCTGTGTTCACAACTCCTATTTTGCCAACATGACTTGTGCCATGTTACAGTTAATTAAGTAAAGCTCATCTTACAATTGTTCCACTTTTGATTTCTTAATGGAGTCTTGAGTGTCAGAAAGTGCTCCCTTGAGATTCAACTCAGAAAGCTGCTTAGGTTGTCAATAACAGGCATCCATTTTTCAATTTGGTAACGTCCATTTTAAAAAAATTACAAAGATGCAGGAATTAATTAGAAATTTTCCTACCTACAGAGGAGCTTACTGTCTACTAGTTTTTACTTGATATGTGTTTCTTGAGATTTTAATATCCCTTGCAACATTGGATCTTTAAAAATGGATATCCCAGCATAATCAATATATTTAAAGCATTTATTGACTTGTGACAACCTTGTTTAATGGTTTTTTTAACCCAGAAGAAACCAAATTGATTTGACCACAGATCTTTTCTTTCCTTCATATCTCTCTCTCTCTCTCTCTCTCTCTCTCTCTCACACACACACACACACACACACACACACAAAACTAACATTTTATAGACTGTACAGTCTAATAAGCAAAAGTTGGCAATGCCATTCTAGTCCACTGCAGAAAAAAATAAGTAAAATAAATCTATGTATTGTAGTTTCTTCTTCACCTGACATCATACTGGGACAAACTTAGTTTACAACTGTATCCTTCTCAGAGGATCATTATAGAAATGGTTTGAGACAACTTTGTTATGGAATAATTCCATTTTTCAATCTTCTAAAGGAATATTTATATTTCAAAGTAATCCTGCTATAACTCCTATTTCAAAGTTATAATTTAGACCACCTTCATCTATCTACTATATATTACTAGTATTAACAAGGCAAGAACTATTTATACTTTAAAACCATGAATCACACTTGCACCAATTCAGAATTCCTAAATCAAATTACCAGTCAGTTTTAGCTCTCTGACACTTTTCTTAAATTTATCGGTGTTATTATGGATAATTCGATTTCCAAGTTAATTGAGGCATTAGAATTTTTTCACAATATTAAATATTATTTGCACATTGCCTAGTGTGAATAGCATCAAATGGCTTGAACGTTGTCTTAGTGCGCCTGACTGGAGCAGTGGCCTACAGATTTATCTTAATGCCTTTTGTCAGTTCTGTTCTACCACTTTGAGGTTGCAGTTTTATATTCTTTGGCAAGAATCAGGGTGTTTGCACTGTTCTAAATATTCAAACATCCAGTATTTCTTCTATTGGCAGTTTAATTTCCAATTTTCAGATGAAATTCTCCCAACAGAAGGCACCTAGGCTTTCTTCCGATGATGATTTTATAAATCCAGTTACGAAAATGAGTGAAGTATTTTGTATAAATCAAAAGTCCCTCAGTGGAATGTAATTTCTAGCTTCAGAATCTCAGAAGGAAGAAGAGATCACAATTTAGTAAGTTTCCAGAGGTATCACTGTGCAACCTGATATCATATTCTGCCTTTTTTTCGGTGGTGGTGTTATTCATAATTGTGTGGATCAATAATAAATTAGCATGAAATAGCAATTTTAATCATAGCAGTGGGCATGTCCTCAAGGTCAGTTTAAATGATTTATGACTGAGAAAATTATTATAGATTTTATGATTTGTTTATCTAGATATCTTTTATGTACAGGAACTAAGAATTCCTTAGGTTTTTCAAAGCACTCAATATTCTAATTACCAGAAAATATCATCTCTTGAAAGTCATTTGCAATGAAAAGTGACAATGATATATATTCTGTCCTTTTGTATCCATTTGTATGTTTATTCATTCATCAACATGTACTGAGTTCTTACTTGGTACCAACTACTGCAGTAGGCAAGGGGACCAACAGTTGACTGGAACACAGAACCTTAATTCAATGTTTAGTGGGTAAGAGGAACCTGTAACTGAAAAAAATTATGAACTGTCTAAAGTACTTTAGTAGAGATGAATTACATGCTGTAAAAACAAAGAGGCAGGAGCGAAACGGAGCTGGAATCAAAGTAGCGGAAATTCTAGGAACCAAGCATCACCAAATTTAAAGTAAGTAGAACAGAGTAGAGGGGGCTATGTGGAGCAGCGATGTCCTTTATCTTTATTATCCCCAGTATAAGGAAGTCATTTCATCAATCATATTAAGACTATGTTCTCGGGCCTCCCCGGTGGCGCAGCGGTTGAGCGCTGCGCTGTGGAGCTGTCGGCAGCGGCGACGCGAGTTCGACGCCCGGCCCGGGAGAATCCCACATGGTGCCTCGCCCGCTGCTCCCCTCAGCGGTGTATTTCTGATCTGTCTGTTCTGCTCCCCGCTCTGTCTCTGGTGAACCCTCTCGCCGCCCCACGCCTCTGGCCTGTACCCCAGCTTGTATGTATAAATAAATAAATCTTTAAAAAAAAAAAAAGACTATGTTCTAGAAACTGAAGTGCTAAGTATAGCTGTATGACTCAAATAATTTGAGTACATCAGTTCCTACACTACAACAAAATAAAATTATGTCCAAATGACATGGACACTGATTCATAATGTTAGTTTTAATATATTAGGTGTATTCAGATCTGAAAACGATTGGAAAGATTTGAAATTTGCCCTATACACAATAAAAGACATGAATTAATTCACATTTAGTTCTAAACAATGCAGCTTAATTTTATCAAAAATTAATTTAACTTTTAATTCCTCACCTGTGTGACCCAATATATTGTAAAAGAGCCACATTTCCACCAGGTCAGGAACATGGAACAATTGTAGAAAAGCATTCCCAAATTAGTGTTTAAAACCCCCTATTTGATTTAATAGAAATGTAAAATAAAAGCATTCTAAATGCCTGGCTCATAATTCCTGAAGGTAAGATAAACTCCATTCAAAATCTATATACATTTTTCTCATCAGTTCTTTCAAAATAAAACTTTATGGCAGCTTAAAGAGATCATCCAAATTAATTACTGCAACCACATTTCCCTTATAGAACTCTAAATCTTCCATTAAAATGCTTTGGGTATTACACCTTACTGAACCAAGTATGCAATGATCATATACATGATAATTGAATCCAAGAGTAATTGCTCAGATTCTGTTCAGTCATAATTGCAAGTAACCAGGGGGAGAGCCCTGAGGAATTCATAATCAGCAAGAGGTGTTTTGACACAGGATCACCAAATGAAATATTTTTGCATCAGAGAAATGATGTATTTCACAAAGTAGAGGTGGGGTTCCTGGCATCAAGAACAACAAAGAAGAGAAAAAAGAAACATTAGAAAATACGGTGAAGGAAGAAAAATTGATAGAAAAATAACATTGTGTGCATAGGTCTTTTTTTGACTATAGACTTTAAGTTGCAGTATTAAGAACTAAACCATTAGTATAATAGGAGCTCAGATGTGGTAAGACTGTCACTCTTTACAATATTTTTTGATTAAAACTGACTCAGCAACTTAAGTGTCCATCAATAGATATGAATGGATAAAGATGTGTCATGAGTGTGTGTGTGTGTCTAGTATTCACATATTTATGTACACATACAGATAGAGACACACACACTACAAAGCCATAAAAAAGAATGAAATTTTGCCATTTGTAACAACATGGATGGGCCTTGAAGGTATTGTACTAAGTAAAATAAGTCAAAGAAAGACAAATACTATATGATTTCACTTATATGTGGAATCTAAAAACCAAAACAAAGCAAAACAAAACCCATAGGTACAGAGAACAGAGCAGAGCTACCAGAGGGGAGGGCATTGGATGTGGGAGAAATGGGTGAAGAGGATCAAGAGGCACAAGTTTCCAGTTATAAAATAATCAAGTCACAGTGATATAGTATACAACTAAGGCTCCATAGGCAATAATTTTATTGGAAATTTGGGAAACTGCTCAGAATAGATGGGAACAAGACAACTATGGCGATCATTTCACATGTATACAAATATGAAACCATTATATTGTACACCTGAAACTAATATAATTTTGCATGTCAATTATCCTTCAATACTCAAAAAGAAGTGACTGTTATTGGCATTCAAGGTATACATGTCTAGTCTAGCCGCTATAGAATAGTCTGGAGTTTTCTCAAAACATTAAAGATGGATCTGCATATGACCCGACAATTTCATTCCTTGGTGTTTAGCCAAAGAATGCAGAAATACCAATTTGAAGGGACAGATGTACTTCTCTGTTCATTGCCACACTATTTCCACTAACCAAGTTATAGAAATGGTCTAAGTGCCCAAGAACAGAAGAGCTGATTAAAAAGATGTGGTATGTGTACATGATGGAATGAATACTAACTACTCAGTTATAAAAAATCAGATGAACTCTTGCCACTTGTGACAACATGGATAGAAATGGAAGGATTTATGCTAAGTGAAATAAGTCAGAAGGGGAAAGACAAAGAGCAGATGAGTTTCCTCATGTGGAATATAGAGAAATAAAGCAAAGGAACTAACAAAACTAAACCAAACAAATTTTAGAAATGTGACTGTAGGCTTGAGACTACTAGTGAGGTAAGATGAACGTTGTGCACAAAGGCAGAAGGGAGCCCAGTGGACTATGGTGGAGAATCAAGGGTGCTTTGGTGGTGGGTGTGTGGGGGAACATACATCTGAGGAAGTGTGCATCTGTTCTTCTATGTCATATACTTGTGTTGTAAACTAATATTACCTCAAAAAAAAAAAAAGTTACAGAAGGGGCCTCCCTGGTGGCGCAATGGGTTAAAGCACAGCACTATGAAGCTATCCAGAACCACTGCAGCATGAGTTTGATACCTGGCCAGGAAGATTTCCACATGGCGCAGCAGACCTCTCCTGCTTTGCCTGCTGCTCCCCTCAGCAGTGTATTTCAGTCGATCTGCCTGTTCTGCTCCCCACTCTGTCTCTGGTGAATCCTCTCACCACCCTACACCTCTGGCCTACATCCCAGCTCTTGTATGCATAAATCAGTGAAAATAAATCTTTTTTTAAAAAGTTACAGGAAGAGAGGCAGCATATCTATACAAAAGAACAGAAGAGAATAGCTTTGATCAGTTAGCTTAAGATCACTCGTGCCCTTTGTGGAGAAAATAGTGCATTTCCCTGAAGAGTCTACTTATTTAGAGAGTTATAGGGAATAGATGCAATATTCATCCACATCTGGCAAGTACAGAGTGGAAGTTAACGTTGCCAAAAAATTAAATGCTGTTCTTGCTATGACCTCTCACTATAAAGCATTTTGTGGGGCCTCCTGGACATTAAGATTATAAGGAATATTAAAAAAAATACCTGAATTTTGCAAAGGACTTGTTATGGTCTTTCAAGAATGCCACGGATCAAACTCACCAATTTAGTAACATTCGCTCAGTTTTTGTGCTTGCTGTTCCTCCTGTCTGGAACTCTTCCCTCCAATGATACTGTCCCTTACATCATTTAGGTTTCTGTTCATGTATCATCAGCTCGGAGGTAACTCCCTAGCTCCTTCTCTAAATAGCAGCTATTCTCAGCTTCTTTTTCCTGTTTTATTTTTCTTTATAGGGATTTTACTACTTAAAATTCTATCGCATATTTCTTTATTTCCTGTCTCCCCACTAACATGTGAACTCTTTGGCAGCATGGAATTTATCTATTTGGTTCATGGCTATATCTTATTATCTAGAATATGCCCTGTGGATAGGTCCTCAATAGCTATTGATATAATTAATTTAAAATGTATTATATTAGTTGACTAGATTATTTCAGTATAATGGGACATATTTGGTTTCCCTTTGAATGAGACACAGGACAGCTAAGTTTTGACGGGTGGTGAGTGGAGACAAAGGATCCAACCATGGAATTAATGTCTAGATCGGGATCATCAGGGTAGAGGACTCATTATGATATTTTTGGATTCCTAGAGACCTATGGGATGACATTTAGAACTACTCCATATAAATGGAAAATGGCAAACAGGAGACAGGTTATAGCAGAGCTGATGGAGGTAGATGATCATAAATGAAGACAAGGAAATGAATTAAAGAGAGGAAAAGACAGGCCCAAACATAGGTAAATAGAGCACCCAGCTTTCTATCTGAGCTTTCATAAGGACAAGGCTTACTCAATGCCTACTACTGTCATAGCTAGGAAAATACTGCTTTTTTTCTTAATAGCTCTGTCTTTTATAATGTTGCCTATGCCCCAATAATATGATTTGAGCCCTAGTAAGGAGATTCAAGCTGATCATATCGGATGGAGCTCTCTCTTCAGTTGTAAGAGTCTATCTCACAATGCATTAGAGTACAGAAAGGGTTTCACATGCCACTCTGGCTGATACTCGCTTGCATAAACAGTATTGGACCAGAGATATAACTGGCAAAGAAAGAGGTTGCTTCATTAACTCATGGTAACAGCATGCCATACCACCCATTTTGCTGGGACTCTGACATGTATTTGTAGAATCAGTACATGCAATCTGGTGCCCAGCTTCTCCTAATGTCCAGGAGCCTCCTTCCTCTGCTGTTTTTCACTATATGAGCTTCAGACTTTACCTTTTATTTAGTGAGTTAAAGCTCCTTTGTTTCTTGTTATACTCAACTTTTTAAATATTACATTCCAATCTTGGTTCAATAGAACCTAATACAAATGCTTTTTTAAAAAAGAAAAGGGAATCGGTCACCAAATAACACAGAATTGTGCATTATAATGCCGTCTTTTTAACTTTTCATTTGAAATAATGATTTACATGAAGCTACAAAAAAAAAAGTACAGGGGGTGCTATGTATTATTCACCTAGTTTTCCTCAACGGATACAATTTGTGTAACTATGATACATTATCAAAACTAGGAAAATATATAATGCTGCTTTCAGATGATTATTCCCCCTCCCTGCTGTTTTAGCATAAGAAACTAAGACATTAGACCTTTGATGTCAGAATTTCACTGCTATTTATATGCTTTACCTCAGAAAATCAGCCACAAATATCTTTATTCCTGTCTCTGATTACATTTTCACCTGACATTTCTGGCATAGAATGACCTTGGATTGAACCAAGTTATGCCTGATTGATGGACAGCCGGCAGTAGGAACCTCAGATTTTCCAAGTTCTACACCTAGAGTTAGTTTTAGAATTTTTAGAGTTTTCTCTTTGTTTTGCAGCAGCCAAGTGTTAGCTAATTAGCCCCATGATTTGGGTGGATCGGATCCTATCTGTACTTCAAATTTCTTCATAATTTATCCATTCGTCTCAACATTTTTGTGAAGCACAATTAGGTAACATAACAAAAGGCACTTTGAGATGTAGAAAAGCATCACATATGTGCTAAATCCTCTAGTTATGTATATTATTTATGTATTGGTTTGGGTTCTGAATCAGCCACTTTCTGGAATTCCTACTGTGTGATTCACAAAACCAGCCGCCATTGTCCTACAGGTTTGAAACATCAAGTGGGAAGACAGACTGAGTCAGTACTATTGTTTTAGTTCTTAGCATGTACCAGGAACTTTCTTGGATGATTTACTGGGTGCTATCTCATTTAATCTGTAAGATCACACTGTGAGGTAAGTAGTTTTATTTGATCAGGAAGTTAAAACTCATAGATGTTAATAACTTGTTGAAGGTCACTTTGGTGTTCAGAATTTCAAATTTAAACTAAGTCTGTCTTCTTTCAAAGCCTGTTGTATTTCCCAGGTCATGTTGCTTTTTGAAGAGCAAGGTCTCTTTGGAGAGTAACATCTCAGAGGGCATAGATATGTTTGGTCTACAGTAGTACTTAGTAAATTCTGTAGAAATGAATTTGAAGGATTTGTTTCATAAATTGGCATGTATGCAAATACAGATAGCATATAGAGATACAAATTATTTCAGCTGTGTTGTGTTTATAGGGCCACTCTTTTCGTAGAGCTTAAGGAAAATTGTGTTATAACATCCAGTTGTATTTGCAGTTAAAGTTCTGGTTGATTTAAGTATTTGAAAAAATGTATTCATTCAATAAAGCAATATACAGACCATTTCAGCTGAATTTAATATTCAGACAGATCTGTCCATAAACAGGATGTTGCAGAGTGTTATTGACAGGAGGTAGAACCGGGTGAGCCATGTGCTGAGGCAAAAGAAGAGTCAAAGTAGATGTGAGGAAAACTGAAGACATAAAGGAGCCACAATAAATGATAACTTTCAAATCACTGTCAGGCTGAGATCTTGGAATCACTGTCTTACTGTCTTAGTCAGTTCAGGCTTCTATACCAAAGAACCACAGGCAATGCTAAGTATGTAGCTCAGTGCCTTAAACATAATTATGATTTAAGGTAAGGATCTAACTTGATTCTTTCGCGTATGAATATTTATTTTTTTCAATATCATTTTTTGAAACATTGTCCTTTCCTTACTAAGTGGTCTTGGCAGCCTTGTCAAAAATCGTTTGGCCATATGTATGAGATTGTTTCTGAGTTCTTGATTATTTCCCATTGGTCTACATGTTTAAGTCAGTATCACAATGTCTTGATTACTCTGTATCTTTATTTAATGTCCCCTTAAATCATGTTCTGTTGAAGTTTTCCATTTCTTAAGTTTACTCATGAGGCTTATTTCTGCAGGGAATAAAAAGTTAGCATCCCTAGGAAGTCGTTTATCATCTGTGACTCTCCATGGTTGTAGTTAGGCAGAAACCAGAGGCAGGTCGTCAAACTGCTTCTTTTCAGAGTACCAAGTGGAAGTGAGACGGAAGCCTCCTGCCTTTTCTATTCCCTTTAAATTGTGCAATAAATTTCTCCCTCTGTGTACTTTACCTGGAGCAAGGAGGCTGGACAGGCATCCGACTACCTACGCTCCTGCCTTCTGTCACTGTCTTCTCTCTACAGCCCATTAAGGTTAGATGAGCTGTTTTTTCCTTTCTCTTCCTGCAAGACATGGGCCCCTCGTACAAAACACTATCATGAAACCTATACTAGCTCTGGTGGTGTGAATAGCATTGCCAAGTTTCCTTCCTTCATCTTAGGTTACAAATTTGGGCATGACTTTACAGGTAATGAAATTGTTTGGGGGTTCACTTTGATCAGCTCCTATAAAATACTACCTCTCTCCTTCTTATCCATTTCTACCCAAGCAGGTAATGTTCAATTTAAAGACCATTAAAGAAAAGCATCCCTCGGTGAAACAGAGGAATGACTACAACTCTACCTTGGATGGTGATTTGAAAGGCATTTGAAGAGGAAAAACATTAATTCTGGGCAACTGCCTGGCATTGCCTATTGGGTATAACATAGCAGATTAGGAGTATATATGTATTTCATGTATATATATATATCAGATATGTATAAGCCAGATGTTCTATGAGAATTGTACATTTATGTGTACAGTTGTACACATGTGTACATTTATGTTTTGTGTTTGGTAGAGGCTCTAGAGTCTTAATCTATGAACTAAAAATGTCCTTGGGAAAATGACATGCTACTCTTATGTGAGATAGTGTCAACTGGGAGTATTTGAAGACGGTAAAATAGCTAGTACAGGTGACTGTCAATAAATGGAGAGGCAGCTGAAAGTCTGAAAAAAGATACAAAATCGGAAATAGTAGACAACAAAGAAAGAATTTGCCAACAGGATAGCGCTGCCAAGCACTAACCTTCCATGCTGATGGCCAAAAAAGCTATTGCCGAATGTTGAAAAGCATCACTTGGACAAATCCATACAAGGGTCATTGCCATCTGTTTTGCTGGCATTTGTTATTCCACAGAATTTAGCCAGGTTTGAACAGAATATCTGAGTTTGAACTATGCAAAATCCTACTCATAAAGTCTTTAAATCTAAGCAACAATAATTTTTACTTCTTAACTTAATCGTTATTAATATTTGTTTCATCCAAAACTTAGTTCCTCCAATCTTGTGACATCAAATAACATTTTACATGTATTTTTCATTCTTTGATAAATTTCCTCATATAAATATAAAAGATAGAAAAACACAGTTGATTAAACCATTAACAAGCATCCTAAGTAAATTCATGGTGCAAGTAAAACAATAGTTAGGTTTTCTTTTTAGTAATATCTGGCACAATTCTGAATTTATAGATGATTGCAACAGTGGATTCTAGTGAAATGTAATAAGATACTCAGTTACTTGACAACATTAAAACTTTGTGAGTTCATCATAGTTCAGTCTGGCATAAACTCTCATTGTGCTGGGTTTGTATCTTGTGATTCTGCCTTATCCCTTCCTCCAAACCCCATCACAACTTCGGTGCTATGTTACAGCCAACTAGCACATTTTTAAATGTTTGCAATATCATTTCTTATTATTCTTCTAAAAGACTTGCTTTTTCTTTATTGGGTCATTGAAGGAAGTCTCCATTTTACAGATGGAAACAAACAAGGCACTGGGGACTAGCCACTAGCCCAAGGTCACAAGCCTAGTAGGTGGTGGAGTGACTTTATCCACTCTGGTTCTAACTCCAAATCCAGCACATTCTCCACTCTATCAGGATGCTTCTCTTGTCCTCGTATCCTTAAGGCCCAGGACAGTGTTTAGCACTAAGTTGTATCACAAATATTTGTTGACTACAATGTTGACGATGCTAATAAATCACTAACAAGTAGTTACAAGTCAGTACTATTTTATTTCCATTTTGTTCTTATTAATAGCCATCTTTGACAGGATTCAAATATTGTTTAATTTTGTTTATTGTCAAAATGATTTATGAACACAAAGGGGACTGAAAAGTAAATGTTTACCACTTCTGCAGGGAAGCCAGTTGGGGTCAGGGTGTTAAAATAGAATTTGGCAATCAAAGGAAGCTGGCAGAATAAAGAAGCTGGGAAAAGAAAAAAAATAAATATCAAAAACAAACAAGTGCCTGCATTTCTTGTATTCTCTATTTGCATTGGGTGGCACAGTCGGTCCCCAGTTATACAAGCTAAAACCCAGGAAGCATCTTTGACTTTTCCTTCTTTACCTCCCTCAACCTGCTTAAATACATTGCCCACTATAAATACTCTAAATATTTTTGTACCTGTCCTCTCTTCTCCCTTCTATGGCTGACTCTTTTGTTTCTCACTTGGATTGAAACCTCCACAACTAATCCTTCCCATTCTCACACTCTTTCCCTTCTTACTTTTTTTCTGTCCACATAAGAATAAGAATGAGTCAAGACCTCCAAGCCCTGTTATACCTTAATACTCTTTTGTGTAGGGTGTGTATGTATTTCTGTGTGTGTGTGTGTGTGTGTGTGTGTGTGTGTGTGTGTGTGTGTGTGAGAGAGAGAGAGAGAGAGAGAGAGAGAAGAAGGAGGAAGAGGAGGAAGAGTGAAGAAGTGAGGGAGGGAGGGAGGGACGGAGTTCTTAGAGCTTGTCTGGTCACCAAGTCTCTCTTCATTCACTGTGGATTTAGTGCCTTTTGAAATTATTTCAGTACTTTTTTTTTTTCAGTTTCTTTGTAAAATAAGTATGTTACCTGTGAACATTAGATATATGTGGAAGAAAAATGCTAATAAAATGGGTTTACCACCACACAAATAAAGAATGACATCAACATTTTAAATCTTATTATTTCACTCACTTCTTTTAAACTCTTTAGTGCTCTCTCTCCAACTCAGGGTAAATTTGTACTTACCCTACCTTTCTTTTTTGAGTCCTATCTGTTACAAATGAGTGAAACCAATTTGGATAACTCAACATATGCCGTTTTTAAAATTTGTTCTGTTGTGCTGTCATTGTTATTTATTTATTTATTTATTTTGGTAAATACTGGTATTTCTCACCTCTGTTCATCTGCTCATTTTATTCTCTTTGGTTTGCGTACTCTGCCCAACGTCCTCCCACATGTACATACCTCAGCTTGAAGTCCAATATAAGATAAAAGATTTACTTGAAACCTTCCATTATCATCTCTCTCAAGGTGAGCTATACATTCCTCCCCTCTGTAAGGATATAAGGTATTATATTCTTATCTCTATCATGCTGTTGTCCTTGTGCCATACAGTTCTATTTCTCCTACTATACTGTGATTACCTTTAAAACTCTTTTATTCACCTTTCTGTCCCTAAGGCTTGACTAACTCAGTGTCCACACATATTGTTGGAATTCAATAAATGTCGGTTGACTGAGTGGCAGATTTGGAAGCCTCTTGGGAAAAATCAAAGGCAAGGGTCCTAAGATGACTTGAGTTTCTATAGTAGGTTATTAAGAAAAAAATCCCAGGTGACACATTTCTAGTAATAATTCAATTTTTTCAACTGAGCAGCCTGCCAAAAACAATACTTTTATATTCACTGTGCTATAGAGTTCAAAGAAGTCAACATTCGAGGTCTTCTGTAAATTTATGAATCATAGAAGGATAGAGGTAGAAGAATCTTTAAAAGGTCTTTGAGTCTATACTAGTCATTTAATAAATAACAACTCTGAAGTGAGATTTTTTTGATAATGTGTGCTGAATAACAAGAATTGCAGAAAACCCAGGAATAATATCCACATCTCAACTATTACCCTAGTCCTTGGTGTTACTGCTTTATCTTTCCTGACTGGTTTTTACATATGATATACTTTGTACATAGTATTTTCCATATTATTGTCCGATTGATTAGGTTTCTCTAGGATCTTTCAGCATTGTAGAATCTCCAGATATGCAACTTTTCTTGACTTTTTGTTTCGCTTTCCTTTCTCCCTCCTTAAAAACTCAAATATTGAAACTTATTTGCCCTAAGAATAACCCAGGTCTTCGTTTTCCTAAGTCATAGCTTTTGACAAACATTCTGAGTCAGTGGTAACTGCTAGGAGGCTCTCTTAACCTATATGTCCCTGCTTTGCTACTGTTAATTTCAAATATTGTTTCCAACTTTATTAACGCCCTGCCTTATAGGGGTTCAGGTCTTCCAATATGAGGTGTAACGATCAAAATCTGAGGAATCATTCACAGTAAACTTCACATCAGGAAGTTAGCAAAAAGCAGTGTCAAACTCTTGTTCTAAATCCAAGGTTTAAAGAATTAAGCTTGTATATTAAAGTTGAGCTTCCCTCTTGTGGAATTCTATGAGATTAACTCCTCACTCAATACCTCTAACCCGGAGATAGACCCAGTGAGACTAATAACTGGGTGTGGCTGTCGTGCTATTATTTTCCCTCCTCTTTTATGTCAGTGGGAGAAAATGTGGAATCTATAACAAGATGGTTAATTGTCATTTTGGGCTAAATATGTTAAGCATTTTCTGTTACAGAGTATGGCACAATATGCCATTAGTAGGAAAGCAAATAGAACCTAGAGCTGGATTGCCTAGATTTAAGTTTCTAGCTCTAAAAGTGATCTTTGTGTGATCTTGGCCAGTTTATTTAAACTTGATATGCTTTAATTGCCTCATCAGTAAAATAGAGATAGCTGTTTTATATGGTTGATCTGGACATGAAATTTATTAATACCGTTAAAGTGTTTATAACAGCACCTTGCACATAGTAAGTGCTATACTGTTGTCATTATCTCAATGGCAGAAATCAGGTTATCTATTAGCAGTGTTTGCTATGGTTCCAAAAAATAGGTGACTACACATGTCATAAATGTGTCATCACTAGTTGAGACAAAAGGAATATTAAATCTCAAGAAAGCTACTTTCAGATGAATAACTCAGCTGTGACCACATGAAGACCACACAATTCAAAATGTAGAAGTATGTAAAAGTAAGAATGTTAAGGGCCATTGATAAAGCAAGATGCCATAGTCTGGCACCCTGCAGCTGTAAAGGAAATGTAAAAATAAGAATGTCAATGGCCATTGATAAAGCAAGGTGCCACAGTCTGGCACCCTGCAGCTGTAAAACTTCAAGGAATGCAACCTGAC
>PVIJ01001823.1:69214-183278 GCA_004024925.1 Scalopus aquaticus
ACCACCCCCCTTTTTGATGTATTGCCAAATTCTGTATAGTTGCTAAATTCCTTTGTATCTGTAATTGCCTTTATAAGCTGCACCAACACTGTGCTGGGGGTCTCCATTTTAGCCTACTAGACCGCTGCGTCGGTACTTCGGGCTAATTGGGACCCTAGCTCGAGCTAGCAATAAACCACCGCTTTGTAATTACATCGGATTGACTCTGTCGTAACTTGGACCCGTAACATACTTCAACCAAAATTAACTAAATAGGTATGATGACTTGAAGACCCTGCTCTAACCATATATATAAGCAGCAAAGACGAGAAAAGACAACAACGAAATTGGTTCAAAGATGAGAAGGAGTACCCACAGGAGAGCAAATTCTACAGTGCAATATAATGACAACTTGAGAAGGCTTAAAATTCACCAGGAAATTATGAGAAAGGACAAAATATGGAAGTTTAGTGTGCCACTGACATAGCTAGAGAGGGTTAATAGCCCAGATTTAAACAATTATCAGTCTTTATGTTTGTATGATCTGGAAAGAAGTATAATGTATGTCAATTAATATTTGCTGGTAAATATAGAATATTCCAAGTCCAACTTAAAATTATACTTTTGTTTTACCTTATGAACTCAGCCTATTGCTAACCGGAATCCTTCCTAGAAATCTGAGTTTTCCACTTCCACATGCTTCTTTTGTCAATGCAACATCAACTTGCACTGAATTCTTGCATTTCTGATGAAATACTAATTCCCATTTGGTCCCTCTAGGTTGGATTTTGGCATATGTATTTGCTCCCCCAATTGTTGGCCTCTCTTGGTTTCTATACCTCTTAAAGTTGACCATTGTCTGTTTTTTATTAGCTAGTCTATTCTCTCCACTTAGTCTCATTTTTTAATCTGGCAATTTATTGGTAGTTCTGGGACCCAGAGACGATGTACCTATTATGATTATTTCTATTCACTAGCAAACATAAACATAGCCCCACACATTATTGAACATAAGTACAAAATCAGATCTTTCTTTCTAGTGAAAGATTCCAAACAAATTTTGTGTGTCAAATTGGACAATTTGCCTATATTCTCTGGGGCTCATTTGTTCCACTTGTGAAATATCACGTGTGGTGAAAATACATGGGATTTTAAGCAATTTGAGCTTTTCAAAAGAAAGCAGTTGTATGTAAAGCTTAAAGACCACTCTTCCTTGCTCAGTACTCTGGATAAATTTAGTTGGAATACATTTCTGGCACACACCATAGTTCATGGAAAGAAAAATATTAAGCAAGGTGATATGACTTAGTTAGAAGTATCTGGAGTAGAACATCAGTTTATAATCCTTATGTCTTTATATAATCTTTAAAAGTTTTTAATCCTTATAATATTTAAGTAGACACATGACTGTATGCATATCACATAATCTGTCATTAAGGAAAATTGCTACCACCTTCTCAGAGTTGTTACCTTTGCAAAGGTTTAGGAAAACACTACAAATCTGTAAAATGCTCCTTTCCTTCCATAAAAAGAAATTAATAAAATATCATAATGCAAATACTAATTTAATATTTAAAATTTTGAATTCTATACTTGTTAGGATAATACTGATGGCTGTTTGGGAATCTATCAATTTTAGTATTAACATAGATAGGTGTGTTGCTGATGAATGAGAAACCTATTCATAATCTTACAGACCTCTGATGACTGTTTTATGTAACAAATATGTAATAATTGCATATGGAATCAAAATCTTATATAAAGGAAAACCACCTGATTTTACTGTTTTGTATCTTATGATAACATAAAAATTATCATTGAGAATTCTTCTTGTGATCACAAAAAAAAAAGGCAGTAAACAGTGCTCCCTAATGAGATGCATCAGAAGGTAGATACCTAGAAGTGGGATTGCTGTTGTGTTCTCAGAAATTTTTATTCAAGCATTCCTACAATTTATCCTGTTCTTGAATTTTTAAGTATTACTGGGTTATACAACTTTACTTAAATGTTAAAGCAGGAGAAACTTAGAAAGTTTCAACAGGCAGTGTTTCAAAAGGTGTAATTTAGTCTCCCCTAAGCAAACTTGGACATATTGTGATCCTAGCTAACGAATCCCAGCTCACTTCCTACCTAGTGGCAGCCTCCCTTTAATTGCAGTTAAAGTGATCAGGAACAAATTAACTGCTCATCTTGGAATCTTCCTCCTAAAACATGAGTAAAAGATTAGAATCTATGTTTGAAATGGGAACCACATGGTTTACTTGCAGATGTTTAAGCATCCCTAGCTTACGATGTAAAAGCAAATAAAGAAGTCTTCATTCATAAAAATTAATTTGATAATCACATTCTTGGAAAAGGCATTTTTTTGCTGTTGATAATTAGCAAGTATTTAACAAATTACTGATATTAGCAAACATGGATTTCAAGAGTTTCTCAATAAAACTCCAAATATGTATATTCAATTAAGTCTACTCTTAGAGTTCTAACAACTTGATTTCATTAACTAATGAATAACTCGCATCTTCCTACTTTTCTGTCAGCTTTTCTCCATTCTTAGCTAAGCTGATTCATTGATTAAATGGAGATTCCCTCCTTTCAACACCAGTACTCACTCAAAAACCCTTCTGTGCAAATACAGCATGTTTTAAAATATATAACCGAACGTTTATCAAAGGGGCCACATCAAAATATTCCCTAGCTCAACAACATGACCGAAATTCTGTGACAACTCTTCATTGTTGAAGCTAGATTTTTTTCCAGGTAGCATTGTGAATATATTCATAAGGATTTGAATTGAGATTTTTCTGACAAGGATTCAAGACATTGCCGTTGTTCTTGTCATTCAAAGTATTTCCCATCAAGTGTAACACGAGCAGAGGACAGACTATTACCCTAATCTTCACAACATTTCCTTTTGATAAGTTCACATGTGACCATTTTGATGTGTTTTATGCTATACATAAAGAAGATTCAGTAAAGATTCGCCGCTTCTAAGATTTTCAATGTGCCTGTAATATTATTAGTTATGAGTGAATTTGCTAAGATGAACAAACACAATTATCAGACAAAACCACAATCACAGCATGACTAATAAAAAAGATTTTGCCATACTTAAGTAGATCTACTTAAGTAGATTCACATTATTAAAAATTGCTTACCTCCAGAGAAGCTTTTCTTTGGTTTTAAGCTTTCATTCTCTTATTTTTTACTTACTTTGTTTTTTCGTTATTTTTATGGAATGGGCTAGAACGGGTAACATTAATGTTAATATTTCTGGAATCTTATTTTTTAAAAGATCAAGACTTGAACATTTTAACAATACTGTGATGTTGCTTTAGCTAGTGGTTATAAAATGAAAGCAATTTCAAACATTTCTCCACACCCCTGAACAATTTTGAGACTTATCCTTAGGATAAGTCTACACTGAGATATGCACTGCCTCTACACTGAGATAACATAAACAGAATAATGGTGATTCTATGAACTTTTCTTCCTATGCATACCCAGGTCTATGCAAACTTGCCTGTGTCCAGGTATGCCAGCCTAATTCACTACACCATCAATTTCTAGAAAAAAATGAACAAGCTTGAAGGGAAGCTATTTAGCAGTAGAAAGTAACAGTTTAAATAAGTTGACTCAACCAAAATTCAAGTAAATATTAAGGCTATATTTTGAATTGAAAAGGTTTTCACAATTTGTGTGTGTGTGTGTGTGTGTGTGTGTGTGTGTGTGTGTGAGAGAGAGAGAGAGAGAGAGAGAGAGAACGCTTTACACATGTGACTGTTGTGTAGTGGAAAATTTCTGGGGAATTAATTCTAATTCCTGAGTTCTAATTCTAGTGGAGGCTGGGATCACCTTAGGCAGGGTCACTATTTGAGCAATTACCCATTTCTTTCCATAATTCCAGAAAGGTCTTTAAGTATATGAGTACCCAAGAGTGCTAACCAATGCTGTGAGGAGGTAAAAACTCCTGTTTAAGAGAAACTTTTAAATACAAGCACCTTTTCCTCTAAGCTACTGAAATCAGTTAACATGCAATTAACAACCATTGGCTACATTCAACTTCACCTCTACAATATGAAACTGGGATTATGTAGACAAAGCCTAAATCACCCAAGAGCAAGTCATCAAGAGTTTATCCATGTAGGTACTTGAATATGTCAAAGGCAACCTGGAATTTTAGCTAACTTTTGTAAACCCATCAGGCTTAAAAACCAATTAGCATGGAAGGAAACAAAATTGTGATGGTTTGCAAGGTGCTCTTTCCAAAGAGAAAAGACCTTTTAAGGATGCTTGAAGGGGTTTCAATTCCTGAACAATGGCCACTCAGCCTCAGCAAGAAAATCTGTCAGATGCCTATGTTGCAGTAACAGTATAGGGTCAGGTGGCAGGCAGCTCTTCTAAAAGCTCTGAAAAATAGCCCTCTATAGCAATCAGTCTGCAATCAACCAACTAGCCTTTCCCAAGCTGCTATTCTGAGCCACGCTCTAATAGTTTAAAAGTGAGCAGAAATTTGGAAGTTAGAAATGGAATCGTTTTTATACTAACTCAAAGTTCAGCTTGGCCAGATTACTTAGAAAAGGCACTTCCCCATTCATATCAGCTTTGCTCCAACACCTTCTGGAACACACCCCTTTGCTGATTAGCCAAATGGATCCCAGCAGTGTCAACAATAAGAGAATTGGGGGCAGAATTTGATTAAATTCCTAAACCTGAAAAGATTAGGGTGACCATACACTGTTATATAGTTAAAAAGAGAATTTTATTTTTCAAAACAACATAAAACTTGAACATGTGCTCAAATTTAAATAGCTTCCCTTTAGATATTTTTTTATGACAAAATTTGGAGATGTGAATCAAAGCTGAATTTTGCAGTTGTTCTCAACATGAGTTTAGTCTGAGTTTTAGGAAAGTCAGTATTGGATCTTGGTAAAACTTCTGGGATTGATCAGAAACATCCTGGTTAGTCATTGTTCCAAATTGAGCTTTGGAATGCACACAGCAAAAAAAATTCAAAAAACTTACTCACCAATTTCAAAGTTTCTAAAATCCTATGGGAACCTCCCAAAGTTTCTGTCTACAATAGGGGCTTAATAATTGTTTCACTTAACTTTGTGTTTTCCTTCTTGAAAATGTAGAATTTATTGGTCTGTAGTTGGATGCCAAGAAAACATGTTCAGCCAAAGTACTTGACGTGATAGGGGTTTAGAATCATGAAATTTCTCCTTTCAGGGTATTTGTTTTTAATCTCCTAAACAAGCCTTAATCGATGCACACATTTCTCAGAGGTGGATACTAATCAAATCATGTCTTTTAACAGTGATAGTTTAGCCTATATACCAGACACACTCTACAGCCTCTCATGGAATTTTAGTCTAAAATAAAATTAGTCAAGATAAAAAAAATTTAGTGAATCAATAGCTCATTCAAGTACATCAATTAATCATTTGGTTGACTGATTATTTTTCCGTCATGTCACCCAGTTACTTCTAGATGGTGTAAATGCAATTGTTTGGGAGATATAGATGAGACAACGCTACAAATACAAGCCTATAATAACCTCTAGATTCAGAAATAATATTGTTATGACACAGTACTAAAATGTCATTGAGAAAGAGGGGAAATTAATATTCATTAACAACTAATTTCCAGGCACTTGCTATGTTTTATTAAATTTGTTATTTCATTTGTTCTATGCATGAATCCTATGAGGTTGAGATTATTATCACAATATTACAGATGGGAAAACTGAAGCCTGGGGATTTTAAATACCTTGTCTATGGTAGCAAGATCCAAGATTGGAGCCCAGATAGGCAAATTCTAGAAACTTTCTTATTTTCAGGTCACATCCATAATGGCTCTGGAGCCAGACTTCCTTCATTTGAATCCCTAGATTTATTTCAACTATGACCATGAGAAAGTACATTGATTCTCTGTGCCTCAGTTTCCATACCTATAAAATGGATAAGTACCTACCACAGGGTTGTTAGGAGAATTAGTGAATTAAATATCTGTAAAATTTTTAAAGCTTTTAGAATAATGCTTGGCACAAAGAAAGTACTAAGTAAATGGTTATTGTTACTATGTTTTAAATATTATCCAGTTGATAGGCTGTTTGTATTCCACAGTAGCTTATTTAAAAACATTCTTTTCCGCAAGGGCTTGCAAATGATTGGGGGGAAAGTGTGAAACTAAGATTTCCTAGACAATTTCATGCCATTTTCCCTTGAACATTTTTAAATATCAAAACTTATCAGATTATCTAGCATATTATTTTCCTACTTTTTACAAATCGAGGCCCTTTGATACATATTAAAAAATTAAACTACCCTTAATGTTATTTGTAATTTTAAGATAAACTAAATATAAAAATTGAAAATGAATTAAAATTAACGTGACAAAAGCTGCCTTTATCTTCAAAACACAAAACATTTTTCATCTACCCTTTCAACATTTGAGAAACACAAATTTAATAGATTTGACAATATGTGCTGAGTATCCTTAGACAACTAATAGAGTCTCTGAGAATCCCAATCGCCTACTGTAAAATGGGGATAAATATACACGTTTTATCTCCTTATCAAAATGTGTTAGAAATCAAATGAAACAGTGGATGTGACTGCCCTTTCTGTTTCAGAAAGCCTGATTAAAAAGGAGACGCGGTTAATATTGTGGATGGCAGCAAGTTTTCCATCGTGCTGTTTGTAGCTCATTCGCGTTTAGCTAAAAGCATCTACAAGTATTTCATTGTACTCAAAGTCAAAGAAATACAACCTTTTTTTTTTTTTTTTTTGCCATAGCTGATAAATACTATTTCAATTTTAGGAAGGACAACTTTATGAAGGAAAACTTACCATTCATGAACAGTAATGATAGTTTTCCAAGTGCTTTCTGATCCAGGTCTACTTAAGAAATTTCTAATTTAATAGCCTCACTGTTAAGCACATCAAATGCAGATATAGCCTTTATAATGCATGGTTATGTAAGAAAGTATATTTTGAGACACTGCCATATAATCTAAAGTGATATATGCATTTTAGGACACTTTTTATGGTAATAACTAGAATGAATCAGAGAATCATTCAGAATGAATATATTCCTGGTCACTGTGGGAAGAATGGCTAATATACGATGTTCATTATTTGTGCAATCTCTCCTTATTGCTATATTTGCATGCAAATGACTTAGTTTTTCCTTCAATTTAAATACAATTGTCCATTACAAACAAAAAGCCAAATGTAAAACCATAAAAGAAAATTTGTGGACTGCTTTTATTAAAAGTGTCCTGAAATAATAGAAGGAGACAGCTGCTGGTAACTGAATCCTATTTTCACATTTTCATTGGAATTTTAGCAAATTTTAGGCAAAACAGGCACGATTTCATCTCATCTAGATCTGTCTTTTTCTCAATAGTGATGGATGCAAGGAAGGGAAGTTATGAAGTAAGACAACTTCTGGGTTATTGGAGGAAGAGTTGAGGAAGAGATGGAAATAAACAAAAGGAAGGGGATAATGAAAATATCTTGTGTAGGGCCTCCCTGGTGGCACAACAGGTTAAGCGCAGCACTCTGAAGCTGTCCAGAGCCACTGCAGCACGAGTTCGATACCCAGCAAGGGAGATTCCCACATGGCACAGCAGACCTCTCCTGCCTTGCCCGCTGCTCCCCTCAGCAGTATACTTCAGTCCATCTGCCTGTTCTGCACCCCACTCTGTCTCTCAACACCCCACATCTCTGGCCTATATTCCAGCTTGTATGCATAAATAAATAAATCTTTAAAAAAAAAAAAAGAAAATATCTTGTGTAAGGAAGGCAAAGAATGAGATCTGGAAAAGTCTGCAGTTGCACAAATATAGAAGAGTAAACCATAAGTCACACACAAACCAAAAAGAGTTTCAGTCTCATTCTTGTAAGCTTACTCTTTCTCCTTACCTCATCCCCTCTCCTCACACACACACACATACACACACACACACACACACACACACACACACACTCTCAGACTAAATCAACCCTTCTAATCCTTGCTGCCATTCACATAAAAGCACAGATCAAGTTTTGACTGACAGCAAAATGACTGCACTACATCATTTTTCTATAAAGAACAATTTTAATGCTTTGCCAGAATGAAAGCAGTTTGAAATACTGACTTCTTCCTTTGTTGTGTTTCCCATTAGTTTTAACTTTCTTTAATTGCTTCAAAGGGTGTATATCTGTGAACATAAACTACTATAAACTGTCAGAATACCATAAAAATAATTCCAAATTAAAAACAAAAACAGAAAGCTTTGCCAGAGACTGGCTTGTTTTGAACTATGTCTAGAAAAGGGGATTGCTAAGCAAATTAATATTTTAAAGAGGATTACAGGAGGAATACCTAAATCACCGATTTAAACTCTTAGTTCTAAAACCAATTTAACAACCTTTGTTTACCGGTAAATAAATACTTAAAGTATTGTGGAGCTTTAGAAATCTCAGAGTTGATCTGTTTTAATTCCTTCGCTTTATAGATAGGGAAATGGAGTCCTCTCGATGGCAGATTGAGGAGCAGGGTCCCTATGTCTTGACCCCCAGTCCACTGGGCATTTTCGTTCTTCTCCATGCTATACATTTAGAGCCAAATTGCAATCTTATTTTCACTTCAGCAGCTCCCATCAGTTGCCCAAAATTGATTAGCTTTTTAAAATTTCATCTTACTACACTGCTTGAAAGTAACTAAGCTGTATTTCTTTTCAAACTTGTATGATTTACTTTTCACTATAGAAGAATTGTCTTCCTTTCAACCATTCTTAATTACTGAAGTATAATCTGAAGTTACATCTTGAAGATTTGCTGTTTTTCACAGTAGAAATTTAGTAAACAGTGGTAATATTTTATTTATATTTGCTATCCTGGTATTTTTTATCTCCTCAAGACAGTTAATAAATTAGTGTCCCTACCATGGATATAAAGGGAAAGGAAATTAACTATGAAAAATGATTTTTAGAAAAGTGCACTTTAAGACTTTTTGCTTTAGATTGTGAAATCATTTTATACCCATTATCTGATTTATGGTGCATGATTTGAGTTTTTGAATTAATCACCCTCCAAAGCACATTCATTCCTGTGCAATTCAAAATGTCAAAATAGATAAATGCATGCAGAAAGCAAGCCTAGTTTGTGCATATAAATATGGAAAATTTTCTTGAATATTTATTGAAGATTCTTTTTTTGAATGAGCATGATATTATTTACATTTCAATCAATGGATATGCTGGTCATTGCAGCCTTCCTTTTTGTGTCTCATTACACTGCCGTATCCTCATGCCTCAGTCTCCCTGCTCGATGTGGATAATGCCCTTGTTCTTGTACTTCTGATTTTCCTTTCAAAGTTTAACTTTGTGTGCTCCATTCTTTAGAGACCTGTTAAATGACTAGTTCACAGATTTGTGTATTATTCCTTTGCATACACTATAGTTCATCGATTCTAAGGCACACATTGTTTTTCAACATTTCAGTGTCTATGATGTAAAGATGTACCCTATAAATCTTTGGCATCTTATCATCTACCAAGCATAACTTGGTTGTCATTGTCTGCACGGTGAAATTTCATCACAGTTGTTTGTATGGTCTCTCTGATGCATTGTATACTCTCTTGGTATTATATGCATCACTTTTAAACATCTCCAAAAAGAATATAATGTGCTTCCTCATTGAAGCAAAAGTTACTTGAATATACAGGAAGGAACAGAAAAAGAACAGGGGCCTGAATTTGATATTAGTGATTATAAATATGTTTTCTCATATAGCAATGAATAAGTAAAGTTACTAATCAAAAAACCTTAAAATAGGGAGATTTTCTTGGATTATCTGGGAAAACCCACTATAATCACATGGATACCAAAAGTGGGATAAGGAGGCAGGAAGTATGTCAGAGTCAGCAGAGACTACAGAAAAGAACATCAGAGAGATGGTGATGTGAGAACGTTACACAACAACCAACAAAGCACCCACAATCCTCCCTCATAGTCTTTTGGTCCTGCTGCACACCGTCACCGCCACCTCCTTCGATAACTTCAATTCTGTACTCAGATTTCAAGGGTTTGTTTGGTTTATTTGTGTGTGTGTGTGTGTGTGTGTGTGTGTGTGTGTGTGTGTGTGTGTGTGCATGTTTTAATATTTCATATATGAGTGAAATCATCCAGTATTTGTCTTTATCTTTCTTATTTTGCTTAGCATAATCCCTTTCAACTGCATCCATGTTGTCCCAAATGGCAAGAATTCATCAACTTTTATAACTGAATTTATCCATTGTGTATATATACCATATCCTGTTAACACACTCATTTTGTTACCCACTCATTTTTTGTTTCTTAAACAACCTTCTTCAGATTTTCACAATATAAGATTTCTCCCCTTGGATGTGGCCATCGTAGTTTTCCCACCACCAAAGCACCCATAGACCTCCACCATAGTCCATTGTGCTCTCCTCCCAGCCCATTTTTTACTCTCCAACTTTCCCTCTCCCTCACCAACCTCTCCCCTCCTAAATGTCTCAGATCTACAGTCTGCTTTCAAGGGTTGGTGCTTACAGATTGTCTTTGTCTGATCCATTGGTTTCTCTATATTCCACACATAAGTGAAACCATCTGGTATCGATCTTTAGCCTTCTGGCTTACTTCACTTAGAATAACCCCTTCCAGTTCCATCCATGTTGCCACAAATCATACTTACATTGTTTCCATAACTTGACTATTGTAAATAATGCTAGATTGAACATGAGAGTGAATATATCCCTTCAAATTACTGATTTTGTGTTCTTTATATAGGTACCTAGAAACTGAATTGCTGTGGATTATATACAAGATTTATTTTTAATATTTTGAGGAATCTCCATACTATTTTTGATAGGGCATGAGTCAGTCTACATTCCCACCAACAGTGTATGAGGGTTCCCAACGATTCCTGAAGCCAATATTGTGGAGAGTTTTACCAGTTCTTTCTTCTATGTATTTTATGCTTTCAGGTCTTATATGCAAGTATTTAATCCATTTTCAGCTAAGTTTTATGTATGTTGTCAGATAATACTCTCAGATAGTGGTCTTTTTAGTATGACTGTCCAGTTTTCCCAGCAACATTTGTTGAAAAGAATTTCCTCTTTCCATAGTTTACTCTTGACTCTTTTATCATAGATTATTCATATAAGTGTGGGCTTATTTCTGGAATCTTAATTCTATTCCATGGTTTGTAATTCTGTTTTTATTCCAAAACTGTACTGTTTTGTTTACTAAAGTTTTGTAGTACAGTTTGAAGCCACATAGTCTGGGAGTGTGACACAGCCATTCTTATCCCTTTTTTGGTCAGGCTTGTTCTAGAATATAGACTTCCAATATTATGTTGAATAGTAGTATTTAAAGTGGACATCCATGTCTTATATCAGATTGTACAAAAAAAGCTTTCAGTTTTTCCCTGGAAAATATATTACTTGAAGCTTTGTCACATATGGCATTTATTATGCTGGTAAACATTGAGATCATTACTGACTTAAAAAGGCCCTAATCTATAGTATCTTGGTGTGCTGAAGATGAATATAACCCTGAAAATTTTTTATTAGCTCTCGTTTTGAAGATATATTATTCATTTTATATGTTTCACCGTGTAAATTTATCCAGTAGGACTGCAACAACATCCTAAATCAGCCTAGAATGATGTAATATTGCATCACATTGCATAATACCATCATGCACACACCATCCAGAATTGATGGCACCATTTTCTGAGGCAATACAATACTACTGCCAGGCGGCTGCTGAAGTAAGCTGACGTCAACAGTGCACTATACAAAGCCCTGTCGGAAAGGTTGAGCATTGAAAATATTTCAGACTTTGTGCAAGACAGTTGAAGGTACTGTTCCATAGAACTGTTACTATTTTATTCATTTAGGCACAATACAGAACAGTAATGCCTCGAAAGTGCATTGATAACACTTAGACAATTTCTGCTGTATTTGTGGGGAAGTGACATTTGCCAACCACTTCTGAATTGAAGAAGGCTTATCATCTTTACTTTGGATGCAAGGTTGGTGACCAAGACAAGCCTTGGGCCCCGCATGTATGCTGTGCTACATGTACAACACAGCTTTCACAGTGGTTAAATGACAAAAGACCATCAATGCCATTTGCAGTCCCCATGGTGTGGAGAGAGCAAGCAACCACATAAAAGACTGTTCCTTCTGCTTGGTTCCTCCTCTTTCCGGCGGAATAACGAAGCAAAAGAAGTCGAGAATAGTCTACCCAAACATTCCGTCTGCATTGAGACCAGTTCCATGTGGTGAGGGACTTCCTATTCCAGAACTTCCAGCAGAATATTCTCTTGGTTCATCTGATGAGAACAAGGGTGAGCCGACCTGTTCTTCTCCTGTTCCATCAGCATGCAGTGATCCAGATTTTCATTGTGGTGCATCATCAACCCCACACAGACTAACACAGGAAGAACCAAATGACCTGGGTCATGATTTGGACTTATCCTAGAATAAGGCAGAATTGCTAGGATCAAGACTCCAACAATGGAATCTTCTAGAAGAAGATGTCACAATTACTTTCTATCAAAAGCGCCACCAGCAGTTGGAACCTTTCTTCAGAAAGGAAAGTACTCTGGTATTCTGTTCCGATATTGAGGGCCTCATGAATGTCTTAGAAATCACTCATGACCCACAACAATGGAGACTATTTCTAGACTCTTTGAAACTGAGTCTTAAGGCTGTGCACAATAGAAACCATCTTCCATCTATTCTATTCCTGAATAGCTGTACAAGAGACAAGCGAAGAAATCTAAGAAGTAGTCTATGACTTGATTTTTTTACAGCTATTAACCGTAGACCTATTACTATTGGCATGCATTTTGTGATGTAAACATCCATTTATTGCAGATTACAAAAAAACTAGAGCCAAAATTAGAATTTGACTGTCATATTCGTGTTGAGCACATAAAAATTGATAGGAAATGACTAATTTTATTTCAGTAACATGACTTTTGTAAAAATTTGCTTACCAGTGTTATTTGAGGCAAGTCCCATTAATACCCAGCTTTTAGAGGATTTTCATTATAAATGGGTATTGAATCTTATCATATGCTTTCTTAGCATCTGTTGATGTATTCTTGTGGGTTTTATCTTTCATTTTATCAATGGAATGAATTACATTGATTCGTTTTCATATGTTGAACCATCTTTGTTTCTTTGGTGCAAATTCCACTTGATTTTGTTTGGTTTTGTGTATAATCCTTTTAACACATTGTTAAATTTGGCTTGATAAGATTTTATTGAGGATATTTGCATCTATGTTCATTACAGAAATTGGTCTGTAGTGTTCCTTTTTTGTGTTGTGTTTGTCTAGTTTAGGTTTTGGGTTCAGGAAGATGTATATATACTCAATGAAATACTACTCAGCTCTTAAAAAAAGATAAACTTTTGTCTTTTGCAATAATCTGTATGGAACTGGAAGAGATTATGCTAATTTAATATGTCAGGAAGCGAAGACAATTATCAGGTCATGTCATTTATATGTGGGATGTAGAGAGACCAAACAACGGATCAGATAAAGTCAAACCAACAAGAAAATGTAGAAATCCGAGTATAAAATTTAGGTTAACAGATGGGGAGGGGTAGGTAGAGGGGGAAAGCAAAGTTGGCAGGGACACAACAGACTGTTGTGGAGGATTATGGGTTTCTTGGTGGTGGATGTGGTATGGTAACTATACCTCTAAATACCTCTAATACCACCTATACCTCTGAATAATATACAAAGTTGTAAACAAATGTCACCTCAATAGAAAAAGAAAGAACTGAATGTAGTGAATGTATCTATCATACATATATATATATTTATACACATATGTGCATATATGCACATCAAATTCTGGCATCCAGTATAAAGTTACTAGGCATGAAAATAAGCAGGAAACCATGAAAGCACAATTTATAATGTGCAAAAATATCAAATAATTGAAATTGACCTAAATGTTAAATGGTAGTAGCAGATGAAGACACTAAACCGATTATGATAATTGTATTATATATGTACATAAAGGTGAACAGAGATGTGAAAAATATTTGAACAGATTCAAATAAAATACCTAGATGAAAAGTACAAGGTATGTGATGAAAAATACTCTGATTGGAATTAAGGGTAGACTAGGCATTGGAGTTGAAAGCTTAATTAACTCAAAGACGTAATAATAGAAATTTTCCAAATCAAAGTACAGAAAAGCAATTCAGAGAAAGTGAACAGGAACAAAACAGGGCCTCCCTGGTGGTGCAGTGGGTTAAGTGCAGCACTATGAAGCTATTCAGAGCCACTGCAGCACAAATTCAATCCCCTGCCAGGGAGCTAACCCACATGGCGCAGCAGACCTCTCCGGCCTTGCCCACTGCTTCCCTCAGCAGTATGCTTCAGTTGATCTGCCTGTTCTGCGTCCCACTCTGTCTCTGGTGAATCCTCTCACCACCCCACACCTCTGGCCTATATTCCAGCTTGTATGCATAAATAAATAAATCTTTAAAAAAAAAAATGGAACAAAACACTACTGAGGTCTATGATAGCTTCAAGGAACCTACTAGTTGTGAAATTCATCTCCTTAGAGGAGAGCAGGGAAGGTAGAGAACAGAAAATATGTATCAAGAAATAACATCCAGGGCCTCCCTGGTGGCGCAGCGGTTGAGCGCTGCACTGTGGAGCTGTCGGCAGCGCGCAATATGAGTTCGACGCCCAGCCAGGGAGAATCCCACATGGTGCGGCAGACCTCTCCTGCCTCGCCCGCTGCTCCTCTCAGCAGTGTATTTCTGATCTGTCTGTTCTGCTCCCCACTCTGTCTCTGGTGAACCCTCTCGCCGCCCCACACCTCTGGCCTGTACCCCAGCTTGTATGTATAAATAAATAAATTTTTTAAAAAAAGAAATAACATCCTCAAGTTTTCCAGAATTGATAAAAAAAATTATAAACCCAGAGATCCAAAAAGCTCAAGAAACCTCAAACCTAAGAACTCAATAAAAAATACATCAAAGAATGTCAATCATTTCTTGAAACTGGCAATGAACAGAAAATCTTAAAAAACAACTAGAGAATGATGAATAAACTTGGAAGGCAAACATTATCTGATTTCAAGATTCGTTATGTAGTTATAAAATATATAAAGCGAGGTAATTTTCCTTTTCAAGATCGAGAAATCAATGCAACAGGGCATGAGCTGAGAAAAAGATCCACAAATACATGGACAACTCATTTGACAAAGGTACAAAGGAGAGTCAATGAAGATAGTCTTTTCAGCAAATATTAGTGGACAATTACATATTGATAAGCAAGAGCAAGAGTTTTGATCCATATCTTACACCATTTTCAAAAATTAAGGTGGATTATATATGTAAATATAAAACTTAAAATTATTAGCACTTATAAAGGTCAACAATTTATGACCTGTGTGCTGGCCACCAATTTTTGTAACTCTACTCACTGGTTTTCATATTGTCTATAGATGCTTCCATGCTACAGCAGCAGAGTTGAGTAGCTATTTCTAAAATAATTTTGAGTGAGAAAGTTTGATTGATGGACAGAGAGAGATTTAGAGTTAGAGTTAAATTTTGTATTTTATAGTAACTGACACCTTTGTGGCCTCTGCACAGGGTTTTCAATAAGTCCTTTTGAATGGCAGTCACATAGTGAAAATATTTTATTTGCTGAAATTTACAAAGAAATACTTGTAGTCCAAACCACTAGCATGTATATTCTTTGTGTTCCACATTCTTTTATGTTACATAATTAGTAATTAATCAGTCATTTATTTTATTTTATTATTGTGTTTTTTCTGTGCAGGAGTTTCAAAACTTGTAGGTCTGGAAATCATATGATTCAGTGTCTTTTTAGGGGCTTATAGCAGCCTCAAATGCCCACTATACTCACAAATTGGCCACCCATGATATGTGCCTGAAAATCTGCTACCGGTTTGCACCACAGTAACTTAAAAATTTGACCCTTTCAAATTGCTCTTGCTATGAATGACTTGTTTTAAGAGCACACTATGAATGCGGCATTTATAAAGCATGAAGCCACCTTTCGCCTGGTGCTGACAAAAAAGATGGTCCATCCCTGAAGATGCAAAAGAGCACCAAAGATGATTCTAACTTTGGCAATTTTTCTGAGGCTGACCCTGGTGACATCTCATTGAATGCATTAAAACAAGCAATTGAAACTACAGGTGCAGGGCCGCCCTGGTGGCGCAGCGGTTAAGCGCTGTGCTGTGGAGCTGCCGGCAGCGGCGACGCGAGTTCCACACCCGGCCGGGGAGAATCCCACATGGGGAGAATCCCACATGGGGAGAATCCCACATGGCGCGGCAGACCTCTCCTGCCTCGCCCGCTGCTCCCCTCAGCAGTGTATTTCTGATCTGCCTGTTCTGCTCCCCACTCTGTCTCTGGTGAACCCTCTCGCCACCCACGCCTCGGCCTGTGCCCCAGCTTGTATGTATAAATAAAAAAAATAAATAAATCTTTAAAGAAACTACAGGTGCATTTCAGCACAACCTCGATATAGTATGAAGGCTAGCATTTGTTTTCTCTCCTTCTGTTTATATCTTCTGCTGATATCACCAAAATGGTAAATAACTGAAATGAAGTCAGTTATCCTTCTTCCTATAATGCCAGAACACCCAGGTGCAAAATAAAATATTCAATCTTCCATCTGGATATTTTGTGTCCATGATGCCAAATGTACAACTGATAGCAAAGTGCTTAACTATTGATGGCATTTTTCTTTTTCCCTTTGCGTATTTGGCACTTGTAATACAGTGACGTATTCAACTAGAAGTTTGACTCCTCAGTAAACTGCTTAATTACATCATTAGACACCTTCATTTCACTCACCCTAACTCTAACCTGTTCATTCACTGATGACTGAGTATAAACGGTAAAAAGTATGGGTAATGGGTAGAAAGTATGGGTAAGTGTAGGGTCCAAATCCTTTTCACCTTCTCATTACCTTTGCCGCCTTAAGGGAGATAAATAACCTCTCTTTGCGTATTTCTGCATCTGCAAAATGAAGATAAGCATACCTAACAAAATTGTCACCACAGTTAACTCAGGTAAATGTAAAGTGCCAGGCATATAATGAGAATCCAATAAATACTACCTTTTCATTATCCCTTGTAGTAGAGCATTCAGTGATGTCACAGAGATACCTTGGAACTGGGGAGGGGATGAGGTCCCCAAATTTGTTTCTTTTATTTGTTAAAACAGACCTAGAGTGACTTGAATGGTGTGAATGACAGGCCAGAGGGTAGGTGGGGCGTAGGACCTTGCATTCCCCATTAAGTATATGCAGGCCTGCTTGGGCATGTGGGCCCATTCTTTCTCGTGTGTTTACAATATAAGCAAGGCAGGAGGTCTTCTTTCATTTCTTTTAAGTAGCTACATGATTATGAAAAGGAATAATAGCTACTGCTAATCTTCCCTCTTCAATGCCAGAGGAATTTCCTTTTATTAAGGATCTTTGTCTTGGAATTTGGACTTAAGATTTTATAACCTAAATGGAACAAGAGGGGGAAAATAAGCTATTTAGTTTTGTACATTCCAACCAGAAATAATTGTCCCTCAGAGTTGTACCCTATGGATGCAGCTGTTCATTAAAAAAAAAAAAAAGTTATTTTTATTCAGGGTCAGCCCTTAGCCAACTGTGCAGGTGATGGGTGGACATCCTTGGGGTTGCTCCGCTACCTGTCTGAAGGCACTCTGGCCTTGTGAAATGCTTCCACCCCAGTTGGCCATGCCTTTCGGTTGGTCTGCATCTTCCCAGTCTTGGAAGAAAGGCATCTGATAAATTAATTGACAATAAGGTGTCAGATACCTAATGTATTATCTCTCTAAGAGATACTTTGAAAGTGATTCCTCATGAAGAGGAAATCCTTATTGATGAGAACCACACTGTAATGAGTGTCAAGGAACAAACAGGTACATAAAGAGACTGAGATTCTAATCTTCATGTCCCAACGGCCTATTACACTGGAATGTAAGCCCAGACCTACCTTGAGTTCATATGAAGTGGTAATGTTCAGAACGCTAACCTGTTCAAAATTTAATGACTATAACTACCATTCCCCAAATGTCGGTGAGCCCCTGGGGTTGAGATAACCTTGAAATAGAAATGATGTAAGGTTAAAAGAATAACAGTTTTGATCTACAAACCTGACAATAAATTTAAGTACTGTGTAGAAAAATCTCAGTATAGTTAAAACATAGAGCTTGTCAGGATCAAGGGAATGATTCCCTTTTAGTCTAAACATCTAAACTATTGGAATATCCAGTTTTAGTAGCTCACGTACTGAATTTTTGTGAATCGGGATTCACAGCCCACCAATGACAATTTCATAGCCCTTTTTTCTATATAAATGCAGCATCTTTTATGAGAATTTTGATATGACATGTTTATTTTAGTACATATTATGTAAAGATCTTAGAAAATAATTGCTGACAATTAAGTTTCTTACAAATAGCAGCATGTGTATTAAGAAATCTGTATATTTCTTATTTCATTCCCTGCGTATAGAATTCTGAACACATGTCCAAACCATTTTACTGTGGTCTGTATACCTGTCAAAATAGCCATGATGTGATTTAAAATTTTCATTATTTGAGCTAAATCGACATAAATTGGAATGAAAGCACTATATGATTTTATAAGCAGCAGGACTGAAAGCTTTACATTTCAAAAACAGGAGACTAGATGGATGGGCCCTGAATTGCTTGAATAGCCTAATTTATTGCAGTAGGAATAGATTTAAATCTTTTTTAAAACCTCACTGGATATAGACAGGCCTTATTGGCACTTAAAATGTGGCAACAGGTTCTTTGTTAGTTAGTATGTGCTATACTCATAGGTAAAAAAAAAAATGCACATTCTGTGGGGTGGAGGAGATGGGTATTATATAAGCTTCCCTATTATGACCCTATTTCCTGAGGAAAAATTCTATTTAAAATAAGACTCCAAGTCTACCCTCTACGGTCCTTTACCCTTCCCAGACATACAAACCCAAGGGTATGTTGCTCTTTCCTCACTCACTCTGGCTGATGTTGTTCTCAGAAAATGATTGTATGTCAGTCATTTTCCCCTTATAATGAACTCAAATCAGTATGTATGAGAAGAATATCCAGTATTTAAATATAGTGTTTATGTAGTTGCATATATTCGATTGAAAACTATGTCAAAATAACTCTGTATAAAAAGAGATAAGTTGTGAAGTTTTTTATTCAGGTTCACTTTAAGGAATATGATTTACATTAGTCAGGCAGTAAATGTTCCATTAGCAACTCAGAGGAAGGGAAGTAGGCTTGAATGAAACCCACATCTGATTATGAGCCATAGAGCACAGACTTTCTTTAGAGAGAAAAATTGACTCAGTCCTTCTGAAAAAGGAATTTCTTTTATTCTTAAAACAAAAAGAAATTAGCTTTCCTCCTATTGTGAGTTTTCACAAAGTAATTGTAGAAAATGCCATTTAAAAATTCATTTGTTACTATGAATAGGCCAATAGAGGAAAACAGAGTGATTAAAAATAAATTAATCTATCAAATAAGATAAGAAAGTAACTAATACTTAGTTATTTGTTTTCTGTTCACCTTGCTCATTCGAGGAGCTGAATTAATTGCTTTATATCTTTCCTTCTTGTGTGCATGCGAGTATGTGTATGCATGTGTGTGTAATTCCTTTTCTTTCAATAAAACGGTATCTTACTAAAATAAGCAGCATTTTCAGAGAACTTCATACTTGCCCAATCATTAAGAACCACAGACAAGGAGGTCACTGGGCAGCAATTACTTAAGAAAATACAGAACATAATAAATTGGCTCATTTCTCCCTATATTGAAAAGTTCAGTCATCAGCCAGGAAGGAGCAGGAGAGTTAATATTTGGAGAGGTGGGGACCTCATCAGAGTAATATATTCCCTCCCAATGGGGCACCAGATTACATGGATACTACTTTCATAACCGATTCAAATCTTGAGGAAAAATCCCTATTTTGAAGAGGATATAATCAATCACATTTTATTAAAAGGGCTATTCAGAAGACCTTTCATGATTTTGTAAAGTCAAAATATCAAATTGTTGCCGCATTACCAAGGGCACCCCAGGACACCCTAGCTTTCACACTCTAAAGGGATCCAGCCTTCTGTGCATACAAAGACAAAGAATACTCTTAATGTGAAAGAATTGTAATAGAATTAGTGCGCATAGAGAAGAGAAAAAAGGATAATAGTTTACTAACAAGAAGCCCAGTTACCCACTCCCTGGTGGGTACATGTCCAGCCAAATAAGGTTGGCCTAAAGCAGGGCCACTGAGGCCTGAAAACTTGCCACAAGTCTAAGGCACCTTCTGGTGGGGACCCATGGGAAGGAGGAAACAAGGGCCAGGCAAGTTTGGGATGAAAGAAGGAAAAGACTACATTGAGAGAAAGGCTGCCATTGTCAGCTTCCCCCACTTGTTTCTCACCCACGCGTCTCCTCGTGTACCCATCCAAGCCCCTGGTGCATGTCCAAAGCCAAGAAGCAAGGAAGCTCTTCTTCTCCATGTGTCTCCCTCCAAGCCCACCTGCCTTGCGTGTTACACAGTTACAACTGTCCACTCAGCTCTACCCCTACTTCCTAGTAGCTACTCCAAGGCCACCTCATGTAAATGAGGGTGGGGAACATGGTTTACCCCCCTTTTATGAAGATGCCTCCGTTGCATGGCTCTCATTTTCTATGAGTTTTTCCCCCCTAGGAACTCTTTGAGATATTTACATGTTAAGGCTTGACAAAATTTCAAAGAAATACCCTTTAAAACTTGATTATAGGTTATTTTTTCTAAAAAATATGCAAATCAAAACCACTTTACCGAGAATGCCCCATATCAAAAGAAAAAAACAAAAACAGATACAATGAATGTTGTTGAGGGTATGGAGAAAAGGAACCTTACACTGTTGGTGGGAATATAGACTAGTCTAGCCCCTGTGGAAAGAAGTATGGAGTTTTCTCCAAATATTAAAAATAGATCTATCATATGACACAGCATTTTCATTCCTAGATATCGACCCAAAGAACACAAAAACACTAATTCTGAGGTATATAAGCACTCCTATGTTCATTGTAGCATTATTTACAATAACCAAATTATGGAAACAATCTAAGCTCCCAAATACAGATGAGTTGATCAGGAAGATGTGGTGTATATATACACAACGGAATACTACTCAGCTATCAAAAAAGATCATCTCTTGCATTTGTGACAATATGAATGGATCTGGTGGGCATTATGCTAAGTGAAATTGACACCGGGAAAATGAGGCCTTTTAAAACTTAGACAAAGGCAGTGCCTCAGTTGTTACATGTCACTATCTTGGTTCTGCATCCACGCGCACATTTATAAAATTACTCAGGTTTAGGGAAAAACAACATTGGGATTTATTTAACAAACAGGGAAAGGCAAAACATTACTAAAATTAACATAGGGAAAACAAAAGTTACTAAAGTTAACATATGGCCGTTTACCTTACTTAAAATAATGTCCAGTCCCTTAAGTTCCAAAAAGGTAGTAAAAATGGCATGTTCACTTAAAATAATGTCCAGTCTTTTAAGTCCCAGAAAAGTAATAAGGATGGCGTGTTCCCGCCACTGCTGAAATAGAACTTGTCTCCCAGACAATAATAGGCCACAATTTCAACTCTGCATCTTCTTCCTTATGTTGATGAAGGTTTCCTGCCTGCCACTGTTGTTGTGGGCCCCAACTTCATAATGGCGTTTTCCTTCCGACGTGTACCGATCAGACTGCAGGCCAGGTTCCAACTTGCAAGGACGACACAGTATGCAACTAAAAATGCTTTTAAAACCACCTTAATGCTCCAGCACATCATTAGACCAACAAGACTGTAAACAGCAGCTACAGAGGCCAGACGGCCCATCAGACTGCACTCACACATTTTAGAAGGGGCCCTTTTTGGGCATCTGCCTTCTTTCTTTGGTTACTTACAAAGCCTCCAAAGTCCCTGACCCTAAATCTTCATTTTCACCTTGTGGCGAGCTATCACCTCCTACTTTTCTTCTACATAATGACGTCTCCTTCTTCTAGTTCTACATAATGGCGTCTGTCCCCCTCTTCCTTTGGGGCTCCTATTTAAAATCTCCTAGGCCCCGCCTTCCTGCCCCAGGTAAGCAAAATCCTGTAGAATTCTCCAGAAGTCCACCTGGCGGGGCTTCAGATCACCTGGCTGCAATTTACCTTTAATAGTAAACCCCTGTAGGGGCGCTAGTTCACCAGACTTTGACTCAGCCCGCTTACAAAATAAGACAAAGGGAGAAAGACAAATATTGGATGATGTCGCTCATATGTGGAATATAGAGAAAAAATAGGAATTGACAAATCTAAATCAAAACAAATCCTAGATTTATGACTGCCTAATTAAGGCTGCTAGAGGAAGAGGGGGATAAAAGGTGGAAGCAAAGTGGGGAGTGGGACCCAATGGCCTGGGGTTGTTTTGATGGTGGATGTAGTGTGGTAGCATAGATCTGAGGAGGTGAGAACTTATTTCCCTAAACCATGTACAGTACTGTATGTCAATAAAGAAAAAAAAAGAAATTTATTCTTCAGAAATACTTACAAAGTGTATAATGATATATGCAAAGTAATGTTAATGCATCATGATTTTTCACTGTTAGAAATTAGAATCAGTTCAAAGGCTCATTAATATGTAACTGAAAAAATTACATATAGCATTTAAATGGGGCATTATATGGGATACTGTTAAAATGTGTATATTAATATAAAAAGGAATCTATGAGATAGTATTGAACAATAATTGATCATAATCAGGATGTCTTACTTGATTCTTTTGTCCAAAACATGGGTAGGAAGCCAAGTAATGGAAGTGAGAGGATTTATCTTCTTGGATATTACCTGAAATTTTAGCTCCATTTTTTAAATTATTATTATTATTTTTTTAAGATTTATTTATTTATACATACAAGCTGGGGTACAGGCCAGAGGCGTGGTGCGGCGAGAGGGTTCACAGAGACAGAGTGGGGAGCAGAATAGGCAGATCAGAAATACACTGCTGAGGGGAGCAGCGGGCGAGGCAGGAGAGGTCTGCTGCACCATGTGGGAATCTCCCCGGCCGGGTGTCGAACTCGCATCGCGGGTTGCCGACAGCTCCACAGCACAATGCTCAACCGCTGCGCCACCAGGGAGGCCCCATTTTTTTTTTTTAATAAAAGCTCATTATTATTCATTTATGTCAAGGAAAATATCAGCTGTATCTTCATTGCTGACTCTTGTCTCCATCAAAGCCCCTAGTCACAGGCTCTGGGCTGTTCTTCAAGTAGCACTCTGAGAAAGGCCTTCCCAGGGCCTCCCTGGTGGCGAACAGGTTAAGCCCAGCACTGTGGAGCTGTCAGTGGCTGCTGCGGAAGTTTGATGCCTGGCCGGGGAGATTGCCACATGGCACAGCATAACTCTCCTGCCTCACCCGCTGCTCTCTTCAGCAGTGTATTTCTGTCGATCTGCCTGTTCTGCTCCCCACTCTGTCTCTGGTGAGCCCTTTCACTGCCCCACAACTCTGGCCTGCACCCCAGCTTGTATGCAAAAATAAATAAACCTTTTTTTTTAAAAAAAAGGCCTTCCCATCAATGAAGAGGGCTGATTCCCTCATGGCTGCCATCCAGAGCTTAAGTTTTGGAGTGTGGTCTACACACTCACTTCACTCAAGTGCTTCAAGCCATTCAAAACAGGGTCAGAAAGATAATCCATCACAGAAAGGGAACTGCCACCTAAGAAATTGTCTTCTTATTGATCAGAACTTCCTCTTCCTTGCCGAATTCTTTATGTAAGTCTTCTTTTAGGCCAGTGCAGTCTTCCTTATTTTTTTTTCTCTAAATTTACTTATTTTCTTATTTACTTATTTTCTTATTCTTCTGAAATAACCGCTCAGGCTTATTTTTCAGGTTGATGTTTATGACTCATGCCAGACCTCCTTGGCCTTTGGGACCAAAAGTGTCCTCTTGGTGTACAGGGTGGAAGCTCATGTTGTACATGGATCAGGCACTCAGGAACCAGCCCCAGGTGTGGGCTGCCCTTAGCCAAGCTTCTGGCAGACACCCCCACACCCCCTCCTCCCCGACATTGCAATGCAACTCAGACTGAACTTCTGCCATGGGTTTGCAGGCAACTCAGAAAATTAGCTCCAACATTTTAATTCATAGGGGCGATCCTTATAAATTGTCTCTCATATTAGAGGACCTTTTCAATTACTTTATGATGAACAATCACGTGGGGAAGATACATTAGTCTAAGATAACTTCAGTCAATACTAGTTTGGTTTTATTAATACAACTTCAAGAATAAAACCTAAATCATTGATCAATTAATATCATTTCCAGAATTATGTCATAGATCTGTGCTGTGCATCTGTTGTAGAAACCACTGGATTGCTAGAAATTACAATAAAAAGGAGTGTGAAGGAAGCCCTCCACTTAAGTTGTTATGTGGGGTCCCCAGCCCCCACCCTTTGTTCTTGGGATGTAGTTTGGGGCCAAGTCCTGGGTGAAGCTAGAATGAAGAGTCAGGCAGGGACCCTCTTCCCGGACAAAAGTGTGAGGGTATCTGCTAAGAACAGCAGGCGACATTATGGCCAGATTAGCATAACCAGCTAGGCCACTTCAACAGGAAGTTGACTGTAAATAGAATTAGAGGTAGGATGCTTTGAACAGTAACAGCTTTGGAGGCCCCCTGCCCCCTGCAACTTCCCCTATTCCCTGCCCCCCTAGTTGGTGTGAGACTATGATGCATCCCCAATCCACATCCCCACCTGGCGCCATCCTCCCTACTGCCCACCTTCCCTGAATCTAACCCCTTCTAATAAAAGTGGAGACTGGGCCTGGCAGGCGGTCATATCTCCTGAGAAGTGAGCCTTGAGGCTCTATCTCCAGAGAGTGGCCCCTAGGTGGCCTTTTCTCTATCTCTCACTACTTGGACTCTTCAGTCGTTTCTTTCTCCATCCTGCGCTGCTTCCAACATTGCCGCCCCTTGAGGCGACGTAGATCAGAGGGACGCTCTTATAAAAGATTTATATGCTACGTCAAATTCATTTGTTCAACAATATTTACTTAATATTTACTGTGGTGTCCTATACTGTGATAATACTGTAAGAGTGAATGGTACAATATTTCTGCCTTTATGAAGCTGATTTTCAAGTGAGCAAAACAGTAAGTGAATAGACTAGTAGACATGCTATAACATAAAGCGGTGGTGTGTTATGGAGAAAAATAAAGCAGGTTTAGGGAATAGGAAGGAGTGCAATGGTTGTTCTAAAAAAGAAACCATCTTCTCTAAAAGCTCAATGAATGAGTGTTACAGAGATATACTGTGACTTCACAAACTGCAGTTCACTTGACTAAAGAAATAATTTAAAGCTTCGTACTTTAATATGGAAAATATATCTTTGGAAGATGAGTGTGTTACAGGGTAACCCCGTGGGGTGCCTGTCTGGGTTCTCACCCGTGCACTTAAAAGAGACTTAAAAACTCAAATGCAGGCACACACAATAAAATTAATAAAAAGATTTATTTACAAAAAGGGAAAGGAAAAGATAAAGAAATAAATTGGTGAAAACGTCCTACCAGTTCCGCTGAGCTGGAATCTATCGCTCACTCAAGAAAGACTCTGGTAGATCCACGCCACGAACCATAGCCCCCTGTCCAACCTCCCAGGTCTGGTTTTTAAGTCCCAGAACCCCTCCTTAACTCCTCCCTTAGTCCTCAGTATCCTTTCTTCAATGATGATGGCATTCTGGGATTCATAGTCCTAGGTGTCTTGGATTTCTCTGGCTTGAGGTGGGGGTGGGGTCCTGGGACACTCCCCTTTCCTGAGGACCCCCCTCTCACAAGTGGACAAATGGACAAAAGGAAAATTTCTCCTAGTGTTCCATGGATCATCTTCATAAGAATCAGCTAAAACTGCAGATTTCCAGCTTCCAGATTCTAGAAGCCTGGAAATATTCAGAGTGATCCTTTCTTACACTGATTTATAAAAGAAATACCAAGATAAAGTTTTAAAATTTAAGAGAGAGCAACAGTGCCCTGACCCTGCAGGAACAAATGACCCATGTCATGCTCAGGGGAATAATAAGCAAACCAAACTGATGAGAAAGATGGTTCAGAATGATAGGATGTTTCCCACCAAGCTAGGGAGTTTAAACTCTTTATAGAAAGGTGAACCATCAAGTATTAATGGCTGAGCAATTAATATTTAAAAACAATATTTTAAGAGTATTAGAACTACTTATATTATTAGCAGTATTTAGGATTATTAGAAGCAGTGGCAGTGTATAGGATATATTGGAGATGAGGATATCTGTAACAAAGATCTGATAAATCTATGGCAACAGTACAGGCATGAGACATTAAACATGAGACCTTGCTCGATTTCAATAATGAAAGCACAACAGATAAGGGGGGTATTTTTAAGTAAGTAAAAACAGATCTCTGCAACTGAGTTGATTATAAGAATGAAGAAAGAGTAAGAAATGACTCAGAATTCGAACCTGAATAACTGACAGAATGGGCTTCTGATTATTATTGAACACCATTAACTGGCTTGATGGGGATGATACTCATAAATGATTATATAAAAGTGTAGGCGAAAGAAAGCTATTACCTTGTTCCTGCAATTTTTCTAAATTTGCCAGTAATCCAAGAAATATGATTAGCATCTGCTCTTGTACCTCTACTCAAGTTAACCACAGGAAATAACCCCTTGCATTTAGGAAGCAGTGCTTAGGAACAATTTTGAATAATAAAGAAAACTGAAACTAATCCTTTACAGCAACTATTAACAATGCATTGGTTGAGGAGAAAGTAGAATCTAATTATACCTTTATGATTGTCAGTGTTAGTAGAATTTGGGGGAAAATTTATACTACTTCATGTGTGGTTCTTCATTTATAACACATACACTTAAACATAATAATACACTAAGTAACAATTACTATTGTATGATGTATTAAAGTCTTTCAATTATGCAATGATCTATATGGAGCAAACTTCATTAAAATCTCCTTTTCAAAAGAATGAAATATGCATTTTTCTAAACAAAGGTGTGGTAGAGTATGTTCAAAGATAAGGAACAGGTAGTTTCTGGTTAGCATATTCCATACATTTAAAATGAAATCAGTTGGGAACATGAATATCTTCCTTAACATTTTCTTTCTCTACATGCACAGGTTTACACACATAGAGGTCTGTAGAAAAATATGTGTAATTTAATACTTTTCACCGCATTTTGTGCCTTTTGAATTATGCATCTTGATCAAAACATGTTTACAAACACAGAGAATGGCCATATCTGTTTTCACATTTCTTTCTCCACAAATACAGTCTTTTATCTGCCTTATTTTGAAGACAAATCATGATTCTAGCTTCCCTTAATTTTCTACTTGGAAAGAAAAAGCAAGCAACTATAAGTATTAGACTGCCGCCTACTTTTGTCTGAAGCCAAGCATACCGATCAATTCAGTTTGGTATTTTTGAGTATTCATGTGATTGTTTTGTATAAAAGGATGCGTTAGGCTTCAGAAATGGCCACGTATCCCTTATCAGAACAACTCTTCTACGGATAACACTACTCTTGACAAAATATTTTTGTGAATTTTGAAGCACTAGATTGTAACCAAGCAGTAACTGTAGTAGATTTGAGAATTGGAAGAAAATTGAAGTAGTAATTGAGATTCCACATACTTTTCATGGCTTTTAGCCTGAGTGCACACCCCAGTGCCAGCTTTATGGCTCAGACTGATGAAAAGTTGTAGTCTAACTGACAAGGAAAAACAGAAGAAAGCTTCTGGGCAACCACAGCCACTGAAAAGTGAGGAGAAAATGACGAAAATAAGAATTCCAGGGAGGGAGATTCCCTAATACTGTAAATAGTCTCCAACCAAATTTCTGACTGACCCATGAACTATATATGAATGAAGCAGATGCGAAGAGTCAGACTAATCGAAAACTACTGAATTGAGATTTGAACTGTCACCCAACCAGGGAAGCCATTGCCCACATTAATAATTCAACCATACTAATTACACTGGTCAACAGTGAGATCGTTACTGACTTAAAAAGGCCCTAATCTGTAGTATCTCAGTGTGCTGAACATGAATATAACACTGAAAATTTTTTATTAGCTCTCGTTTTGAAGATCTTTCATATAATTCATTTTATATGTTTCACCGTGTAAATTTATCCAGTAGGACTGCAACAACATACTAAATCAGCCTAGAATGATGTCATATTGCATCACATTGTATAATACCATTATGCACACATCATCCAGAGTTGATTGCATCATTTTCTGATGCAATGCAATACTACTGCCACGTGACTGCTGAAGTAAGCTGACGTCAGCAGTGCACTATACAAAGCCCTGTCGGAAAGGTTGAGCATTGAAAATATTTCAGACTTTGTGCGAGACAGTTGAAGCTACTGTTCCATAGAACTGTTATTATTTTATCCATTTAGGCACAATACAGAACAATAATGCCTCAAAAGTGTGCTAATAACATGGACAATATCTGCTCTATTTGTGGGGAAGTGACATTTGCCAACCAGAAGAAGAGTATCACTTCTCAAGTAAAGAAGGCTTATCTTCTTGACTTTGGATGCAAGGTTGGTGACCAAGACAAGCCTTGGGCCCCGCATGTATGCTGTGCTACATGTACAACACAGTTTTCACAGTGGTTCAGTGGCAAAAGACCATCAATGCCATTTGCAGTCCCCATGGTGTGGAGAGAGCAAGCAACCACATAAAAGACTGTTCCTTCTGCTTGGTTCCTCCTCTTTCCAGCAGAATAACAAAGCAAAAGAAGTTGAGAATAGTCTACCCAAACATTCCGTCTGCATTGAGACCAGTTCCACATGGTGAGGGACTTCCTCTTCCAGGACCTCCAGCAGAATATTCTCTTGATTCACCTGATGAGGACAAGGGTGAGCCGACCTGTTCTTCTCCTGTTCCATCAGCATGCAGTGATCCAGATTTTCGCTGTGGTACGTCAACAGCCCCACACAGACTAACACAGGAAGAACTCAATGACCTGGTTCATGATTTGGACTTATGCAAGAACAAGGCAGAATTGCTAGGATCAAGATGAAGAATTTCGTGAAAGCCATGGACCGGACCTCGCCAGCTTTCCAATACCTGCATGAAAAATTTCCTCGACTCAGCGAAGCAAAGATTAAAGAGCGAGTTTTTGTGGGTCCTCCCATTCGAGAGCTCTTCAAAGATCACCAGTTCAACAACTTGCTGCAGGGTGATGTGAAAGAAGCATGGAATGCTTTTCACTTAGTGTCTACAAACTTTCTTGGGAATGTTAGGGCAGAAGACTACAAGGAACTAGAAGAAGACATGCTGAAGCAGTATCAGAAACTTGGCTGCAATATGTCTCTAAAGATCCACTTCCTTCATTCCCATCTGGATTTCTTCCCTGAAAACTGTGGTATGGTTAGTGATGAACATGGCAAATGTTTTCATCAAGATATCGCATCAATGGAGCAAAGATACCAGGGAAAATGGTCCATTACAATGCTGGCTGACTACTGCTGGACACTCCCCAGAGATGCTCCTGAACAGCTGTACAGGAGACAAGTGAAGAAATCTAAGAAGTAGTCTATGACTTGATTTTTTTTACAGGTATTAACCGTAGGCCTGTTACTGTTGGCATTATTTCATGATGTAAACATCAATTTATTTCAGATTACAAAAAGAACAGAGACAAAATTAGAATTTGACCATCATATTCGTGTTGAGCACACACAAATTGATAAGAAATGACTAATTTTATTTCAGTAACATGACTCTTGTAAAAATTTGTTGAACAGTGTTACCTGTTTAAAGAAAACAATCCTTTAGGAAAAGATAAATAAATAAAATCTAGAGTCTCCATAAGATAAGATTTGCAACCTCAGAGAACAATCCAAAATATTCAGAATATGATGAATCATGGGGATCACCAACTCTAAAAGAAGAAAATCATTAAGAATATATCAAGATTTTATAACTATTCTATTATTATAAATCCTAAGATTTTATAACACAGCTTTTACAACCATGGTCAGGGACATAAAGAAAGTATACTTGTTATGAATGAAAAGAAATCTCAGTAGGAAAATGAAACCTATAAAATGGACAAAAAGGTACATTCAGTGTTAAAAAATACAGTTTCTTAAATAAAAGTAAGTTACTGAACATACTGAAAAACAGAAGAATACATGTTAGGCAATTAAAGATAGATCAATAGAAGTTATCCCATTTTAATAATGGAAAAAACTTTAAATGAGAAGCTACCTGACATAGTATAATCTACATTCTAGAAAAAGAGAATTAAGAATGGAGCAGGAAAGATAATGCAAAACTCTAATTATTGAATATGCAAAGCAATGGTCCTATCTAAGAAAAAGGCAAATATACATTTTATGTTTTAAACTTTAATTGTATGTGTCCATCATTTTTGTGTTTCTTAAATTTAGTTATCTAAAAAAAACCCTACTATCATATTATAGAAAAAAGTTTCTATAACAGGAGGGATGAACACAAGGGAATATGGTGATGACTCATGGGTGATGTGGTGGAGGGAGAACTACAGGGACTACAATGAGGTAAGAAAATTTTTTTAATAAATATATAAAAAGGGCCTCCCTGGTGGCACAGCGGTTGAGCACTGAGCTGTGGAGCTGTGGGCAGCATGCTATGCGAGTTCGACGCCCAGCTGGGGAGAACCCCACATGGCGCAGCAGACCTCTCCTGCCTCGCCCACTGCTCCCCTCAGCAGTGTATTTCCATCAATCTGCCTGTTCTGCTCCCCACTCTGTCTCTGGTAAACCCTCTCACTGCCCCACGCCTCTGGCCTGTACCCCAGCTTGTATGTATAAATAAGTAAATCTTTAAAATATATATATATATGTATATATAAAAATAATTACTCTAACACCAAAAAAAAAGTTTACCAATGCCTTTGATGGGCGATTAGCTATAGAAGTATTGTTTCTTGACAATCTTTTGGAGAATTACTGTATTTTTCCATCTCTCCTATTCAACAGTATTTCAGTAACATGAAATATGTGTGTTTTTTTTTTAAATGTAGAAGTCGTGAGCAAATGTGGTTTTCAGTTATCATTGTCCAACTCTACTTTTTCTCCTATTAGTATTCTATTATTGTAAGTTAATTTGGCATGATGATAATAGTTAAGAGCCTTTGAAGAAAGTTTCATAGTCATTATAACAGTAACTAGCATTTGTGAAGGCTTTACTGTACTCCAGGAATCTTGCTATGTGCTTTATGGGAATAAGCTCCCTTAATTTTCACAACTCTCAAACTAGCTCCCAATTACAAGACATGCTATCATCAAATAACCTATCATGCCTACTTTTGTATCAAATATATATCATAATGAATCATCTCAGTACCTAATTCTAAAATGAGTAACCCAGTATAATATAAAGTAACCTGCTGTTTTGAAAAAGAAAACAATGCAAAATAATGAAAGTCTTAGCTTTAGAAGATTGGACAAATTCCAAAGAATATCTTTTTTTTAATCAATTACATGGAATAATAAAATTTACAGTCAAAGTTAAAATTAAGGAAATATATTTCACCCAAGGATAATTATAGTTCTATGACCAATTCATTGATTCATATATTACTCTCATTAATGATATAATTTTTTTTGATTTAAGAATATGTAATAAAGTTTATTCCATAAGAGATATTCCCCCCCAAAATCTTGAAACATTACATTCATTGTATTAATTTCGTTGTTCCTGAATATTTAGTTTTTATATCCACGCTTATTTAATCTTTCGAAAACTGACAGACCAGGCTAGGTGCATTATTCTTTCTGATGTAATTATACAAAACGCGAGCTTGGGAGAATACAGGAGACTTGCTAGAGAAGACACAGTACATGTGGGAGTCCAATGTAACAAAGCATTACTTAAGAGTTGGTACATGTATATAATGGAATACTATTCAGCAATCAAAAATGATAAACTAATGCAATTCGCAGCAACATGATGGGAATAGAAGGGATCATGGTCAGCGAAATAAGCTAGAAGGAAAAAGAAAAATATTGAATGGTTTCACTTATAGGAGAAATATAGTAGAGCCAAATAAGAGATCAGAATGAAAAAATAACACAAAAAACAAAAACTGGCAGGCAACCATAAATAAGAGACATTCTGCAGGGGAGGGGGAGGGAGAGGGACCAAAATAGGGGAGAAAAGAGCACAAGGGACTGTGGTGATGGTTTACCGGTGAATTGGTGGTGGGAAACCTATGGGGAATACAGAATAATGAAAAGGATATAAATAAAAATTTTTTTTAAAGGTTTTCTTATTTCCCTTGGGTTGTCCAATAGAAACCACAGCTGAAAAGAAAAAATTTGATACCAAGCCACCAAGAAGATTTTTCTAAAAGGTCTCTCCACCTAGCTGCCCAGAATAGGGTCCATTGTAGGCTACCTTAATGATGTCCCAACTCACCCATACCACCACCCTAATACTTCACTCCAGCATACAAGGAGTACACCAGAGAAGGTAAAGTGCTACCAGTGTAATTCCTCTGTGTCCTTATGATAGTGGGGAAGGAGTGTGATTTTCTTCTTGGAACCAAGTTGTATGGCATTCTAAGGAAAGACTCATAAAATTTGGGGTGCATGAAATAAGAATAGAGAGATACTTATTCTCCAACTTTGCTTCAGCAACAGGATTACTGTTGTGTTCCGATGCCTACTTGATTAGGGAAAAAAAAAAGATTTGGGAAAAGAAGGAAATACTTAAAGAAGTGTCAGAGAAACAACCTGTGCTGCTACAGCTCAACACTGGAATCATACCTGAGTGTCTACGGTGGGAGTGGACACTGAGAGAAGTAGCTGGGAGTGGGTTCTCTAGTGGACTGTTGGTCAAAGAATTTGATAGGGGGTGAAAACAACAGGGAACTGTGTAGTGGGGAAGTCCCAAGGGTCCTCAAAAAGACTCAAATCTGTACATCATGCAAGAGTCAACATTGAGTGCCTGTCAAACAGAGAGACTGAGAGAAAATTAGCAACAACAGCCAAAATGTTTGCAAAAGGTCACCAGGTAATTAAAGAGATGCTGTTTTCATCTAGCTCTTCTTCTAATGGATAACAGAGAATCAACTGAGAAGAAAGGATAGAGATGGTTAACAGAGTACACCCTCGCACACCCTCTTCTTGACTTCAGGTCTTGAAAGTTCATTGCAAAGCTTTCATTGGAGGAAAGGAAGAACTTGCTATTAGACATGAGACTGAAGTTTATAGTTTTGCTACCTATGTTTACATCGCTAAAAGATACAGGATTTAATTTTGCTTGTTTGTGAGCTTTGTATAAAATGTCTAGCTAAGGACATAACTCTGTTATATTTGCTTTAATGCTGTCTGTCTATTATAACTGACTTATACGTGTAAATAATTATAGTTTTTCCCAATAATTCTAGAGAAGTAATCTGTAATACAGCACTAGTTGTATATTAGCACTATTCTAAGGTGTGTGTGTGGATAGATATACATGTAGAAATATTGATAGATGTAGATGTGGCCAGTGTGACCTTAGACAAGTAAGCTACCCTTCAGTGACTCAGTTTTCACATATACGTATGACTTTAGACATCACAAAATTGATTTAATTTTCAAAACAAATCTATGAAGTGTAAGCACCACTATCTCGTCATTTTTACATATGAAGAAACTAAGACCCTAAGAGGGTAAATCCTTTATTTCAAGCCTGTGCTAGAAAAGCTGAGATATACCTACAGTTTGGTTGGAGATATAGTAGCCTCTACTAATTTGGGCCTTCTTTGTAGGGAAATACCACATTCTGCTGTTGATTAGCCTTAGGGTTGTTTCTAGTTTGTTTGTTTTGGGTTTTTTTTTTTTTTTTTTTTTTTGATACTGCAAATGCTACCTGGTCATGTGTTCTGGTGCACTTAGTCAAGAGTGTCTTTAGGCTCTGAGCTTAGAAATGGGTTGACTGAGCTATGGGGTATCTACATCTTGGAGTTTACTGGGTAATAAAAATATTTTTCAAAATGACTAGCAATTTTAAACCATTTATCACTAGATGACAGTTGATTTGCTTCACACTCTTGGCAACAACTTGGTTTTCACTGACTTTTTAATGCTTGCCAATTTATTGGTTTGAATACCAGCATATTTTTAGTTTAATGTGTATTTCAGCAATTAGCAGTGGCGCAGAGCATCATTGGAAATACTTATGGGTCTTTGGTATTTCCTTGTGTGGAAAATATCAGTTGTGTTTGAGTCATTAAACTTTTTTCTATTAATATATAGTAGTTTACTCGTGATTTAGATGTCTTGGTTGTTTATGTGCATTCTAAAATATAGCTCATCCTCCTTATGTTCATTTTTATTTACTTCAACATTTTTTCTGAACATATCCTACCACTTATACGGTTATTTTTCTTTCTATAATTATCTTTTAAAGTGGGCAGATGGGGGCTCCCTGGTGGCACAAGAGGTTAAGTCTCAGCACTGTGAAGTTCTCCGCAGTCACTGTAACATGAGTTCGATCCCCATGTGGCTAACCCACACGGTACAGCAGACCTCTCCTGTCTCACCCACTGCACCCCTTAGCAGTGTATTCCAGTAGATCCGCCTGTTCTGCTCCCCACTCTGTCTCTGGTGAATCCTTTCACCCCCCCGCCCACACCTCTGGCCTACACCCCTGCTCTTGTGTTCATAAGTAAATAAAAATAAATCTTTAAGAAAATTAAAAAAAAATTAAAGTAAACGTATGAAGTAGCCCAAACCGAAACGATGCAACCTAAAGAATACTACTTATATGGAATAATAAAAAGTAAACTTACTCAGTTAATATCAGCAATTCTAGTATCACATCAACATATATACAAAGCTACTCAATACAGTATCATGGCACTGAACATTAAAGAGGAAACTTTAGAGGATTTAAGGAACCAGTATATTTTGAAAACATGCATTTCATTCTACTAATAACTGCCAGAATTTAAGTTTATTGAGGTATAATTCATAGGCAAGAACATGTATTCAAATGTATTCAATGTATTCAAAGTTTGCAATTTGATGCATTTATATAATTGTATACACCATTGAAATCATTGCCACTACAATAAATATATCACAAATTTCCTTCACTCCAGAATGTCCTCTTATCAGTAGAATTAGCTTTTCTTGTATCACCATAGATAAATTTTGACTCCTCTAACGTTTTACATAAATGGACTCATACAATACATATTCCTATGCATTTTATTTCCTTTGATGAAAATATTTGTGAAATTAATCCATATTACTGCAAGTATAGTTTCTTTTTATTGATGAATTGTGTCCTAGTGTATGAATATGCAATTTGTTTTTACATGTTCACGTGTCAATGGAAACTAGTAGTTTCTAGTTTGGGGATGTATATATAAAGCTTCTGTGGATATCTGTTTGAGTCTTAGTGTAGTCAGAGGTTTTCATTTCTTTTTAAGTTGATATTTGTAAAATTTTTGGTTCATTTGAAAGATGTATATTTCACTTCATAAGAAACTGACAAACTGTTTCTAAACATTTTTAGATAATTGGTCACACCAGTTTATATTCCCACAAGTATTATGCTCTACAGCCAGTCTAACATTTGACAGTGTGAGATTTCCATTTTTATGTGTGTAGTGTTTTCTCATTTTAATATTTTCTAGTTTCCATTACATTTAATTTTTGATCAACGGTTTATTTAAAAGCCTATTTAATCTGTTTGCACTGCTATAACAAAGTATCATAAACTGATTCACTTAAATGGCATTTATCACAGTTTTAGAGGTTAAGAAGTCTAAAATCAAGGTGATGGCTGATTCCAGTAGCTGTTTCCCCACATGGCAGACAGGGAGAACTTTGGTTTCTAGTCCCACGTAAAGGCAATAATCCTGTCTATGAGGGTTCTGCCTGCATGATCTATGCACCTGCCAAAGACCTGACATGTTAATATCATCACATTGAGGGTGAGAGTCTCAGCATATGAATTTGGGAGGGCTGTAAAGAAATATTTAGACCATATCAGTGCTTTATTTATGTTTGGGGATTATCTAAGTATCTCATTATTAGTGATTTCCAATGAAATCCTATTTATATTCCTTAAACATAAACCTTTAAATTTAATTTCTAAATAAAAATAATAGAATGTATGAAAATTTTTAGTTCATTTGGCACAGAATTTAGTCTTGGTGAAAATGTATGAGTTTTGAAAAAAATGTATATTCAGGGTTTTGGTTGTAATATCCTGTGAATATCAATTGCATCAAGTTGGTTTATAACATTGTACAGATTTTATATCAGCAGTGAATATTATTCTATTTTCAGTTCATGAGAGATGTGTAGCAGTCTTTAGCTATATTTTCGTATTTGTCTATTTATCCTTTAATTTATTTAACTTTTCATTTCATGAAGCTTGAGGCCCTGTACATCAGTGCATACCTATTTGAAATTGTTCAGTTTTCTTACTAACCATTTATTCATCTTTATGATGTTTCTTCCTTCCTTTTTTTTTCTAAATCCTAGGAACACCAAGCTATGGGGAAAACTGAATTTAGCCACTAAAAAGCATTTATGATGTTTCTTACTTATCCTTGCTAATACATTTTGTCAGAAAGTCTATTTTGTTTGATACTAATATAACCAGGCTTATTCTGGTTGCATATTTATTGCCTTATGCTTATGTCATATATATAAAAGCATAATATTACAATAAGCAATACATTTATAATCCATTTGTGTGCACCTGTGTATTTAGATTTAACGTTTTCCTTTGTAAACAGCATATTGTTGGGTCTTACATTTTATTCAGCCTGATATTCACTGCCTTTTAAGTGGACTGTGTACTTAATTACATTTAAATATTTACATTCTTTGGTTTTAGTTTACTGTAGTAATTTTCTATTGCCGCATAAACAAATGATGACAAATTAAGCAGGTTAAGACAATACCCATTTATTAGCACACAGTTCTGTAGGTCAGAAATCTGACATAGCACAGCTCGGGTTTCCTGTTCAAGCTATCATAAGACTGAAATCAGTGCTAGTCTGATTGATTTCTAGTCTGGAGTCTTGAAAAATCCTCTTTTAAGCTCATTTTGGGCAGAATTAAGTTTCTTGTAATTGTAAGACCTAAGAAGTTCCCCATTCCTTGAAAGTGGAGAGCTAGAGGCTTCTCCCAGTTCCTGGAGACTTCACATACCTTGTTCTCATGACCACCTCCATCTTAAAACCAGCAATAATGCTTCAAATTCTTCTCATGCTTCTTTGACTTCCTATTCTGTGATGAGTCAGAAAAAAATCGGTGTATTTGGTTTTTGTGATTTGGTCAGGTCCACCTGAAGCATCCTAATAATTTTCTATACTCTAAAACTGATTTGGGGAGAGAGAGTGGCAAGATGGCCCCAGAGTGAAGACGCTGGGCTCACCTCCTCCGCACACTCACAGCTAGACTGTAGCAGAATAAAGAAAAAAAAAAAAAAAAAACAACTCTTGAAAGAAAAACAGACGATTAGAGCCGGTGCTAAGAATAATCTTCCATGGAGTGGGACTCCAATGAGCAGCTGAACCATACAAGCAGGCAGCCTGCCCATGCAGACAAGGCGAGTGCCAGCGGCCCGGACTGTCCTGTAAGAAGCAGAGAGCAGCTGGCAAGGCCCTGGAATTGTAGCTCTTCCGCAGCCGTAGGTGAGCTTCCAGATGGGAACCAGAGGCCGACCTCTGCCAACAGTGCACAGCCCCGGTGAGCCCCAGGAGAGTGTGATGGCAGGTGGAGGCGACTTGCTTTTAGATTGTTAATAGGAGGAAAAGGGAACTGAAAATGAAGACCACCCTGAAAGGGAAGTATGTTATATTTCATTTTAAACTTGAGACTGGAAATTTTGCAAAGTGGCAAATTTCTATCATACAATATTTCCTTACTGCATAGGATTCCATAAACAATTCTAATTTTTATTTGTCAGGAGCCAAGGACCAGTTATGGTATTGTTATATAGTGATAAATGTTCAAGCAGAAAGGAAGTTGTGTGTTGTGTAACATTCTATTAGGAGCAAACCACCAGTGCCCCTGAACATCTGTACATTTTCACTGGATGTACCAGAAATGCAAAGTCTTGATCAGTCTTTAGGTCGTGTTTGCAAAAAGAAACCCTGGGGATAGGATAACATCTCCATCCTCCACCCCAAAATAGCAGGTTGCTTCTGCTTCCTATAAAAGTATTGAATCTTCTAAACTTAATGTTAAGCTCGTAACACAACCGGCTACATCATGGACTCTTTGGGTTGCCCCTGCCAGACATGGGTGGCCTGGGGACATTACACAAACCAACATTAAGGTCTCATGGCTCATTTTGCTGTTAAGTCATTTATCACTGACCAAGGTCTGTCAACTTGTTAGCTCGCAAGTACTATAAATCAGACTGCATAAATTCTGACACAAACTACCCCAAAATTTAGTGAACAACTCTTTGTATAGATCTTGTTGTTGTTGTTGTTGCTTATGTGCTTTTGTCTTAAGCATTCTGGCAATGCTTGATTGAGTGATTGATCTACTTTACATAGTGTCAACTGAGACCGCTTCATGGCATTCAGCTGATGAGGGAGCAAGTGGAAAGAATCCAAGACAGATGCATGCACTTGCCTGATGCCTTGACAGTGATGCCTAGAAGATTCAATTCTGCTAGAACTTTCCTGTAGTCCCAGGGTTTTTTTCACATTATCACTCCAGCAAAACAGTAACTGATAAGCAGGTTTTTTACATTGTGACTCAGGGCGTCGAGAGTAAATGTTCCTAGATATGTAGTAGAAGATGCAAATCATCTATCTTATGACCTAATCTCAAAACTCCTGGAATTTCATTTCTGCCAAGTTCTATTAATCAAATCAACTCAGAATTCAAGGCGGGGGGGGGGGGGGGGGAGGGTGAACCGGGAAAACAGGCCAAACACAGCACCCATAGCAAGAATGAGCTTGACCCTTACTGAGGAATACTGGGGAGAAGCATGACCACTTACTGATAAGACTCCTGTCCGGAAATCACTGATAAGACCCCTGCCTGTAAGTGAGCCCCCCATCACTGAAGTCATCCTTCCCTGAAACCCACCAAAAGATATGCGTAAGCTACTCTGTATAAAAACTCCCTGCTGCCTTTGTTCGGGGCCCAGGTCTTCAGAGGTGACCCTCTCCTGGGCCCACCGGTTTCTCCTGGGCCCACCAGCGTAATAAATCTCCTGTGTTCCCCATGTTCCTGAGTGCTGCTTGGTGTTCCCACGTCAACTTCTGCAACAAGGGGAGTCATCCCCTAAAACTCAATGGGAAGAGTGTTAAACAATTTACAATTATTTTTAAATTGCCACAGTAGGTACTCAGTAAAGATTACTTGAGTTTTTCCCAAACTTCTGAACTTATCCCTTCAGTTTCCAAATAGATCTTGGGCTAATTATTAAAAAAGAATTTTTGCTATATCTTTTAATGATTGTTAGATAGAAAGATAGATTATTGATAGCTAGCTAGCTAACTAACTAGATAAATAACCTCACAAAATATGTTTTATTTGTCCACTCTGGAAAACTGTTCTTTTTTTTTTTTAACACAATGTATTTGGGAAATGTATTTATAGGTTTTACGTTGACTGGTAGTATTAATACATTTTTTATAGACTAGAGGTAGAATGCGGGTAACGTATAAACATGTTTATTTTTATACTTTTTTTATACTTAAAAAATTAGCAAAAATGGCCTGCGCCACCTGTTAGTGCATGATAAAAACTACTCGCAAACAATGTGTTAAAATTCCATAGAATATTTCACTGGAGGCTTGAGGTTGAATGTTGATAAAGATAAAAGAAGTATACTCAAGCAATGCATAACGTTTCTAATAGTGACCCTTATGCAAGCCTAAGTTAATATAGTAGGCTGTAATATCTAAGTTTGAGTAAGTAGTACATTTTGTGACAATTGTACAATGGCAAAATGGCTTAATAAGGCATTTCTCATAATATATGTTTGTCATTAAATAATATTTGATTGCATCTGACCCTTTAATACCATCTAGCTCTTTAGTATAAGTCATCTCATCTCTGTCAATATTAGCCAGAAAAAAGGCATACACTGTGAATTGAGAGGAATTATCTATTGTTAATTAAATTTAGCATTTCATTTTGTTTGAAGAATTTTAGTTACAAATGATTTTTGTCAAAAATCCCTTCCATCTTTACAATTAAACATAAAAATAAACACTGTGGACAATGCTTAGTAGTTAAAACAGTCTTGTTTGTTGGGTTACTTTTTCTTGTATTGAAATTACATTTTACTCTGTTTATACAATTTATTTGAAAATGATGCAGTAATCTTTTATTATTTTATGAACTATGATACAATTAGTGTATCTTGTATTCGGGCTGTTTGTGGTTAGGTGAAAATGATACCTTTCATAGACATATGGTTTATATTTTGACTTGACTATATCTATACTCAATGGAACTGTAACCTGATCCATTTTGCAACAGCAACAAAAAAGAAACTCCTTTTGACTAAAAATTAGGAATAAATGGTATTAAAAGGCATTAAACTTTAACCACCCTTTGTTCTCTCTTCTTTTTGCCCCTTCCTCTACTAGACTAACAGGTTAGCTATCTCCACCTGCATTCCTGGGGCAGAGATAATCTGACAACTTGACTCATGTCACCTAAACTGCCCTGTACCTCCTTGGACATGGAAATGTGAAACTTTGCACTTCCCTCACATTCCTTCCCCCCTTATATAATCCCAGCACTCCCAGCATTTGGTTTTTTTTGGGGGGGTGGGGAGTAGGTTCCTATCCTGCTGACTCCCTTGATGATCTTCTCAAATAAACTCCATGTAAATAATTTCTTGTGGTTCATAGTTTGTCTTTCTGGGTGTAAGCAAAAGATCTGGTTTGGTCATTTATAGAGCCAATGATAATATTTAATGTAAAACAATGTAAATGTTTTGTTTTAAATGCTTAAAGTTATAAAGTGTCATTAAATTATTTAAAATAATGTTTTCAGAGGTTTAATCAAGAAAGAATTTCAGTTAATGGCAATAAGATTAACCTGAAAACATCTCAAGGCCTAGAATATAGCATGTAATTATTGGGGCGCAGGGGGAATCCCCCATTCTTCTGTGTTCTTGGGCTGAATGAGTAACCAAAATATCAGATGGGTTAGCAAAGGAAAAATCAATTTAATAATAACATGTATACTTGTTGTAATCATGGGAGAGATCCTAAAGCTGAGTAGCTCATCCACATGAATTTAGTTTCCATCTTAAATAACCTCAGGGGAAAATCAATTATAGGAAGTTACCAGGGAAGACATAGTAAACAAAGGTGTGACTCTTAAGCTTTGCCTTCTCCATTGAAGTGTCTTTTTTTTTTTTAAAGATTTATTTATTTATGCATAAAAGCTGGGGTACAGACCAGAGGTGAGGGGCAGCGAGAGGGTTCACCAGAGACAGATTGGGGAGCAGAACAGGCAGATGGACGGAAATACACTGCTGAGGGGAGCAACGGGCGAGGCAAGAGAGGTCTGCTGTGCCATGTGGGAATCTCCCCGGCTGGGCAGCGAACTCTCGTCGCTGCTGACAGCTCCACAGCGCAGCGCTTAACCGCTGTGCCAACAGGGAGGCTCCTAAAATGTCTCTTTTCTATACATCGTTTTAAAGGGTTAGTTTTTTTAGTTTGGCTTTATCTGACCCTTTGGTTTCTCTATATTCCACATATAAGTGACACCACCTGGTATTCGTCTTTCTCATTTAGTGTGGCCATTTTTAAAATGGAGTCTGGCAGCTATTATAAAGAAACTGCATGACCTGTTTTGTTTGAACTAAGCCAAAGACCTCTGGACTGAGCCAAATACAATTGCTTTAAGAAACCATGAAGCAAACAATTGCTTGCTTGGCCATCCAGATCATGAGGACTATGACTATGAACTTTTTGCTAGAGGATAGAATCAGTAACTGATTCTGTATAGCCCAGAATCATATATGCTTGTTAACACTAACTTCTAAAAAAAATTCACTTACCTCATTTTCAGCCGTTCGTCTCATAAAATTCTTATTCTTTTCCCTCTTTGGGACACCATTTGGGTTTACTATTCAAATCTGTGCCCCCCAAATTGCCCAAGTTGCAGTTCTTTGACTCCCAAAAAACATGCTTTGCCTTTTCAATTGCCTCTTGAATTTCTAGGTTGATACAACCATGGCATTTACACTGTAGTGACACTATCTGCAAAATACCCACAATTACTTAAGCACACTTTGTTATGCCCTGAATACAATTTCACTCATTTCCTTCTTTACAAGGATGAAAGTCAATGTTGTTATAATAATAACCTAAATTCCTTTCTATTAAAAATAAGCAAACAAGATATCTTTGGTCTCAAAAAACAGTCACTTCCTGAAAGAAGTTGTTCCTAAATACTCCTTACTAGAATCCAATTTAAATATGGTCCTTTCTATTATTCTCTCTCATAGCACTTGATGTCACTATTTCATAAGACTTAGCATAATTTGTAATTAAATATATGTTCATTTTTTTGTTGGTCCCTTTTCCTCTAAATATAAGTTCCTTAAAAGCAGAGACTTTGTCTTACTCCTTATTGTGTACCTTATTTTGTTGTGCCTTCCTGGCAAATAATAAGCTTCTGATAAATGTTGAAGAAATAAATGATAGCTTCATGAGTAATCTTAATTCACAAGAATTTCAATATACTACAGTAGATAATAATATTAGATTGAAAACTTTACAAGGATCAAACCATTATCTAAACATAGATTGAGATAGAAGGTACTGTGACATCCTCTGATTTTGTTATAATTTTTTTTAAAGATTTATTTATTTATACACACAAGCTGGGGTACAGGCCAGAGGCGTGGGGTGGCGAGAGGGTTCACCAGAGACAGAGTGGGGAGCAGAACAGGCAGATCAGAAATGCACTGCTGAGGGGAGCAGCGGGCGAGTCAGGAGAGGTCCCCCGCACCATGTGGGATTCTCCCCGGCTGGGTGTCGAACTTGGCATCGCGCACTGCGGACAGCTCCACAGCAGAGCGTTCAACCGCTGCGCCACCAGGGAGGCCCTGATTTTGTTATAATTTTGAGTCATAGTGTATTGTCTTCTCTGTTCTAAACAGGCGCAATAGAAGAGGGTCAAGTCCCAAATTAATTATTTCATTCTTGAATATTTATTATTTATATATGTTAGACACAGTACCACACACTGGCGATACGGTTAAGACAGGACAGGATTACCCAAAACAAGGCCTCATATTATTTGAAGGACATATAAGGAAAAGAGAATTTATTTGTCAAGCAGCATAGCTACCACAATATACCCTTATGCTCAACAAATATTTCACTCATTCTCTTCTTGCAAGCAAATATACTCCCTCTCTAGTGGTATCCAACCAAAATGTTGGATATCTTCAAGGAAATGAGTGTAAAGCCTAAGATCTCCAAATAATTGACTACATCAGATCCCATGATGTTTCCTTAAAACTAAAATGACGAGTTATCTGTTCCTCTATATGTATAACCTGGTGGGAAAATGACAGGATGATATTAATTAGCACTCTCATTGAATGCGAAGACTTGGAGATAAAAATCAGTGAATGGTGTTAGCAATTCTGAAGTCTCAGTGGGCAGTCATTCCTAGTGACAGCAAATCTTCAAATTAGTTGATTGATTTTAACCTGAAAAGAAGCTTCCTGGAGCCATAGATCTTGTTTTTCTCATCTGGGATGTTTTTACTTTTCTGTTATTCTCTTTTACTTCAAATAAATGGGCATTGGGAAATATGCATTATGTGGGGGTGAAAGAGGGAGGAGTGAACAGGCACCATTTTCTCCACATCCACTTACATGTAGCTACCTTGGATTACAAATCCCAAGGTGCAATGAACTACACTTTCTGAGCAAGGGAACTGGGGTGGCATCAGGAAGCCATGCTTGATATATAACTGAACACGTGCAGACTCAGGCCTACTTGCTACTGCAGGCTCACTTGCACCCTGGTGTTGCTGGAAGGGGACTTGGAGGAGACATGGAGGAGAGACATGCAGAACTTGGAAGGAGACATGTGGGTGAAAGATAGATGGGAAGGCTGTCCTTGGCAGAGACAATGGCAGCCATTATCATGATTTGACTTTTATTTTTCTCCTTTGTCTCAATTCTCTGGGGACTGCTTGACCCCTTTCTTGCAGTTCCCTGCCCAGAGGTGCCTTAGACTTGTGGCAAGCATTTGGACCACTTTGGCCCCACTTTAGGCCGACCCTGTTTGGCTGGATATTTGCCAACAAGGGGATAGGTAATTTGGTGTGTTTTATTATGAAACTATTTTTTTAAATTTTTTTTTTATTTTTTTTACATACAAGCTGGGGTACAGGCCAGAGGCATGGGGCGGCGAGAGGGTTCACCAGAGACAGAGCGGGGAGCAGAACAGGCAGATCAGAAATACACTGCTGAGGGGAGCAGCGGGCGAGGCAGGAGAGGTCTGCCGCACCATGTGGGATTCTCCCCTGGCTAGGCGTCGAACTCGCGTCGCCGCTGCCGACAGCTCCACAGTGCAGCGCTCAACCGCTGCGCCACCGGGGAGGCCCCTATTATGAAACTATTATTAGTAATATCCTTTCTTCTCTTTCTCTCTGTGCACACTAATTCTATTAAGTATCTAGCACACTAAAAGTTTTCTTCCTTTGTCTTTACATGGAAGATGGCAGGATCCCATTTTAGAGTTTCTACCCCTTAATTTTGGGGTCTCTGGGTAACCCTGAATAGTGCTCTAAGTTCTTACCCTTAGAAAGAAAAGGAGTTACAAGGATTGTTTTAAGATTTAAGCAGATAGACATTTTTATTCCAGAGCTATGGTTTTCTTGGCAGTAACAAATCTTGAAAACATAGTATTTCCTTAACCATTCTATTACAGTCACCTTCACACTCAAAGAAGCCACAGTTATTTTTAAGATGGAATTCATAGAACTGATATATTTCCTTACCTTCTTTCGCCTTACCTCTCTGTCTTGGTTTAAAGGATGAAATCTTGGGCCTAGAACTTTAATGAAAATAGCAGACTCTTTGGCTCTTATTCTGATTTATTTCATATAACTGCAGAGATTTACTGGGTACCCAAACTCATAATTGATTTGCCTTGAGGCAATTTACTAGTGAGAAAGCGTCTACTGAATGGTTATTATTCAAAGTCTTTCTCAATTTTACTTTTTTTTAAGTTGAAGGATTTTAAATTGGGAAGTACTTATCTTTTATTTTTCCAGCTGTAAAAGGAACTGAATTTCTGAACCCTATTCCTTTTTATACCAGCTTAAAAATTAGCTAAATTTTCCTTAGCTCAACTCTTTCTTATAACTCCAATTTTTCAACATCGTTTTATAGAGGCACAATTAGGTACATGATCTGTTTACCAGTTGGCACAGGCTAAGAGTTCTACTCTTATAATCTAGATAGTTATCTTTGTAGCCTCCAATAGCAATTTCTTAGTTGAACGCCATCCAATCATTGAGCCAATGTCAGAGTTTTTTTTTTTTAATTTAAAAAAAAATTTTTTTTTGTTCAAGCTGGGGTACAGGCCAGAGGCGGGGGGCGGTGAGAGGGTTCACCAGAGACAGAGCAGGGAGCAGAACAGGCAGATCAGAAATACACTGCTGAGGGGAGCGGCGGGCGAGGCAGGAGAGGTCTGCCGCACCATGTGGGACTCCCTCCCCGGCGGGACTCTTCCCGGCTGGGCATCGAACCCGCATTGCGCGCCGCTGACAGCTCCACAGCGTAGCGCTCAACCGCTGCGGCACCCCAATGTCAGAGTTTAGAATTAAGCTTTTGCAACATTTGGAATTAAGTTTCCCAACGTGTATCTAATTTATTTTTTTTTCAATTTTACTAAAGTCTTATCAACAAATACAAAGTGTATGTATTTAAGGTGAACAATTTGATTATTTGCTGTATGTATGCATTGTGAAATGATCACTACAATCAAACTAAAGTATTTATAACCTCCATATGGTTACCATTTTCTTTTTTGCTTTGTGGCAAGAGTATTTAAGATATATCCTCTTAGAAAATTTCAAGAATGCAATATAGTTTTATTAACTATTGCCACCATGCTGCACTTCAGATCCCCATAAGTTATTCATCCTGCAAAACTGAAACATTTTAGACTTTAACCAACATCTCCCTATTTCATCCTACACCACAACCCTGCAACCAACCCTCTTCTACTCTGATCTGACTGCTTTAGACCCCAGATACAGTATTTGTTAAAGATGCCCAAATCTGACCATCCCAAGATTCTTACAACTGATCTCCTCAAGACACCCCACTCTGGTATGCAGAGTATTTTGGACCAAGAGCAATGGAATCCCTTGAGAAGCTTCTGTCCTCCTCACCTAAGTACTTAACCCTTTCCTAATTGAAGAAGAGCATTTGCCTTTTTTTTGTAATCCAAGAAGCAGTCACTGCTCTCCCACCTTAATAACCTAGGAGTGTAGCTTGGGAATTCTCATTTAGTTGTAGGTGAAAATGAGCCCCACTCCAATCTGTGTTAAAAAGGAGAAAAGAGGGCCTCCTTGGTGGCGCAAGGGGTTAAGTCTCAGCACTATGAAGCTATCCGCAGCCACTGCAGCAAGAGTTTGATCCCCCCTGCCTGGGAGGTGACCCACATGGCACAGCAAGACCTCTCCTGTCTCTCCCACTCCCCTCAACAGTGTGTTTCAGTCAGTCCTGTTCTGCTCCCCACTCTGTCTCTCGTGAATCCTCTTACCCTCACCCCACATCTCTGGCCTACACGCCAGCTTTTGTATGCATAAATAGATAAATCTTAAAAAAATATAAAGGAGAAAAGAGGGTCCCCTACACACTAATGATTAATGTAAAAATTGTTTCTTTAGGGCAAGACAGGATGACCTGCCTGCTTACATGTAAACAACACTTTGTTCCCCAACCTTAGCTTACTAATTTGCTAACATCTCTGTTTTTGTTTGTAGAAAGATGAATGAAGTCTCATGTGATGATTTATAAGTCTATTCTTAGCAGTAAATATCCAGCATGGCCACAGCATAACTCAGAAGACACTGGTGGTGTTGTTGGCTCTACTTACTGTGATAACATCATAACTTGTGAAATCACAAGTTTCCATTGTCTTCCCATCCTTCCAGCACTCTCACACACCCTGTTCTCCTACATAAAGTATAACTCTGCTTACTGCAGGAAGATGCATTTGTGAATTTTCTTCTCCCATCTTCTTGGTTTGTAATCTCTCAAATAAACTTTCTGTACTCCAAGGGTCAATGTCTCCGTGATTGATTCTAGCTGCATGTCTTGGGCAGGTGGGGGTCCTGTAGCATAGGTTTATGAAAAATGGGAATCTCACTATTTTTAAAGATTTATTTATTTATGCATACAAGCTGGGGTACAGACCAGAGGCATGGGGTGGCAAGAAGGTTCACCAGAGACAGATCGGGGAGCAGACCAGGAAGATCGACAGAAATACATTGCTGATGGGAGCAGCGGGCGAGGCAGGAGAGGTCTGCCTCGCCATGTGGGAATCTCCCTGGCTGGGCGTCGAACTCAAGTCTCCACTGCCAACAGCTCCACAGTGCAGCGTTTAACCGCTGTCCTACCAGGGAGGACCCTGATTTTTACTCTCATAGTAAGGATGAAGTCCCTCTTCTATCATGTCAAGTCTCTCCCACCCTCCGTTTTGGTGTACACGGTCCCTAAACAGAATAAATATCCCCACTCTGCTTTATTATTTTTTAGAGCTTACATGTAAATTCTCTACACAGATGTTACTAAGTTAATTTTTCCTTTTCTAATTGATCTAATGATGTTTTTATTACTCATTCAGACTGAAAAAGACCCACAGGGGTACAGGATAGTTTTCTTTGCATCCCAACCTTGTCATTCAGTGTCTGACATATTTCACTGAGCATAAGTTCATCCTCATTGTCCTAAATGGTAGAATCCCCTTCTTTTTGCTGTATTTCCAAATACTGTATCAGTCACGTTAAACTGAGTTACACTGAAGTAACACCACCAAAATTTTGTCACTTAGCACAAAAGAGTATTCCTCACTCATTCAAAGTGTTTCTGGTCCAAGCGAGCCCTAAGGGAAGCTGTGCTCCATTGAGTTGCAGGTGTGACAGATCACTTGACTCTTATGACAACTTATTAGCGCATGTTTCCATGATATCTAGGGACTTAAATCCTTGTAGGATCTTCTTTCCAGAAGCGACACTTTTGATGACAGTTCATTGACAAAAACATATCACACCGGTTCTTGAAATGAGAGGGTCTGTTCTGGAAAGTAGGGGAGAAACAAATGTCTTTGTTACATTACAAGCTTATGTAATGCAAAAAAATCCCCTGGTTGACTTCAATGTTTCCTCCACTTACTAACTTTGAGCTTATGAAGAAGTAGTTAGAAAGCAATATAGTAGGGTTTATAGCAAGTACAGTTGCTTCTGGGATGTGAGGGAGTTAAAAGAATAGAATAGCGTTGAATAAAGGGAAGTGTGTGTGTGTGTGTGTGTGTGTGTGTGTGTGTGTGTGTGTGTCGCTATGAACAAAACATAAAATATCTGCCCTCATAAAACTTACATTCCGCAGTGAAGTTTGTGTTCAGATCCAGGGAGCCACCAAGACAAAAAAATTTTTTTTTCATAAAGAAACTAGTTTAGAAAAACAACAACAAGGCAGCTTTTGGAACCCAGACAGAAGGTCTTGCTTTCTCAGTGACCAGGAAAGTTCTTATGTGACCTGGGGAGCAGTAAATTAGAGAATACTACAGTAAAGTGGAGTTTTACACGATGGTAGGAGGCATTTGTCTTCTATGTTGCTTATGAATATACCCCCAGACGGTAGAGGAGCAGTAAAGAGCTGAGGGTTACTGGGAGGTAATGAAGAACTAAAGGGGGAAACAAAAGTCAGTCTCGCTCGTGTCGTCTCTTCAAGCTTGCTGTTTTCTCTGTCTGATGCTACTCCTTTCCCAACCCTGTTCTAGGGAGGGATTTCAGGACATGCCACCACCCCTTTTTTACCTAAAAACAGATCATAAAAATTTTCATGAGAAAGGTGCCCACCTGGTACCTGGAAGAGAAGCGCAGCTTTATCAACAGGGGCTTGGAGCCAATTCTGAGATACCTCTTCACAAAAAATTTCTACTAAAATAATGCTTATCTCCATATCTTCCACTAGTTTCTCCCTATGTATCTCTTAGTCACTTTCCCACATTTTACTGCCTCTAGCCCAAACCCCTTTGTCTTGTCATTTCTTCACAAATTTATTCTTTGCTTGAAAGGTATATAACATTCTGTTCTGGACACTTCATAACTTCATGCGATGACTCCCATACACTTGCAAAATTCTTGTAAAATGTTGAGCTTTTCTCCTTTTAATCTGTCTTATATCAATTAAATTCTTAGACACAGCTGGAAACTCCAAGAGTGTAAAGGAGAAATTTTTTTTTCTTCAGATATTTTTTATTGTTATTTATGTCTTTTGCATTTTGTATTCCCCGTGGGCAGCCCACCACCAATTCACCCGTGATCCATCTCCATGGTCCCCTGTATTCTCCTCTCTTCCATTTTGTGCCCTTATCCTCCCCTCCCCCCACCTCCCCCACCGCTGAGTGTCTCTCTCCCACCCAGCCTCCCTATAGTCCTGTTATAAGTGAAACCATTCGATATTTTTCTTTTTCTTTCTGGCTTATTTCACTGAGTATGATTCCCTCTAATTCCATCCATGTTTCTGCAAATTGCATGTGTTTATCTTCTTTCCATGATGAATAGTACTCCATTGTGTATATGTACCACATCTTCTGGATCCAATCATCTATTTTTGGACATCTGGGTTGCTTCCATACCTTCGCTATTGTGAATAGTGCCGCAATGAACATACGGGTGCATGTATCCTTTCGGATTAGTGCTTTTGTGTCCTTTGGGTAAATTCCCAAAAGTGGGATTGCTGGGTCGTATGGGAGCTCCATGTTTAGCAATTTGAGGAATCGTAAAGGAGAAATTTTACCTCCCCTACCTTATCTTATCTGGATACCATCAACAAAAGTATATGTGTAAATTGCCTAGCAGAGTTCTTATCCCATATTAGACTCAATTAGTATTACTTCTCTTTTTAAAAATTTTTTTATTGTTATTTGTATCTTTTACATTTTGTTTTCCCCTTGGGCAACCCACCACCAATTCACCCGTGACCCATCACCATGGTCCCTTGTGCCCTTTTCTACCCCATTTTGAGCCCTTGTCCTCTCCCTCCCTCTCTGGGTGTCTTGCTCATATTTGGTTCCCCTATATCCCTGTTATAAGTGAAACCATTCGATATTTTTCTCTTTCTTCCTGGGTTACTTCGCTGAGCATGATTCCTTCTAGTTCCATCCATGTCGCAGTGAATTGCATGTGTTTATCATTTCTGAATGCTGAATAGTATTCCAATAGTATTCCAAGTATTCCTTTTCTTTAAGAATGTATGAAGGGGATGGATTCTGGACATTAATACTACTCCCTTGGGACAACTAGATCCAATAGAAAATTGGAATGTTTTGTAGAGCTTAAAATTTTTTGTTCTCGGGCCTCCCTGGTGGTGCACCGGTTGAGCGCTACGCTGTGGAGGTGTCAGCAGCTCGCGATGCGAGTTCGACGCCCAGCCGGGGAGAATCCCACATGGTGCGGCAGACCTCTCCTGCCTCGCCCGCTGCTCCCCTCAGCAGTGTATTTCTGATCTGCCTGTTCTGCTCCCCGCGCTGTCTCTAGTGAAGCCTCTCACCGACCCACGCCTCTGGCCTGTACCCCAGCTTGTATGTATAAATAAATAAATCTTAAAAAAAATTATTTTTTGTTCTCTATGATCTCACCTGTTAGTCTAGGGTTAAAATTTTAGAGTTGAAATAGTGTATTTGAAATATTAAAAGAGGTCATAGTATATACCAAATATCTAAATATTATTAACATATTTCCTTGTTATGGCCTGAGTATTTTTATCCACTCTCCAAATTCATACACTGAAGACCTAACCCTCAAGATACTGGTATTAGGAAATGAAACCTTTGGGAGGTAATTAGGTTTAAGTAAAGTCATGATGGCACAATGGGGTTAGTGTCCCTAAATGAGGGAGAGACATGAAAGCTCTGTCCTGTCTCTGTCCCCGCCCCGCCACCATCACCATCAAGCAGCACGAAAAAGAGGTCACAAGAGCACACAGACAGATAACATCAGTCTTACAAGCCAGGGACACGGCTCTCATCAAGAACCAAGTCTTCCAGCACCTCACTTTAGCCTTCTCTATTGCAAAACTCTGAGAAATAAATGTTATTTTATTCATCTAATCTATGGTGTTTTATTATAGTGGGCTGAGCTAAGACACAGGTATTAAAGATTTATCTATTTATACACACAAGAACTGGGGTATAGGCCAGAGGTGAGGGTGGTGAGAGGATTCACCAGAGACAGAGTGGGGAGCAGAACAGGCAGATTGACTGAAATACACTGCTGAGGGGAGCAGCGGGTAAGACAGGAGAGGTCTGCTGCACCATGTGGGAAGCTCCCTGGCCAAGATCGAACTTGTGCTGCAGTGGCTATGGACTGCTGCTTCATAGGCTGAGACTTAACCCCTTGCGCCACCAGGGAGGCCCAAGACACAGGTATTAAAAGGAAATTTTTGGAAGAGCACTTCTTCAGCCTTGAAGAGACTTTTGGAAATAATCTTAACAGTTCGTAAAACTTGTAATCGTCAATTTTCCCTCATCAAAGCAATGCAAATGTGTTTCGAGCAAATTAGAACATTAAGAATCTACTAATGATAGATTTAAAACACTCATCTCAATGATAAATAAATCTTTATTTAGATAAATAAATATTAATTTCCTCCTCCTGCCTATGCAAAAATTTATATGCAAAAAAACAAACTCCACTTACAGAACTTATTAGAAGTATGTGCAAATACAAAATGAAAGTTGAGCTCCGATTCTTTTTTTTTTAATTCACACAATCTTGACAGCAGAAATCAATTTCTCAAAAGGTAGGATGTATGCCAGAGTAATACAGGGACTAAACAAATTCAGTTTTGAATACAATGATATTAAAACATGGCACAAGAACCACAAAGGGGCAGAGAAGGAATTTGGCTCCTTTCCCCAGTGCCAATCAGAAGAGAGCTTTGCTTCGTCAAAAGATAAAAAAAGCAATAAAAGAAGGAACAAAATAGAATGATTCAAAGAACAAATAACATATCCACAACAGAGTCACTGCGTAACCAATATTGGATTGGTTTATAAGAAATTAAAGCAGAAATCAACACAATAAAGATTCATCATAGAAACATCTGGATACATCTGAGCAAATTTAAGGAAAAGATGAGCGGTCATGAGACTCGACCTGGCAGAAAGAAAGTGTTACAGGGCAGGGAGAGGGGCAGCCCAGAAACCCCAAACCTGCCTGCTCAAAATAGGTTCAGCATCAGGACAAAATATATAAGAGCTTAAGTGGAAAAGAAACTTTAATTAGTGTAATAATACAGAAAAGACAAAGAATAATAGTTTTTAAACTAAGCACCCAAAGTTACCCATCACCTCGTGGGCAAAAGTCCACCCAAATGGGATTGGCCCAAAGCAAGGCCCAAAAGCCTGCCACGAGTCTAAAACACCTTTCAACAGGGACCCATAGAAAAGGGTCAGAAACAGTCAGACAATTCTAGGAGGAAAAGGACAAAATCAAAACCAAGATCAGTGTTGCCATAGTCACCCCCCCACGGGTCTCTCACCCACATCTGTTTCAAACAGTCCAGGCCAGTGCAGCTTCCTCACATGTCTCTCTGCTCCTTGTGCCTCTTCTGGCTCTCCATCCTGCTTCCTTCTTTTTTCTATCTCCTCTGTGTGTCCCTCCTTCTCTCTTCTCTGGCTTCTTATCTCTCCTGCTCAGCTGCACCCTCCCTTGGGTGGGGCAGGGTACCTTGAACACTCCCCTCTCCTGAGGACCACCCTCTTACAAAAGGATAAAAGAGCCAACAGGGTGATTAGGAGATGCATGAAGGGCAAGAAAACAAGTGTTCAGATGGAATGTGCCAGTAAAGTGGGAAGCTAATCATGCTCCCCTATCCGAAATGTCTTCTAAGTACTGTGCTGTTAATCCTTGAACCACTACAGGTTCTTGTCCCACAAGCCATAAAAAGGAATTCGCAGACATTTTAGATGAGTAAGCAGAGAGAAACAAACTTTAAGAGAGTAAAGGAGTTTATTTAAAGGAAGAAAGTTAGGATTCCCAAGTACGCTGTGGGCCTATGTCTAGGGCTCTTTAGACCTTTTCCCCTCTGTTCTAAAATCTCATCCTATTCTGCTTTGTGATTGGCTCTTTCTCCTAGTGGCGGGTACTCCTCTGGACAGATGTGCCCATTTTCCTACCTCTTATCTTAGAGTTTCTCTTTTTACCTCCCTTGTTCAAGGTCTGCTAATATTTACTGTCCCAATTAGTCTTACATTTTAGCCTTAAAATTCACTGTCCCCATTAGCTTTCCTGGACCTCTGACCTCATCTCTGGAGCATGTCTGGTTGGCATTTAGAATTTACTGTCTCTGAAGTCCCTACCTGCACTGTCCCTGAAGCTGCCTAATTAACCCTAACTTGCCCTGGGACTCAGTACCATGAATACTGACACAGTCAGATAATCTGGTTATATATGTGAAGGTGTAACAAGGTGGCGCCCAGGGGGGGACCTTGCCCACCCAAGGAGGGGTAGAGCTGAGCAGGTAGGGTTGGCACCAAGGTGTGACTAGGTAGATTTGAAAGGACCAGTGATTCTCTATAATGGCCCTCAGTCTCCACATCCTTTCCTCAGGTCTAGAGCTCTATAGCATTCTGAAGCTTGTTATCAGTTAGCAATTAAAGATTTATTTTTATTTGCTTTGGCTAGGTAGATTTGAAGAGGACCTGTGGTTATTTACTGTGGGCCTCAATTTCCATATCTCTTACCCCAATCTGTGCCCCTGATCTTTTCTATAGCTAGTTTAATGGCTATGTTAATTTTTTCTACCCCCACCTTCAGTTTCTGGTCTTGTGGTGCCTCACTAAATTTTCTACTCAGCCTCCTCCATCAATCCTTGAGACTTTACTTTTTGGTTAACAGTATGGTACAGAGAATCAGCACTAAATGATTTCACAGTTCTTCTTACCCTGTGAGTTTCTGACTCCACCATTCAAATTCACAGGTAAATAGAGACTGTACAGATGAAAATTAATTTCCTAGATGGAGTCTTTATAAGGTGAGGGGCTTTGTGAACTCGACTACTTTCTTCCCTTCACTATTCCTTCCTTCCAAGGCCATCTGAGAAGACTTACGCTGCAAGACAGTTTAGAACCATTAAAGTTCTCTGGGAATTTGAATAGATTGAAATTGCCTGAGGGAATGTGTTTTCTGAATGGTCTCTGATAAGCCATTCAAATAAAAGAGTCCTTCAAATGACTCTCCACACAAGTTTCTCCCTGATGAAACACCTATTTGCGGACATAATTCTTAACCTTTCAATGAAGGATTCTGGCATGAAGAAAAACAAAAAGTTTAAAAGAATTAAAAGTGCAGAAAAATCAGCTGTTTCATGAAGTGGGCCTGGAAACCACCCTGGGAATTGACCTGACTGCAAAGTGTCCCAGTGCCCGGCTAGAGTGAAGTCTTGGTTGTCTTTATTTATTTATTTTTTTTTTACTACTACATGAAGAACGTGAACAAAGCACAAAACCTACCTATATATAGACAGTATATTTCATAGTCAAGTTTTGTTAAATTCAGCAACTCTTGAACATGTAAATCAAACAAAGAGACAAACAAAATGGGGTTATTTTAGTCTTCATGTGCCCCTGCTGGCCTGAGTAGAGAGAAGGAGCTGAGTGTTCTTAAAACTTGCTGACTTGGTTGCTGCATTGTGATTTGAAATCTCATTGCCATTTAATCAGTATTGTTGGAGGGGCCCCTTGCAGATGAGGGGCCCAACTGTACCCCCTGCTATTTGGGCAGCACCCTAACCAGAAGGTGGCTTGTAGTCCCAATTCTGCACCTCACTTCCTGAGGGAAGGGAATGCTGGGAAGGGGCAGACCTAAGTGACCATGTTTGGGGGGCTTTTAATAGGAGTGATGAATGTGGAAAGAAGAACCCCTCATCCCGCAGGGTATGGAGCCCCTAACCTCAGCAGCACCAGGCCACTGCTACAACCTGCGAGCTTCCATAGCTGCAGCTTCACCTCCCTCCATCCATCAGCTGGTAACTGGACCTTCTCCCTTTGCCCTGCTGGTTAATATATATATATAAATATATATTTATATATATGGTTTATATATATATATATATATATATTTTTTCTTTTGCCACACCAGAAGCCTTTTTATTTGTATCTGGGTTCAGAGCCTGTGAGAGAGGTTTTGACCCGGTGACAGTTTTTAGAACCTTTGCCTGCTAATTGTAGAGCAAAAGGAAAATCTTTCTTAGATTCAAAGAACTACTTCTGTCACTTTTCCAGCCTCCTCTTTTCCAAATGCCAAATATTAGGGTAGAAGACTGTCCCAGAGTTCTGTTTATGCTATCCAATGATTTTTTTCATTCTCAAGCTCTAAAATCTTCTCAGTATTAAGCAGATTCCAAGGGCTGAAAAAAGAACAAAAGAACTGAGCAGAGGAAGCAATTCTGACTACCAAGGGGAAAAGAGGTAGTAATAGCAGCCTGCAGCATCTCAGGTCTTCTTAACTGTGCCCGATGCCCTTAGGATACAGAATCTAACAGGAAATCATCCATAAAAGCATGATGTCAGAATTGAAGGTTTTCTGGCATGATTTTTTTTTTTTTGGCATGGCTTTAAGCTCTTCAGAACAAAACTTGAGTACATGAATTGGCTAACATATGGGAAAAATATAATTTGCAAGGGGAAGTTAAATTTGTTTTCTATTTAAGATTTCACAGGACATGGAACTAGTTAGCCCTTTCTTTATGGAAAGCAGAAAATGAGAAAATTAAGGTAACAATCATTAGTGAAAATGTGATACACATTGGTATTCTGTAACCAGCTGAACTACAAGTGATTAATCATTAAGGCAATCACTTATTCTTTACTATTTTTAGGAATCTCAGATATTTCCATTATAAATCCACAATAATGAAAGCACCCCCTTAGAAGGAGCTGATTGTTCAAATGGGTTATGAATTAAATGAAATACAAATCAGCTGACATTGTAAGTGAACTGTCATCTGTACATGAAAAATTTATTGGTGTTTAATATATATAATATGGTAAATGAGAGTAAGTTATGCATATGTGTAAGTCTATGACTTGTTTATATTTATAACTTAAATTTTTAAAAGAGGGAGGAATTACTTAAAGTAGAGAAAGAGTATATGCAAATGACAGTGATGACGCAAAACTACGAAAAAAATTGCTATTAAAAGCCAACAGGAACAAAATTGCTAAAATATTATCATAAGATCTATTGATATAATGTAGCTGAGTTTTACTAGTTTTACAATATGAAGATATGCTAAAAAGGTGGTAGACCATGAACCATAATTTCTATATATGACTATTTAGGCTAAAGGTAAACATATGTATTTTTTAAATATTTCTTGTTTTGTTTCTTTCATATACTTATTATAATAGTGGGAAAAATATATGGGGGCCATCTAGTGGCCAATGTAATATTTTTTTCCTTGGGTGTGGGAACAGGTTATTGGTTTTCCATAATTGTATTCTATCTCTTTTGCTGTCAAAGAAGTAGGTAAATATTGTTTCCTTTATGACAACAATCTCTTAGTAAATGTTCTATCCATTGAGCCATTCTGATGGTATACTTTTAAATTTGTTAAGCAGTGACAAGGACAGGAGTGGGGGGCAAGACTGAACTTAATGAATATGACATACACCTTAAATGTCAAGAGAGTTGTTTAATTAATTAGTTTGGTTTTTAAACAATTTCACTGTCAAGGATGTTTAGCTTTTACAGATCTTTTAAGGAATGATTTTTGGGTGTGAGTTTAAAATGCATTTACCGCCAATCCAAGTGATATTGGCACAGGAATGTTGGGGTTTTTTTTTTAAGATTTATTTTTATTTATGCATACAAGAACTGGGGTGTAGGCCAGAGGTGTGGGGGGGTGAGGAGATTCACCAGAGACAGAGTGGGGAGCAGAACAGGCAGATCTACTGAAATACACTGCTGAGGGGAGCAGCAGGTGAGACAGGAGAGGTCTGCTGCACCATGTGTGTTAGCTCCTTGGCTGGGGATCGAACTCATGCAGTAGTGGCTGCCAATAGCTTGATAGCACTGAGACTTCAACCCCTGCGCCACCAGGGAAGCCCAAGACTGCTATTTTTTACACTAATTATTTACTCTTCTGACTGCTGCTAACTCTTCTAATGGTTAATGCTTATGCAGTACCTGTTGATTATCGTATTGTTGAAGTGGTTATCAATTAACTATATCTATATATCCACATATAGATATATAGGCATTTACCAAATTCTTACCATCAGTCAGGCAAATTGACTAACTGGAATCTTGCTGTGAAGTGAAAGAGAACTTGTTATTGCTGACTTCCTTTCTAATAACCATTAATAAATAACATTAATAGGGACCTCCCTGGTGACGCATGGGTTAGGCACTGCGCTGTGGAGCTGTCGGCAGTGGTGAAGCGAGTTCGATGCCCGGCCGGGGAGGTTGCCACATGGTGCCACAGACCTCTCCTGCCTCGCCCGCTGCTCCCCTCAGCAGTGTGTTTCTGTCCATCTGCCTGTTCTGCTCCCCACTCTGTCTCTGGTGAACCCTCTCGCCGCCCCACACCTCTTGCCTGTACCCCAGCTTGTATGCAAAAATAAATCTTTAAAAATATATAAAAAAATAAATAACATTAATAGTTTCTCATAATAGCCTTCTTGAAATGTCTGACTATACAACTTTTTTAGTATACAAACATTATCACACATACTATTCTTCCCTGCATTACTTTAAAAATACTTCTATGTACATAAAGGAGTTTTCTTTTTGAGTTGCTGCAAATACTCCAAGTACCAGATTCCTTTAACCAGTCCTTTATCGATAGGCATTTAACTTGTTTCCATTCTTTGGTTAACACAAAAAACTAGACAAACAGCATATTCATGCATGTTTCCTTGATCCCATGTCATAGTAATTCCTGGAAGTGCAAAGAATACGTAACTTAAAATTTTGATTTTCAAATCAAGTTTTTAATTGATGGTAGGAAAATATTTGGTTGTAGTTGTGTCACAGAGATGACAAGATGCAAGTTCTTTCATTCTCCCTGCCATTGTGGATCATATACCTGGTGGTGTAGTTGAAACACATACAGATGGGTGATAATGAGAGGTTGGTTGAAAAACTAAAGACTAGGCTTTCTCTCTAAGGTGGACCTGTGTTTAAAGCTTAGTTAAGCGAAATAAGTGGAAGACTGTGTGCCAGGCAAAGAGAGGAGCTGGCAATGTATGTGCCACTGAAACTGGTCTATATGAATATTTTGGTTTGTAAGCTCAAATGTGTTTTAGAAGGCATGCTTTCTGTGTATGTATCCATGTTTTAAAATGCTTTTGAGGGGGGAAAAATAAAATGCTTTTGACAGTATAATAATTTTCATTCTACCTTTAAGTGGTTATTACTTCTTAATAATCAAATGTATTGACAATGTTGAATATTAGTTGAATTATGGCTTAATTTAATTTTTTAGTTAAAATTTCCTTAACTTTTTATTACTGGCACTACCACCACAATTTATAGGCCAATATACCTAATATAATGAAAAGGAGGAAAAAAGCACAGAGCTACAACTGATAAAAGACTTCAGAAAGGTACGTCTCATTGACACTACATTGCATTGATGAACAGCTGCACTTTTTGCAGCTATCACAGTTCTGAACAAGAAGGTTTCCTGTGGAAGTTGCAATAACTTTTCTGACTATTGTTTCTTCTATGGCAGATTTTCACAGTTCCCGTAGTGGATTTGGGATAACTGCCTAACCTGTAGCTTTCCTGAACTCCTTACTCCTTTTCCTATTAAGGACTGTACCTCTTCTCTGCTGTTTTTAGGGCCTTCAACCACCACAGGGACCACTTTCACCACCAGACCCATAACCACCACCTTAGAGAGTGCTCAAAGTTTTCCACCAAAACGGCCCTTCTGTTGCTGTTGTCCACTCTGATTTTCTAAAGCATTATCATTCCCACCACCACCATAGTTCCCACCACTATCTTCATGGTAAACATCACACCTTTGTCATTGCCACCATATCCACCACCTTGGCTTCTATATACTGGTCCACCGCTACAATTCCTCCTCTACACGGTAACCAGGACTAGCTCCATCATTGCTATCATCACCTCCAAATCCATTGTATCCACCATCACCTCCTTATTACCTCTGCTGCCAACACCACCACTACCTTTCCTCCAAAGTTTCCACCATGGGTGAGTGAAGCATGTGCACATATGGCAATGTGAAAACATACCCCACTCTAAATGATATAGTTATGTAAGCAATCAACAAATCTATAAAATTTGGGAAAACATAATTTCAATATAAAAAAAACCCAGTTTCTATTGTGGTCAAATTCACCTCTGCCACCTCCAAAGTTTCCTTCATGGCTCATAAAGGTGCCAGATCCACCTTCCTGGCCACTTTGTGATCTAGCAAACTACATTTCTTGGTTATAAAAGGTCTTTATTACTTAATTATGGCCATTAATAAAATAGTGTGGCATTTCTAAGCAACAGTTTTGTCAATTATATCATGATCATCAAAAGTTATAAAAATAATTCCTCTCTTTTCTCAACTCTGCTCATCTTCCTGTGAATGGGGTTGTTCTGGGGAGCTATTTGTCAGGTCAAAACATGAAAATGGTCTGGAGGTGAGACTTTGAGGCAATCCAAATCTGATCGGCTTCCTCTGGTGATGCAAGTCTGTTTCTCTCAACTACCATGTTTGGGAGGCTACCGTGAAAGTGGAAAATAACGAAATAGATGTAGGTAAAGTCACAATACCACAAGCTCAGATGTCACTGAGATTCAGCAGTTTTTCTTTCATAAATGTTCCTTGGAATTTTTTCGGGTTTTTAGTTAATTGCCAGAGTTTTTAAAAAGTTGATTTTGATCATTTTCCAGTGTTTTTGTTACTTTTATGGAAGAATATATTTGCTAAGTTCCTCTCTGCCTTTGTCCAGAGTATGTTCTTTTAACCACAGCCCTATATCTCTCTTTCCTGGCTAACTCAGTTATTCTTCCAGTTTCCTGTTAGAAATAACTTCCTCTAGGATGCCTAGAGCACACTTGGCTTATATAAGAAGATAGTCTTCTTATGCCCTGTAGTAACAACCTGTATCCTTAGTAACATCCTGTATGATACTTACAGCTCCTTAGCAACAAGTACACATGCAATTACAATGTGACCTGATATTCCTCCCATGGAACTGCGGCCTTCTTGCTAACAAGAACAATGTATCTCTTGAACATAGACCTCTATAGCACAGAGATAAGGTGAACTGAATGTAATGGGACAAGTGTTTTATTCTGAATTTTTAAGTCAACAGGTAAAAGAAACAAAAGGGAATGAATTGAATACGCTTTCTAAAACCTGTTCCCTCAAGAAAAGCTCCCATTTCACTTATCCTTGTTACTAAATTAATTGCTGCCCTTAATCCTTTTCTAATCTATGCATAAAGTTCTCAACTGGCCCTAAGGCATTTTCTTTATTAGCATATGAGTCATTTTGAAGTATAATAAATATTTCGTGAAGTCCTTCCTCTCTCCTCTCTTGACTCTTCTCTTGACAATTGTCACTGCTATAAAGGAGTGCTTTTCCCAAGACAAACACAACAAATTCATCTCTAATTCAATTTGTTGCAACTGGTGTTGAGACTGGTGAAGCAGAAATAGAAGAAAAAAAAAAAGCTTAAAGATGCAGGAGAACAATTTTATTCTACTGCCTTCTTTCTGGGAAAAAAAAATCTGAGGAAAAATTCAGGTAAAATGCTCTTTTAACAACAGAAAATATTTCAAAATGTAAACCTTGGGATGACAGCCAATCTCCAACCTAATCTCTACTAGTCAGCTAAGTGAAATGTAATAATTGCTCTGTCACACATCAGCATAGAAACAGCCTCCCAGTTTTGTGTTTTCTGCTTTATGATCCTGGTGCCCTTGAGAACAGGCTGAGAATTTTGGAAGATCTGCTTTACAAAGGCAATTGGGAATCTGTGAAGAGGAAAAGGGGAGGGATGAAAGGGCTAGCTGGAGAGAATGAGACAGTGCTCCAATAAGGAAAGTTGGAAGGAATAATTGGTATTTAAAGGTTACAAGGGAAAGCAAAAACACCACATACGTGTTAAATTAGAACAAAAAATTACTCCTGCCTGTTTTGGCAGAGCCTAAAAGTTGCTTTGGGTTTGAACATGTGATTTATACAAAAACCTATGCTAAACTACTTCAGATTCATTCAAAATGTGTTAATATTCTTGATGAGAAGTGGTGCCCTGCTCCTCTGCTTTGGTTTTATTTTTGTATAAATTTCTAAAATATTTGGGGTTGACATAAAATATCTTTCAATATGTACTGATATATCTATCAATATATATTTGTCAATATATAGTTTTCAGATAGTATTTCATTGAAAGTGAGACCAATGGAGTCACCAACTAAATAGAAGATCATTTTGTTAATTTACTCAAACTATAAACTGTCTGGCAGCTAAATGGGGCATTTTTGGGGGGAACCATCAAAGGCAAGTTTCTATGTCAGTATGTGGCGTTAATAGTCAGGTTGTTCACACTTCCTTAGAATGTATGTCTTGCGTATGGGATGGCTCTGTGATCATGCACATGATTTTTCTCTTTGTCTTGAATACCTTTCCCTAACCTTGAATACCGGACAAATTTCCAACACATTCCTCAATACCAAATACCTCATACTTTAATTTTTTCCTTCAAAATGAGGCGGGAATGTTTGCGGAAGTATCTGGAACCAAGCTGCTTGTCAGCTTTGCTACTTCAAAGTGGTGAGATCTTTGACAGGTCATTTGAGCTTTCTGTGCCTCAGTGTCATCATCTGTAAGATGAGTGCTGATGACAGACCCCTTCAGGGAGTGCAAGTTTGGGGGTTCTGAGGAACCCGTTGGTCTCTGCGCTAGTATATCTACACTAATTCTCCGTGTTATAACTGTCCAGTCTCTGCTGACAACTCTCCAATTCACTCACCAGTCACATATTCCCATCAGCAATCCAATTGCTGTTTTCCTACTACTGCCAGGATCTTTCTGGAAATGCAGCTACCACCTCAAATAAATGCTGTTCCCAAACTCAAGTTTGTATCTTCTCACTCAAATGACTTCTTTTCTTGCCAATATTGTGATTGAATTGCCTAGGCAAAACTGCTTTCATTATAGTATATCACCTTGTGTTGTTTTTTATGTTGTTGGAGTTCAAAATGATGGAGACCAGAGCTCTGTATTTCTGAATATCGAATTTGAACATAAACATGCACAGTAGATTATAGATAATTATTCTACAGAATTGCAGTAATAAAGAGAGTGGTATTGATTGAAAGTATAATCAATCTCTATGCTTACCTACTCTTGCTGTTGTCCTCTTGAGATAGCCCGTTTTCTCATGTGCCAACTCCTTTTCTCTTTTTTGTTTTACTGCATTGTATGCCTTTTCCCTCTGAGTCTGTCCCATTCTTAATCTTCTCTCCTCAGTCTGTCTTCTTTCCTCTTTTTCTTTCTTACAGTTTGTTTTAAAAGGTTATATTCTACCTAATATAACCTTCTTAGACTTCTAACTCCCTACCTCATTCTCCAATATAAAATAAACAACTTGAAATCAATTTAACATTTCAAGGATACTTTCTATGTTTTGTGCCTGTAAATATGGATAGGAAGGATTGATTTGTTCAGAAAGATAGTTGGAATGGGATGTAGAAGTGGCAGTTTCAAAGATTACAGAGTAGAGAAAGATCATTTCATAGTGACAGGGTACAAAATTTTCTGGTTAGAGAAAATAAAGAAACTAGTGAAGGTCATTTATTAAAAATAGCCTGATGCAGGTCTTTGCTTACCATTGCTGCCCCAATGTCATGTCTAGGCTATTCAGAATGAGTGAAATTGATTTGCAAAATTCCTTTACCGAGGTTGATGAACATAGTTCAATAAGCTAAATAAAATAGAACTAGTTATTAGTAAGAATGGTATGGAAGGTAGTTAATGGATCTGATTCTTAAAATCAGCAACCAAAAGCATTATTTAGAGTAAGTAGAACCAGAGCGCTTATGATTCTATTATCCAGCTATCTATCTACCACCTATCAATTCTCTCTGTCTAATCCACATCAAGCAACATTAGGCATGTAATATACAATAGACAATCTACCTGATGATTTTAAAACCAGTCTCGGTAATAATAATTAGCTTATGTGTTTCTTATTTTTCAAGCATATACAGTTCTCTGGAAGGCCATAATTTGCAACTTTAGTCATCAAAATTAGCATAAGAGACAGTAAGAAAACTTCCAGGAATGACAGAGGGTGGTGGTATTCAAATGAGTGTATCAGACTTATTTCTCTTATTGAAACTCCAGGACAATAAGAGGGAATATTAAATGCATCAGGCTTTCAGGAGACAGATGAAAACTAGGGAGAAGAGTTCAAGAAAAGTCAAATTAAGTATTGAAAATCAAAACTTGAATGAAAGAGAAAAACCTTTAACAAAACAACCAAGTAGAATAGAAAATGTGGGGAAGTCATTGAATTTTAAAGTCTTGCAAGCATAAAAATATAGTATTGATGAAGAACATACTTATGTCTAAAAATGCCTGCTGAGTATGTTAATGAGCCTCATTAAATATACCATTTCTTAGCATCAAGGAGGGGCTGATATGCCCAGAGAAACTGTTGCTGACTAGTGTGATTAAGAAAGCAGTGGAGTCCGATTGCTTCCAACTAGCTTTTCCTTCCTTCCCCACCATTCTTCATTCTTTTCTACATCCCCATTTCTTCTCTCCTTTCTCTTTTTCACATTAAAACAACCCCAGTATATAACTTCTAGGTTTCTGAGAAATGGGTAGAAAGGAAATTCCCTCTACCTCTAGAGGTTCTTGTCTCTGGTTGAACAATCAACATAACATCAGACAGGAGTAAAAAACCAAACTTAATTACATACATTTGGGAATCTACAGAGGCATGATTTTCAAAATCAACAGGGCAGAAAGAAAGTATATCCTGAGCTAAGGAGTGAAATACAGGCCTGGGGCTTCCACAAGAGGAGGGGGACTCCAGTGAGGAGATGGAGACTCATGTGACCAAGACCACATGCTCTCTAGGTGCAAGTTGACCCGTCCTATAAATAGGTTTCTCTGATAGAAAATTTATAGCTGGTAAAAACTCTAATTTTGTGTGATATCCCAATTTTCATTTGTTTAGGTAACTAAGGGAGTGGTTAAGGTGTCTCGTGAGCCTCTTGGCCTTGACTGACCTCAGTTCATAATAATCCACATGTCCAAGTGACATGTCTTGGGAAGGCCTGTTCTGAACATCTTGGAGAGGCCTACCTTCAGAGGCTTTCCTCTAGAATGAATGGACTACTGTAGAACACAGGTTGGAAGGACAATTTCCTGGGGCGCTGTGTGTGTGTGTGTGCGTGTGTGTGTGTGTGTGTGTGTGTGTGTGTGTGTGTGTGTGTGAATTATTCGTACAACATGTACCTTCATTCTCTAATCATCTTATATTTTTATTTTTCAGAACAAACAAGAAAACATTAGCAAGAGAAAATCATTCACGGTGAATAATATTCAGCTCATACAAGCTCTTTTTCATGTGCTATTATATGCTTTGTACTCATGCTGATTTCATATCTGCCCAGATGCCCTTTGGCCCTCCAGATGCTCTCTTCTCCTGTTTATTTTGGGGGATAATTCACAAATAAGCTCAACTATGATAGACTATTTGGTATACCTGTACATGCGTCCTGTAGTTTGCATAGTATACATTTTATATATACACACCTAAATATGTTGAAATGTTGACCCGACGTTTGTATGCCTTTTAAATGACAAGGTTGACATAGATGCATTTTTCTAGTAATTAGAGAAAAACATTTCAGAGACAATCTTGGTAGTATAGAAATAATATGGGAGACCTTGGGTGTTTTTCTTTTTAACCGAATGTTACTAATTTGTTTTAAGATGATAAAGTAAAAGCTATAATGACTTTTAGCAAACATTGCTACCTGCAATCAAACAAAATCATTTGTGTTCCTTTTCTAAATACCAGAGAGATTAAAATCACAACCATATTACAGGGCTGTATTTTTGAAATATTCTCTAATAAAAAGAAAGGAACTCATAATGCAGGTGGTAAGAAATTATTTCCCTGAGTGCTGGCAAGGTTATGAAGGCTACACTTTTCAAAGAGCTAGTTTTGGAGGATAGATTTCAATTGTGCTGGCAATACAGAGTTCTTCTGTATTAGAGATTAAAGACTCCTTTATCAGTAATGACTTAGAGATCCAAAATGAAATAGAGATCCAATTAATTTCATATTCCTGTATCAGTGATGTTCTTTTCTCCTTTCATAAAAAAAACCGGTCATATGAATTGAATTGAGTTTAATGGGACTTCCATGGTGACACGCTTATCATGGTAAAACAAAGACCTTGGTTATGTCTTTAGTTGTAGTAGATGTAACTGAGGACTTGAAGATTTGAAACATCTTGTGTCAGATCGAAAACAAATTCTTCTACTTTTAAAGTGATACCTGTCCTGGACTAACAGAATTTTTTAACCTTATCTAAGTCTGTTGTCCCATTCTGAATGTTTTATTTCCACATACTGAAAGCAATTTATGAAGGGCTGGAAATTTTAAAACAAAACTTTTTCTTGTTTTTCTCTCTTAGCCTCTAAGAATGCTTTCAGTTCCATTTTAGAGTTCAATGTGATTTTTTTAAATGAGGAACTATAGGTTCAATTTCTAGCTTTGTCATTAAATGTGTGACTGTGGAAGTTAGTTAACTCTTAGATTAAAACTATCTGTTTCATTACCTCAGGTTAATATTTTGTTGTTGATGTTGAAAGTGATGGTGATGATGTTTTGTTCTTGAGAGAATGAAGTATTATGAATTTTTAGAGTAGCATTCTCCAAAGTACATAAGAAATAACATCTTCTGTGAGAACAAGAATAAGCAGGAATAGCTTAAGACCCGAGATAGAAAAAACATCCATCATTCCTTGAGTTTATGTTAATTGTTGCTGCTTTATAACTTTGCCAAGAACAAAGAGGACTCCTTCAGAAACCAAAACGTACTGAAGATCTGGAGCGTGATACTTTGGTTAAAGAGAAGGTAGAGGTCTTTGTGTGGCTGTGACGCATGATGGCCCCAGGGATTTAGGAACAGAAACTGGGACCTAGAATATTGCAATCAGTTGTGCTTCATGTTCACAGGTGTTAGTAGCTATGCTTAGTCTAAAGCTTCTAGACAACATGACAGAAGAAGGTTTGAAAATTTCTCTCCCCTAAATACAACTAGAAGGAAAAACTAATCTAAAATCTGCTTATAGGGATTTTCAAAAGTTCATTCCCAGAAAAAGGGTACTTTCCTACAGAGATTCCACACAGAGGCTAGTGACTTGTGCATACAGAATGGGAAGAGGCAAGGGAATTGGCAGCCTGGATAGTGATCCTTTCAGTCAGAAGAACAGGCTGGGGGACTGACACTCAGGGAGTGCATAGATGGTGGAAAGATCCAGTGAGGAAGTAACAAATGTGTGTGGGTACCAACTCGGGAACTTTTGGTTCGGTAGGAGAGCTTGGCAGCCTGCAAGGTGGGTGGCAGAGCCTTAGCACCGCTCCCATACAGAAAAGCCTTGAGAGTCACCCCCACTAACAGTGGGCAATGAGGAGGCACCACACGGCCCCTCCCAGTGAGTCACAGGGCAAGTGGATAGCTCCTAGGGTCAGAATAGCAAAGGAAAAAGCCTCAGAGCAATAAGGGAGGCTCCAGAGTTAGGGCCAGTGAATTCTAAAGGGGTTTAACTAGTCACTCCCTGGACGAAAGGTGGTGAAGAACTAACAGGACATTCCGGGACAAGGGCAAGTAAAGAAAAGAGAACTCTAAGATAAGGGCTGGGACACAAGATGTAATTCTGGGCACAGAGGCATTAAGGCAGTGAGTGAGACCACTGAGAACCAACCAATCACAAAGAGTCTGATGGGGCTTTAGAATAAGTAGGGAAAGAAAGTATGTATTTCCCGAGGCAGACTCCACTGTGCTGTCTTTGCCCCTCACTACCTGGGTGGGCCTGGAGTCCCACTCTGTTTCTTTTCTCCTTAAGAAACTTTTCCTTATATCTATTTCTCTAAACAAATTTGCCCCTTTTCGCTTGCTTGCCTGAGAGTTAGTAAAATTTCTGCTGCGGCTTCCCAAGACACCAACCACGGTTGTCTAGTGGTTGGGACTCAGAGCTGGGATCAGTTCCTGGCTCGGGAACTAGACATGAAATTACGCTAACACCAGCTAGAGAAGAATTCATCAACACTCATGCTCCCAGGTAGAAAAGCCTTGAAGGCGACCTACGGGGCAGCTCCAGTAGCAGGGCTGAGTGGTGGCTGCAGTCCTTCTACTGCTACAGGGCAACCCCAATGTGAAATGGGGTACCTGGCTGTGGGTCCTCACCTGCATGCTTCAAAGGGACTTATAATGATACTCAACTGCAGACACCCACAAAAAGGTTAATAAAGGGTTTATTTACAAAAGGGGCGAAATGAAGAAAAGCATGACTCAGGGAGAAAGAGAGAGATAAATTGGTAAATGTGTCCTACTGTTGGGGGGAAAAAGGACGTCTGCAACAAACTCCCCAGGAAGGTTTATGGACCCCACCTCAGACCAAAGAGATCCAAGACACTAAGGGCTACTAATCCCTTAATTCCATCATCATCCCAAAGAGAGGATTACTGGGAACTGAGGGGTGGAGTTAAGCAGACATGTTGGCTATATAACGAGGGTTTTGGACCTTGGTCTCTTGCTTCTCGCCGGACTACAGCGTGCCATTGGGGGTTTCCAGCTCTTCGGATCTGGTAGGATGTATTTGGAGATTTATCTCTCTCTCTCTCTTTTTCTCTTTTGTCCCTGAGTTATTCATTTTTTTATTTCCCTTCCCTTTTTGTAAATAAACCTTTTATTAACCTTTTTGTGAGTGCCTGCAATTGTTCTTATTATAAGTCCTTTTAAGCGCATGGGTGAGAACCCACAGTCAGGCATCCCATTGAATATCGGGGCTGCCCTGTAACACTGCCAGTTCTGCTGGGCTGGGATCCCAATAGCATGCAGAAAATCAAGAACCCCTAAGGCCCACATGTCTGGTTATATACCAAACCTGGCTGTGTAACTCCACCCTCAGTCCCCAGCCATCCTCCCTTCAGTGGTGATGACATTATGGGATTTGTAGTCTTTGGTGTCTTGCATCTCTTTGGTCTGGGTGGGGGTGGGGTCCACGAAACCTGTGTTTGTGCAGTTCATTCAGGACATCCTTTTCCCCCTATGTTGTCATATATTTATTTATCCAAGCTAGTTACCAATTCCAGTGTTCTTTATTCCCTTTTGCAGATGCACCTTTCCATCTGGTACCTGTATCTGCCTTTGCAAACCCTTTAGTGGATTCCTTGTGCTGTTCAGTGCATCACATTCTGATTTGTTGCTTATTTGATAATGAAGTTGTTTCCTTTGCTACAGAGGTTTTCTCTGATGGAGGAGATTTTGTTGAAAATTATAGTTTCCCAATAATGGTAAGCTACATGAAAACAATGACCAGGTCTTTTTTGTTTATAAAGGGTAGGCCTCCCCAAGATACTCAGGTAGGCCCCTCCAAAACAAAGATCTCCAAAACAAGCCTTCTCAAGACCTGTCACTTTGGCATGTGGACTATTTTTAATTAAAGTCAATCAAGTTCCCGCAGGCTAAAGTGAATCTTTTACTACTCGTTTACCTAGAAGAATGAAAATTGGAAATATTCAAAGTAACAGTTACCTTCAGAAATAATAACCTTTCTATCAGAGAAACTTATTTATATGGCAGGGTAAACATGTAATTACAGCGCATCTGGTCCTTTTGGTGATATGAGTTTCCTCCTCTCTCCTTATTCCCAGGATTCCATTCCATTTCCTAGCCCTGGATATATACACTCATTTTGCCCCATTACCTTAGAATTTGCATCCATGTAAATTCTCCATATGTATGTAATTAACGTTATTCTTTTCCTCTAATAATCTGTCTGATGTTAATTTGATTGCTGTACCAGTTTTCGAAGAACCCAGAGGGTAAGATGAGATTTCCTTTCTGCCCTTACATTTACCACCGTATTCTCATTGCATACACAGTGACCAGATCCAAATATAAATCAAATAATTGGTTAATGAAAGAAGAATCTAGCAGAAGTATCCATTTTTTCCCCACTTGCTTTCCCTATAAGGCCATTAGAAGGACCAAATGGAGTCAGAACAACCTAATTTAGTTCTGTTTTGTAGCAATCAAGGACAGGTTGCTTAAACTCCGTAAGCTTTAATCTCCTTACCTATAGAACAGAGATATTAATACCACCTACCTCAGAAGACTATTGTGAGCAGAAATTGACAGAATTCATTTAAAATAAGTAACATGGGACCTGTCTTTATGGAGTCATAAATTCAGCTCATAGCACTTCATTATGATCCTATTGCCCCAAATTAAAGAAAAGCATTTTTATTGGGACTCAAGAAACACAACAGTAAGAATAGCTGTCGATTATGCTCAGTGAAATAAGTCAGAAGGAGAAAGAAAAATATCAGATGGTTTCATTTATAGGAGGAATATAGGGGAACCAAATAGGGGATTAAGGAAAAAAACAGTAACAATGAAAAACACAACACAACAAAACAAAATTAAACAGACAACTATAATTCAGAGATGTTCTACAGGGGAGGGGGAGGGAGAGGGCTCAAAACAAGGGCGAGAAGAGCACAAGGGACTATGGTGAGGGTGCATGGGTGACTTGGTGGTGGAAATTCTATGGGGACTACACCTGAGAAAAGAAAGCAAACATTGTAAAAAAAAATGAACAAAGATGTAATATAATATAAATAAATTATTTTTAAAAAGGAATCGCTGTTGATTGGAAGAAGTATGAAAACTTGCTTATCTTATTTTTCAGAAAATTTTGTAATTCTACCACCCTCATCTTCATACTTATTTGGGCTTTTTTTTCATTTGACTAACACTATGGATCTTTAGCTCTTACTGCAACCCTTTTCCCCATCTTTTCTCAGTGATCCATAAGCAGTACCTGATTTGGCCAGAAATTCAGAGTATAAATATGAGATATATCAAGATACCTGTTCGCCACGAGTAAACAAAATTGCCAACTTACATTCTTTTAGACTGACTTTTTCCATTTTTCTCTCCTGATCCTGTAGATATCTTCTTGTCCCAAGCCAGATAGGAGAGATCTCTTCTTTTGGTTTCAGGCTGGTGAGTCTAAAAGGGTTATTTGAGGATTTGCTGTCTTTTTAAACTTCCTTTAACAGAATAAATGATGCTATGATTTCACCTTCCCTCTCATATCCCATTCTGAACATCCTTAAGTTGATACAATATTGTCAGAACCAAAGCCATCTGTTACCAGATGGTGTGTGTGTGTCTGTATGTGTGTGTGTGTGTCTGTATGTGTCTCTGTGTGTGAATGTGCACATGTGGAGAGACAGTTATTCATGAAAAAAATCACTGAGCCAAGTTTAAGAAAGCTGATTTTCTCCTGGGACTAAGAGTGTGTCATTTTGTGAACTCAACTAATGATTTAATTTCTTAGTTCTTCTATTTTCCATTAATAAAATTGGAATTGATAATGCCTTTCTTCAAACTAATTAACTGCACCCACCTCAGCACTAGGCACAAACAAATGGATCATTCATTAATAGCTATAGATTAATGGATTGCTTCATAGAGAAGTTGCATGTAGAAGTGCTGTTATACTAAATCCCTAGATAAAAGGTTCTGTTGCATTTATGTAATGCACTATACCTCATCATAGCCTCTAAAATGTTCAAGTTTCTCCGTATGCCCTGCAGTCTCCTGTGTCCTCAGGATTCAGCAATTTCAGTAATGAAACCTCCAAGAATGGGAATAATGTTCTTTTTGACATTTTAGCATACCAGTTTACTATGTTTAGGAAACCTGTGCAAAGAAAATGGGACGCTGAGATGCTTTTATGCACAGTTGTAGGCACATCTCACAGTGAGATAAAGTAATAACAGTGATTACCTTGTGTGACTCAGAAGCTCATTCTGGTGGCAGTTGCCAGAAAGAGTTCTATGCATTGCTAGAATAACTACATAGATTCTGTAACAAATTTAATGAACTCTGACACATGGTTCAATCAAGAATTTATGTTGATTTAGAAATAGCTGTGAAAAATCTTAGACAATAATTTAGATTAAGTAATAATGCATTCTGCCTTTAATGAATCATTTTAAGATTAATAAACTTACAGGACATCTGGATTGTCAGTGCTAGACAATTTGGAACTGATAGTTATGTGTACTGCCAAGATGACTACTTTGAAAAGGACACACCATTCCTTGAACTATAACAGAGCATGTACGTTTATTTAAAAACTAGGCCTGATCTTCTAGTCATATCTTTCATTAATATGCGTAAATTGCCCCAACAAAAGAATAACAGAATGACCCTATCTGTTGTTTTTCTTTCCCGGAGATAATAGAGTGACACAGCATGTAATAATTCCTTGTTGCTTTGTATTAGAACTAGGAAGCTGTTAATAGACTGCAGTACAGCTGTTATTTAACCACATTTCTAAACATCAGACTAAATGACTTGGTGTACATCTATCATTTGGCATAATAGTGATCTTTGTCACTGAACTTTCCCGAAGAATATATTCAGTTTTTCAGGAAATAGGTATCCTGATTTCCCCTTGACATTTACGTAGCTCTAGGAGATCATTAGCCCTGTGACAATATATTTTAAGTACCTTCACCATTAAAGAAAATAAAAACATTCCCAGCCCTTTCAACTTTCTTATTTTAGAAGTCACAATTCAGCTTTTTGCTTGGCAGTGTCGCATATTAGATATTTTTGCCTCTAAAAAGTTTGAGCTTCTCCACACGCCTTTGCAGTCCCTTGCGTGCACTACTAAAGTTCTAATTTTCAGAAAGGTAAAGTCGCTGCTGCTGATCATGCTTGTTCCTTTCTCTGACTATGTATTAGCCACAAACCTGAGGGAGGTAGAGCAGGGATGACTGACAATGCACAGGCCAGAAGAAACCATCTGGGGCAGTTTCCATCATCACTATGTTTGCCAAATTCACAGGCCCCTCAGGACTATCTAACCCCATAACTATTGAACTAGCCAATGTTTGGGAGTTTTTCCAGCTAGGGACCACTTTTCACAAACAAATTCACAACACCAGCAAGCTGATCAAAGATACTATCCTCTCCAGTTTTCTTAAGATAAAAAAAAAAAAATTAGTTAATATCCAAATGGTGAGTGCCTTAGAAAATAGATTGCTGTAGATAGGGGAATAGGAAAAATGATATTGTTAATTAATTTTTTGTTATTAATTTAAGCCAAAATAGAATTGAGAACTCTACACGTATTACTGGAAGAATGAACTAGGAAACTTATTAGCATCCAAACTCAATTTTATTCTGATATCCGCACGTTGCCAATCAAATCGGGAACTCATTTCTTATCCAGTGAGTAGAAATGAATATTAATTGTCTTACAAATTTCTCTTCAGTAGCACTGGAAAAAACCCAAGAGGACCTCTTTTCAATTCTTTTTTGCTGTATCATTCAGTCCCATTCAAATGCTGCTCCACAAAGAGCATTGGAAAAAATCCTTTCAAAATGAGAACAGAAGAATACATACTCTGAAAATATGTTGCCATGTCAGCTCAAGAGAATGAAAGCCAAACAAAAAATTAAAGTAGGATTGGTGTGTTGGTGGTCATTAGGAGGCTTCAAATGAGTAATTTCTTCCTTTACCAAATTCAATTTTGTTTCTTTGTTGTTTTTTTTAAGATTTATTTTTACTTATGCATACAAGAACTGGTATAGGCCAGAGCTGCAGGGGGTGAGAGGATTCACCAGAGACAGAGTGGGGAGCAGAACAGGCAGATCTACTGAAATACGCTGCTGAGGGGAGCAGCAGGTGAGAGGAGAGGTCTGCTGTGCCATGTGGGTCAGCTCCCTGGCTGCAGATCAAACCCATGCTCCAGTGGCTGGGGATAGCTTTGAGAGCACTGAGACTTTAACTCTTGCGCCACCAGGGAGGCCCTACCAAATTCAATTTTCTATGATTTCTTCCTAGTTTGTAAGAAATGAGAATTGATTCATAGATGTTAAGATTGAATAGAAAAAGATTATTTTTAAATGAAATTGATTGCTATTGAGGGAGTATAGAATAAGTGACCCCAATGTATGCCCCTCCTCTGGGTTTTACTGAGCCTGGATGAACAAACAAATTAACATAAGGCAGATTAGTGGGGAGAAAGACCAGGTTTAATAACGTAACATATGGAGAATTTACATGGCTGTAAATTCTCAGTAAATGGGCTAAACCCGGGGTTTATATCTTGTGCTAAGGGAACTGTGGTGTCAAGGAAAAGGAAGGTTTTTTACATGACAAGGAGGCGATGACTTCATATGACAAAACCTTACCACTCCATATTTGCTCTACCTCAAGATAGATTTCTCCTATAAAAAGGTTGTCTCTAGGGGCCTCCCTGGTGGTGTTGGGGTTCAGTCTCACCACTACAACGCTATCATTGCTGTGGACTGAGTTAGATCTCCAGCCAGGGAGCTAATCCACATATGGTGCAGCAGACCTCTCCTGTCTCACCTGCTGCTCCTCTCAGCAGTGTCTTTCAGTCAATCTGCCTGTTCTGCTCCCCACTCTGTCTCTGGTGAATCCTCTCATTCCCCACACCTCTGGCCTGCACCCTAGTTCTTGTATACATAAATAAATAAATCTTTAAAAAATAATAAAAAAATAAAAAGGTTGTTTCTAAAAATATCCTTAAATCTAGGTAATCTTCATTTTTTAAGTAATTATGTAATAATTTCCCCCAGTACCTGTAGGATTTTGTCCTGAGTTCCACATACCAAGATGACAACTCATTGGAAAAAGCCTACTCTGAACATCTTAGAAAAAGCTTATTTTGGGGGAGATTGAACATTTGGAGGGAGATTGATTCCTCTATGCAAATACCATACTTTTACCAAATGCTGTTTTGAAACACTAAGTCTTTGATACAGATTACTCTCCGGCTGCTTAGTGTTTTTAACCCTACATACATGTATATCCAGAAATATCTTTGCAAGTTCAAAAAATTTTGTAATCCTCCCTAGACATATCCAGGAGACTCCAAATTAATGGATGGGTGACGGTGTGGTGTCATGGAATGGATGTGGACTTTTGACTCAGACGTGGCCTTTCGTGAGTTGATTTGTCTGAATTTCATCTCCTTTAGGTGGACAATGTATATCACTGCTACTTTGAAAGTTTTCAGGGAAGATTAACATAGAAAATATTTATAAAATATCCAGTACAGTGCTTGGCACACATGATGTTCAAGAAGAGTTACTCCGAAAGGGGGTGGTAGGAGTAAGAGCAAAGGGAAGGGGACCCAATGGACAATGGTGGAGGACTATTGAGGCTTTGATGGTTGAGGGTAATGTTGTTATAGGGCAGCCCCAATATAAAATGGGGTGCCTGACTGTGAGTCCTCACCCATGAGCTTAAAATGGACTTATAATAAGACTCAACTGCAGGCACTCACAATAAAATTAATAAAGGGTTTATTTACAAAAGGAGGGGAAATAAAGAGAACAACCAAGGGAAAAAAAGAAAGAATAACTTGGTGAATGCGTCCTACCAGTTCTGCTGAGCTGGAACTCCAATAGCACACTGAAAACTGGTGGAAACCAAGCACCCCCAAGGCCTACATGTCTGGTTATATACCAAACCTGGCTGCTTAACTCCACCCTCAGTTCCCAGGATCCTCCCTTCGGTGATGATGGCATTATGGGATTTGTAGTCCTTGATGTCTTGGATCTCTTTGGTCTGGGGTGGGGTGGGGTCCGTAAAAACCTATCTGTGGAGTTTGTTCAGGAGGTCCTTTCTCCCCCAACAGTGTGATAACTTACATTTGAAAACCCTTAAAGCATATACAGTGTTTTAAAAAAATATTGCCTTAATAAACACACACAAAAGCAAATAAAAAAGAAAAGTTACTACATGAAAATTTCAAGAACATTTAAAAATATACTTTTTTATTTTCTAAGTGTTTTCAGGTCACAAAACTTTAATATCAATAGTAACCCTGTTAGATAAGGAAATGTATTAATTATATTTTCATTTTTACATTGAAAAATCCCATATATATGCAACTTCTTCTAAGTAATTCAATTAGCAAGTAGCAGATGCAGGTCTAAAATGTGGCTTGTTCCCAGTCTGCTGTTGCCTGAATGGTGTAGAATAGTCATGAACTTGAAGTAATAAAAATACAAATATGAGAGGGCAAAAAATGTAAACTGGGGATAAATGGTTTGTTATTTATAGTCAATGTGGAATATTCTGAGAGTTAATCCTAAGGTTAGATCTTTGTGGTCAGATATATAATTTTGAGGCTAAGTGCATAAGAAAGAGGTAAACTGCTCTGCATAAGAAAAGGGATACCCTCTGGGGGTGAGCTTGATTGGGGAAGCCAAAGCCAGTAGCTCAATGCCGGGACTGGGGGCTGGAGGCACTGGGGCCTGAAAGTGAACTTTGAAGGCACAACAGATACCTCATTGATATTTTCCTGTAATTTTGCTTTTTGATGTGATAGAACTATAACCTTCTCCCCACCCTCCCCAACAAATCATCAAAATATCAATTTCTTAATAATTTCTATAAAGTGAGTTTTCTTTGTCAGGATACAGAAAATGACAAGATAAATTCCAGGTTAGTAGGATTAACCGCTACATTGCATATCAGTGCTATCTGGGCTACACATGAGTAGAATGCCATATTTTAACCTTTAGGAAAATTAAGGGTACTTTTATGGATCTCTGTATGTGCTTTGCCAATGCCATAAATTCTAATATGGCCAAGCAGGTGACACAAAGGAACGAGGCCAGCTGAGTGGCGGGTATGTGCCTCCTCTAAAGGGGCGGGCCTCAACTCAGTGCTGACAGATGGCTGCTGTGCAGAAATGAGTGTTGCCAGATTTTCTGATTGGTTTTTCAAAAAAAGAAAAAAGTACCTGGTGATCTGAAATTTCATGTGTACTTTTCTGATTTAAAAATATCTACCATATTTTTAAAACAAAATGAAATAAATGAGCAAATAGAAAACACTCTGCTGGCCAAACTAAACAATCTAGGAGCTGGGTCTGCCTCTGGACCACCTGTTTATGGATTTTGCCAGTACTCCCAATTCTTCCACATGCCACAAATTAAATCTGATAAAAACTGGTATATATACATTCTAAATGCCTCTGGCTAGAGTTTTAATAAGTCATTGTATGACCTTGGGAGAGTGTGCGCTCTACTTCAGAATCTGGAAAGTAGGATAAAATTGCTATATGGCAGAAAAGAAACAGACACCAGGCTGACAGGAAGTAGGTTTATTGCACCGGTGCTTACTCAGTGGATTTGCATCCAAAAGCTGAGCCCCGTTTGTAGGAATTCAGGGGTGTATGTAGATGTTCAGTTTCTACAAGGCTCTGGGTGGGTTTGCATTGGCAGCTGTACATGGTCAGACATGACATGGCTACATACCAAGAGGTGAGTTGTATAGTTGCGTACCAAGGAGTGAGTAAAAGGTCAGTAGTCATGGGACCCCCCCCCCATCCCCACCCCCAGGTCTATCCTGCCTCATGGCGGTACATGGCAAGATTCATACCAGGAACTAGGTTGCATACCAGGAACTGAGCAAGAGGTTGTTACTAAGCCTGCCAGGCTGCTTATCTCAGGTCACCATGCTTCAAAATCATTATCTGTATGTCCTAGGATTACTGCAGGGATTAAATTTACAACATATTATTCACTATATACATGTCCCATCCAGCTTCTCCAAAAATCATTCAAAGTCTATATTTACCTCTAGTTAATCTTTAGCCAACAGTGGGGTCACTCACCAGTATAATGGCATTGCCCACAACGAGCAATGCTCTTGTTATTTTTAGTCTCTGCTACTCATCAATAACCAAGTTTCTTTTTTGACTTCTCCCATATCTCTCCAAATTTTCCTAAGGCCACAGGTAAATTTCCAACTGAACTCCAGTAAGATGCTCTTTGTCAGAATTCCTACTATATGATGCTGGCTAAGTAAACTTTTTCAGGCACAGCTTTGGTCTCAGTGCTTACTCCAAAACAATCTATATTTGCTCTTCACTTATTAAATAGACCAACCCATTTTGTTGTTTCCAGGTTTTTATAGTTTATAAAAGTAAATGCTTATAGAAATTCATATAATACAAAATGCTAAACATGATTTTTTATAACCAATGAAAACCTGCCAACCATATATAATTACCATATTTTACATGCTGTTTTATGATCTGCTTTTTTCATTCATAGTATTGTGGATATTTTATATAGTCAATGAATTTCATTGTCTATCTTAGGATAGGCAAGAAATGTTTAAGGTCAGGAAGATATTCTCCTCTGTTACTTACTAGAAGCCTGATTGTTTTACCTTTTATATTTAGAGCTGCAATCCACTTGGGGTGTATTATTGTGTATAAATATCCACCAAACAATTCTACGGGGACTATATCTTGGGGAAATTATCAGGAAAAACATATATAGAATAATAGTCTTTGCATTGCTTATGAATGTAAAAAAAATGGGGAATAACAAAAATGGCCATCTATAGTAGTTTGTTTAAATTAATCATAATATTTCTACACAAGAGGAAGTTAGAAAGCTATTTATAAATGGTGCTGTTTTTATTTATTGAATTAAATTCATTGACTAGATAAAATACCCACATAATTTTTAGAGACTAAAATAATTAACAATTTTCTATTTAATTGCATTTTCACATTTGATGATACCATTTATTTTCTCAGTTTGATTCCTCTCAACATCACTCTCAGCTCTGCATTCAATTTGAGAAATGGCAGTGAGTTTTTTCATACTTTCTTCTGCTTATAGCCTATAAAGTTAATATTGATTCTTAGTGTATTCTGTAATTTCATTCAAAATATTTTATATTTGGATAATACCCTTAGAGTTAGTTATACAATGGATATTGTCTTAATTTCAATTGTGTTTTAATCCTGTTTATCTTCTTATATCCTCCTTTGGGAAGAAATGGTATTTTGAACTTGAATTTATACTATTTTCATTCTTACAAGGTGTACTACTCTCTACTTATTTTATGGCCATAATAGCTTTTGTTCACAGAGAAAGTAAAGTTTACTTGGCTACCACCTTAGAATAGTGATTACAACTGTTGAATGCTGCTTTAATATACTAGCTTTACTTTGGCTTGTATAAGTAGTTTTAAGTAGGAGGAGAAGTTAAAAACATGAAATATAAAGCCATATGAATTATTTAGTTTTCTGATCTATATTATTCTTGTGAAACTCCCTTAATTTTTATGTCTTTTAAGTTAATATTTTTACAATTTCACATAAGGGTAGAAGGCATGTGTACTTTTTCTGTCTTTGTTTACATCATTTAATGGTTTATGGAGTGATGTTTAGCAAACCTATATAATTAGAACTCATAATCACAACAAATATGTTGTTCTTTTCACACAGTCACCTTGAGAGAGAATATACATACAATATTGACATTGCTGCAAGTGTGGGTGTATTTCAATTTGGGGAGCAGGGATCAGAGCCAGTTGATGTATCACACAAGAAAAATAGCTTTCATTGTGTTTTAATTACTCTTCAGTTTGGATCCTAAACAGCAATATGAAATCTACACCTTCAGGTATTGTAGTCCTGCTTGTGCCGGCCTTTTTTCCTATGTGATGGATGGCAGTGATTTTTATGCTTTAATCATGAGAGTAAACAGTGCTATGTATTATGCTGTGAAAATTAATGCTAAATGCAAATATAATTTTTTAAATATTTATTTATGCATACAAGAGCTGAGGTGTAGGCCAAAGAGGATTCACCAGAGACAGAATGGAGAGCAGAACAAGCAAATCAACTGAAATACACTGCTGAGGGGTGCAGTGGGTGAGACAGGAGAGGTCTGCTGCGCCATGTGGGTTGCCTCCCTGACTGGGGATCAAATTCATGATGCAGTGGCTGGTGATAGTTTCATGGTACTGCGACTTAAGCCCTTGTGCCACCAGGGAGGCCCCGCAAATATAAATTTTTAATGTTAAAAATTTTATTTCTGAATTAATGGTATTTTACATAATAAATGTATTCATTGGAGAGCAGTGTATCTTTTTTCTTTGTTTCTCTCTCCCTCTCTCTCTCTCTCTCTCTCTCTCTCTCTCTCTCTCTCTCTCTCTCTCTCTCTCTCTCTCTCTCTCTTTTGTTCTATGTTCTACCTAGCAAATACCAGAGAGTTTGCATCAAGGGAGATATTTTCACATTCGTGCCACAAACTTTATATTTTTTATGTTCCATTTGAAATATTAAAATATACTTGGAGACTGAAGCCAAAATATATGCTTAATTGAGTCTTCCTTCCTTCTTTCCTTCCTCCTGGAGTTCTTTAAGACATTGATAAATTCATTGCAGTTATTTCTTGAAAATAACAGGTGGTTATGCCATTATAAATGAAACTTCTAATTTGAAGTTCTGAAGAAAATCAAAATATCAGATTTTAAAAGCAGATAGGTCACAGTAGAAAATTGTGTGCCTATTCTTACTATGATTAGGTTAAGGCTGAGTGCAATGTCCCAGGTAGACTCAACTTCAAAGCCAGGGGAAAATATAGGTAAGCTGGTAGAATGTGGTTTATTTGTTAGCATAAGGATAAGACTAATTCCTGAGAGATAATCAGTAGTTTAAAGTAGAGTATTCAATCAAATGGTTAACTGGTGCTTGATCTTGGCCAGCAATGAAGACCTTGGAGATCTGATTTGGTGTGTAAGATTACAGGAACAGGAAGCTTCAGAAACTGATGACTGGGTTGTATGAGCTTTTTATACTTTTTGGATATTCACCCCTTGCTGGATATGTGAGTTGCAAATATGTTTTCCCAATCAATAGGCTGCTTTTCCATTTTAATGGTGACTTCTTTTACTATAGAGAAACATTTTAATTTAATTTATATTCTTTATATATTTTGAATATTAGTATCTTAAATGAAACTTGAGGGGATTGTGTTGAGAAATAAATCAGAAATAGACAAATATTAATTTCATTCATATGTGGAATATAAAGAAACAAACAATAAACAAAACAAAAACCAACACTTAGATTATGACAACAGGCTAGTAGTTACCAAAGGGGAAGGGGTTGGTGAGTGGGAGGAACAGATAGAAGGCTTCTATTGTATGGTCGTGGATGGCAGCTGCACCTTTGGTGGTGGGGTGTTGTGGTATATATATTTGTTGAAGTGTGAGGCTGTGCTCCTCAAAATTACATAGTGTTATAACTAATGTTGCATCAATTTAAAAAAAGAGAGAGAAAGTGGTAATTGGCAGTTTTAGACTTGCTGCATCACTAAATAGTGTATTTCAATTTTGAGCAAGACTCCTGACAGACGGAGGAAATATAAACAGAGGTAATTGGCGGTATGTGAAAAGTTTTTCAAACATGCTCTAGCATCCTACATTCAGGATCCAGACAAAGCTTTTGTCACAATAAACAAATGAACAATCAGAAAGCACGACCTAGCTCAGTTACACAAATTGACAGTTGGTTTAAGAGAAGTTGAGGGACATCATATATTTGACTTACGGGAACAAGATAAACTCAGTATCTCATACAATGATGAAGATGTGTCTTCTTATATATAGCTTGCCTTGGTCAATTATGACTCCAGAACCCTCAGTATGAAGATATAACATGCCTACAGATAAGCAATACTAAGAGATGAATATAGGGCAGGTGAATTCATGAAGATTAAGGAACCCCCAATTTTTTTTTTCAACTGTAAATCAACTTACGATTTCATCACAGTTTCCCTTAGTAGGTGGCTGTTGAATTGAAGAATATCAAGCTTCTCACAGAGCATTGCATGATAAGGTTTCAATGAAATAATGTGTTCTATGCAATATTTCTTTACAAGGCTGGTTAGATGTAAAATTTGCCTTTGGGAGGCTTTTTCATAGTCTTGAGCTGTCCTCCCTATCTCTGGATGCTTGGTGCCCCACTTAAGGAACTCTGTTTTCAAAGTTTATTTTAAGCAAAATGGCAAAGTATGTCAAGTTGGCCCACTGTGCTCTGTCTCTGTAGCCCTTCTGTTGATATTCTCAAGTTGTCCCTTTTCCTCTACTTCCTTTATTTCTTACTAGATCATGACAGAATACCCTTTTCAGAGTCTTTCTATTTTTTTTTTCTACCATTCCACTGTCATCATTATCTCAGTTGCTTCCTGGGCAGTGACATTAAATTAACAACATGTACGATTGCTGGTATATTTTCCCCTGAAAGTGAATACCTAGTCTAGTCAAAATCTTAAGGAAACTCCTAAAAGTTGATTTTAATGGTATTGTTCTTTCTGAAAATATGGAAGTAAGGTTGGAGGACAAAGAGACGCTTGAGATTTTGAAGCCCAGTTTGTGGGCAGCTATCTACTTAACTGGATCTTGATGGTATACTCAAATAAAAGTAAAAAGTATCAAGTAAATGTATGTTAAACTTGTATTTTGAATATAAGTGTATGAAATTGGAGGTGGAAAATTAGTGAATAGCTTATTACAGTTCCATAAATAATAGGGTCAGCTTCTCAGTTGGAAAAAAAAAAAGAATTTCTTTCACTTTGGCATTTATAAAAAATGAATGACTTTTATATATGCTGAAATAGTTTTGCAGTCCACCTTCTGCTGTAGACTGATGTCCAATTAGGCTATAGTCACTAATGTTATTATCATTGGCTCCTGTGTTACTTTGCTGTCTAATTAGCAATCAAGACAAATTAAAAATGTCAATAATAATAGCAGCTTATATCAGTGTCATGCCTTTAAAGTTATCAATACCTGTCCTCATCTCTAACTTTATTCTCTTTTCAAAACAGTGCTGCAAGTTATGGAGGGTGGGTGTGATCCATACATCTAGATGAGGACACTGAAGCCCAGAAGGTGTGCCCTGTACATTTTCATACCGCTGATGGGTGGCAGAGCTGGGTTGACTTTTCGGATATATTCATTGTATACTAATTACGTTCCATTACAATCAAATAAAATGAGGGGAAGAAAGATGAAAGAGAATTATTTTCATTTTCCTGACATTTAAAATAATAGCAGTTTTCATAATATTAGTGGTCAGAATTTTTGGACTCCACATCTATCCAAAAGTAAAGCTACATTAAGCAACTACTGTTTATCTAACATGGCTTACAGGTTCATAAAAAATAATCCTCCTATTTAATGGTGACCAGAAAGAGTTAATCATCTTTTCCTAAAACCTTGTTTGTGTTTACTGAGTCATTAGGGATTGGAAGAATAGCTAATTATCCTAGAATGATCTAATTGGATTGACCTTTAAACTAGCTCTACTTGTCACTACAAGGGTTCTACCTATATTTATTATACTGAAAATAATAATGAATATTATTGAGTTGCTATATGACGGCATATCTTACTTTAAAAGTACTTCGCATCTACATTGTGATATAAGTATGTGCACAAATCAAGACAACTTCCATGTAGGGGCAGTTCATTATCATTTGAAATACCTTAAATTAGAATCCACAAAACAGAAATATTTACTTAGCATTTCAAATGACCAAAATCTACATCAGGACATTTGTAATTAGAAGAAAAGATCCTAGGAATATGTTTCATTTGAGATGTTCAAGAGAAATTACTGTTTAGAAAGATAACAGATTCTGCTACCCTTGCAAGAACTAGGTTTAAGAATCTGGCCTGGCCAGCCCAGCAACATCTGATCTTCTGCGCAGAGTCCCACTGATTCTGTGTCCCTCGATACGTAGAGGACTCTGCCACGTGGGAGACTGTTCCTGTTGTAGGAATATCATCCTCTGGCCAGAGTAAGTCTCTGTGTGCGAGTCTGTGTGTCTCAAGGCAGAATGTGAATTAACTTGAGCTTCAAACTGTTACAAATGGTTTTATCCTTAAAAATATTTGTACACTTAACAGAATTTGGTGGAATACCTGTTTTCAATGAAGCATACCATCTGGTGGTGAGATTTGGGGTTAGGAAATGTACAACTTCCACCAATTTACAATGACCACCGGTTCCCTTTATTTACCAAAAACACCTTATAAATGTTAATGATGAAATTGTCAGACCTTTGCAAAAGGCTGCTTATAATATTTGAGGCACTCTGCTAAGTATATTACCTGTTTTCTCTTAATCTATATAGCAATTGTATGATTTTTGTTTTATTTAAATTTTGTTGTCCTCATTTGACTGATGAGGAAACTGAAGCTTGGCTAGATTAGGCAATTTCACCAAGATTTCATTGCTAATAAGTGGTGCAGTTGAGATTTTTATCCAGATCATTCTGCTCCAAAATGTAAATATGGTTTATTGCTTGTTGGATAGTACCTTCTAAGACCTGCACATTGGTGGTAGAAATATATTATTTCAGAAGATATAAGGATAACCTTTAAAAATAATAACTCCGTGAAAAAACTATTTTCTGAACAATCTTAATTTCATCTTTCTGATTGGCCAGTCAAAAGTGACTCTCATCCCAGTTACTTATATTGCCACGTTTCATTTTCTTCAGTGAACTTGTTCTAACTCAAATTAACTAGGGTATCTATTCATGTTTTTTTCCTATCGTATTCTAGTAGGAGCCCAATGACACCACATATCTTTAGTATTAGGGCACAAAGCAGGATAACAAATATCAATTATATGAATGAGTGGATTGGATGTATTATGTTAAGGTCTTAACTTGGTCCTAATGAGTCTTTAGCATCTTTCTAACACTTGTTAATCTTTCTGTTTAATAAACAAGAAGCAGGCTTAGGTCAGAGTATTCAACATATGAAAGTATATAATTAAAAATCAAAACTGTTCTTTATGACTAACAATCCTAATTTTCTATTTAAACTGCTTCTTTTTTAAGTGGTTCATAATTTTTTAGAAAGTTATATAATATTTAAAAATATGAGTGTACTGGGAGAAAAATTGAGTGTATAGGTATTGGGATATTATGGCAGTGAGTCCTTTTTTTTAAAGATTTATTTATTTATGCATACAAGAGCTAGGGTTTAGGCCAGAGGTGTGGGGGTGGAGAGTGGATTCACCAGAGACAGAGTAGGGAGCAGAAAAGGCAGATCAACCGAAACACACTGCTGAGGGGAGCAGTGGGTGAGACAGGAGAGGTCTGCTGCGCCATGTGGGTAGCTCCCTGGCCAGGGATTGAACTTGTGCTGTAGTGGCTGCAGACAACCTCACAGTCCAAGACACAGCCTCTTGCACCACCAGGGAGGCCCTACGGCAGTGAATATTAATGTTACATGTCATCGTCAATAAAAATATGTAGAATTTTTTTTAAGATTTATTTATTTTAAGTTAGGTAGAATATTTTGTAATGGAGAAATAAAGTATGTTTAAAATGTGTTTCAATAAATTGATTTAATAGCAAAGTGTACATTTGCTCACATTGCAATTCAGATTGTCAAGGGAAACAAAATAACTTTCAGAATAAGAGATATAAGAGAAATAAGAACAAAATGTAATGTATACATCATGTTGGAACTAAATCAACTGTAAACATGTTTTAAGATAATCACATCAAATTAGATATGCCTGAATATTAAATCGTAGTATGGAGTCATTGTTAATTTTGAGGGCTTTAAGAGACGTCTATGGCATGACTCCCACTCAATTCAAATGAGAAGACAGTATGTGATAATTGAGGTTATTATATGACACATGAGCAAGATACAGATCATAATGCAAGAGGAAAATTTGAAAAAGGACATTTCAATTGGACTTGAAGTAGATATGAGAAAATAACTTCATAAAAGTGGAATGCTGATGTGTTCTAAAACTAGGATGTCACTAAAACTAGGATGTCACTAGACATTCACCTACTGATACAATCATTGTCAATTGAAAGCCCACAGTGTGGAAAATGACGTATCAGACATTCTGGCAGAAACTAGCCTAAAGGAGCTTCCTCCTGCTCTAAGAACAATCACGGTCTAGTGAGGAACTGACTCACCATGCTTGATCCTTATATAAGTTAATAGAAAGTTAAACTGATTCAGAGGACAGAGACCAGTTACATCTGAATGAAGGATGATCTAATCAATAAAAAGTTCACAGAGGGGATTGCTCTTAAGTTAACTCCTTAAAGATGAAGAAGGATGAGAGGTGGGAGCAAAGTGGGGAGGAGACTGAATGGATTAAGGTGGAAGATTATGGGTGCGGTGGTGATAGTGATGGTGGTGTTATGGGTGGGTGTGGTTGCAGTAACACATTTGAAAGGTTTGAACCTACACATCTAAATCATATACAGTACTGTAAATCAGTGGTGCTTCAAAAAGAAAAATATAATTTTTAAAAAAACAGTGAAGGAGAATATTTGCATAATTGAATGACATAGGATGGATTGCAAATTAACCTGCATAAAAATAGAGTCAGGAATAACATGATATGTTTGCAGGATGATAATGAAATTGACAAGGTCAGCATGGATAGGCAGGATCTGCCTTTACTAATATAGCAGGTTCATATTTGGGAGCAGTGGGCCATAATTTCAAATGGGTAATGATGAGATCAAATCTTGGATCTGATCAAATGGGTCAGATTAGGGGTACATCTAGGTTTGGCAGGTTCTAAAACTTTATACAATTTGGGACCCTCTTTAAAATTTTTAATGCAATGTTAGGTATGGACAAAAATATTTATGAAGAGAATAGAAAAGTCTCAATAAACCCAAAACTCAGTTTTGTAACATGTTTACAAAACTGATGTTTTGTAACATGTTTACAAAACTGATGTTTTGTAACATGTTTACAAAACTAATGTTGAAGCATAGGGGAAAATTCCATGGCCCCCTTGAGTTCTTATAAGAAATAAATCAAAACAGCATCAGACTGGTTAGGAAAGGAAAATTGATTTAATAATGTTCGCATGGGAGAGCTACAATGATTGTACATGTCTTGATTTTGGTTAAGAAGAAAGGATTTAAATCCCAAATTAAGGCGTGAATAAAGAGGGCCCTGGCACCGAGGAGAGAGGATGGGACCTTCACATGACAAGGTGGCATGACTTCATATGACCAATAATTTTTCCTATGTTAAGATAGGCTTCTCTGATAAAAAGCTTGTTTCTGGTGATGTCCCTAAAGTTAGGTAATCTGCATTCTTAAAGTAATGGTAACTTCTAAGAATTACAAGACCTCAATTAACCTTAGTTTTACATATCAAGGTAACAGATATTGGAAAAAGGCCTACTCTGGACATCTTAGTAAAAGCTATGCTACACTTTTAGAGGAGACCAACCTCACACTGAGGCATTTTGAAATGTAAAATTTTTTTTTTATCATAAATCATGACTTGAACGTTATTATATTCTTCTTCATACAAGTTTTGCTTCATACTTACTGAATGCCTCTCTATAAGACAATAGTTTTATAATATAAATGTCTCTGGAAAAAGCAGATGATTCCATTTTACTTATAGAGTAATGAATAAAAATTTATTTTTACCATTGCTAGTTTAAAAATATACTTTCAACTTCACAACTCATTATAAATAATGTCATGTGAATTTTCAGATTGTTGTCAAATTTGATAAAACTTCTCTCCAACTTCTTTCATCTGTAAACTGAAAGATTTCTTGGCACTTCAGATTTTCTTGGGCAATGACTAATCTTAGACACTCTTTGAATTGATGACATTCATTAACAAATTTGTCACTGATGTCCTTGTTACAATGGCAAATCAGGAATTTTATGTTATATTTATCAGAGTCAGAGAACTTGTCAACTTCTCTTTGGTGAGACAGTAAAATGGCCTATGTCTGTGACCCTTCCAAAGCAAGCTGACATGAGGCACAATCAGAGTGGAATGAGACAGTGGTCTTAATTGAATGTAGTTCAAGTGCAACAGTTTTGCAATTTTTTCAGAAGTATGTGGCCATATGAACACATAAAGTTTCCACCAGTGCCTTGAAAGGAGCCCGTGCAAGTGAGGTACATGGGGATAAAGTTTTATTAGCATCACAGAAATTTCCCCTCTGGGTGAGATTTTAGGGAAGTTTGAATGGCGAGATGAGGACAATAAATATAAAACATGTATTGGGTGGGGAAGTAAGATACATTGGGAAAAGGATGTAAGCTGAGGGAACATAAAATGCTGGTTTGGACTTGTAAAATTGTATTCCAGAATAAATTTCTGTATTACATGATAAGCTAATGACCCAAGAAAAATTGCTCTTGTCGGGATTAACTTTGCTTATTTCTAAGAATTTGCTCTTATAAATAAGAATACAGGAACCATAAGATGGTTTGAAAACATTTGTCGAAGGCATAATTACATTTATTCAATCATTCATGATAATTGGGTATTCACAAACTATATCCTAAAATTTAGGTAACTGTAAATATAATGACTATTTCCTCATTTTACACTAAACTGCATGATTCAGATTAATGATTCACATTGTCATGCCTGTAGAAACTGAAGAACAATAAAAGAATGTTTAAGAAAAATGTTGTAATGTGTTAAATAGTGGAAAGTACACATCATCTTAGGGGTTCTCAGCTAAATTCACCTTGAAGCTAAACTTTTCTTAGAAGAGTGAGTTCTGGATCATATTGTAGAATAAAAGCATAGAGCAAAGTTTCTCCAGAGGGTAGTTCTGGAGGAAAGAAAAAAGCTGAAACACACACACACACACACAAGTACATATATATGTGTATACACACATTATATGTGTGTGTGTATTTTATATATATATATATATATATATATATATATATATATATATATATATATATATATATATATGACAACTAGTACATTAAGCATTTCAGTAGTACACCCTCTAAAACTCTAGGGAATCTCATTTACTTCTGCAAAGTGAGATAGAAAATTAAGCAACCGATAAAACACAGGAATAAGGTTAAACAGCAAAAATAGGGCCTCCCTGGCCACACAGCGGTTAAGCACTGCGCTGCAGCAGCGTTGTGAGTTCCACGCCCAGCGGGGGAGAATCCCACGTGGTGTGGCAGACCTCTCCTGCCTAGCCCGCTGCACCCCTCAGCAGTGTATTTCTGATCTGCCTGTTCTGCTCCACACTCTGTCTCTGGTGAACCCTCTCGCCGCCCCATGCCTCTGGCCTGTACCTCAGCTTGTATATATAAATAAATAAATTTTTTAAAAAAACCCAGCAAAAATAAGATGGATTTTAATTCGCTTTCCTGTTCTTTTGTTTTAAACAGTAACATATTCATGTTCAGCAGGTACAGTCAAATTAATTGTTATTGTTTGCTAGTGTTCACTGAATAATAATTGTCAGAACATGTGAGTATCTACTATGAGCCATTTTAACTTGTTCTCTCCCTTTTTCAGTTTAAGACAAAATCTCTGAATTAGGACACGCTTTTGTGCACATTACAAGTCAGATTGTCAAAGGAAATGAAATGACTCAGAATAAGTGATATAAGAAAAATAAGAACAAAACACAATGTATATACCATGTTGGAATCGTTATTGGAACTAAAGTACTGTAAACATGTTTTGAGATAATCAGATCAACTTAAATATGGACTGAATATTAGATGATAGTGTGGAATCACCTTTAATTTTGGAGGGTATGATAATAGCCCGATGTTTATGTTGGTAAAATGTCTATATCATGCATACTGAAATATACAACCACACCCACCTATAGTGTTAAGGCCAGGTAGAGGAAACAAAATTAATAAATTTTCACGATCATTGAAACTGGGTAATGTGGACATAGGATTTCATTACACAATTGTCTATGCTTTTGTGTGTGGGAAGATAAAGGCTTAGTTTTCTCATCCTCATATATTCCCTTTTCTCTTTGTTGTAGCTCCAGCATTGTACTGCTGCTTCTTCCTCAGCAGTATATTAGTCATGACTTTTGTCTCTATTGAGGAGCAGAGGACACACTAATGTAAGCTGAGAATAAATATGAAAACTGCCCACAAATAAAGTATAAATAAGGGTCTATATATACTGATATATATTTACATCATAAATATGTTTAGGAAATATTACTGCTAAATTATAATATTAGAACTGATGAACATATTAAAAATTGAGTTAGACTAATAAGAACTTCAGTTGAATACGATATTCTAAAGATAAATATCCCATGTTGAGCGTCTACTCTGAAATAAGCACTACAGTAATTTCTTTAGTTACATTATGCTCACTTAATCCTCCCATTAGCTTTGTGTAGCTAACATTGTTATTATCTGCACTTTATAAATAATAAATTCAAGTATAGCAACTTATTCTCTGGGATTCCATGGCACAAGTTTTATTTTTCTTTGTTTTTCTGTTAGGGCTTTTCTTTTCTTTTTTTTTTTTTAAGATTTATTTTTTTTTATTTATACATACAAGCTGGGGTACAGGCCAGAGGTGTGGGGCGGCGAGAGGGTTCACCAGAGACAGAGCGGGTAGCAGAACAGGCAGATCAGAAATACACTGCTGAGGGGAGCAGCGGGCGAGGCAGGAGAGGTCTGCCGCACCATGTGGGATTCTCCCCAGCCGGGCATCGAACTCGCGTCGCCGACAGCTCCACAGCGCAGCACTTAACCGCTGCGCCACCGGGGAGGCCCTGTTAGGGCTTTTCTAACAGGTCATTTGTTGATTAATTATATTTAAATTTAAAAAGCAAAAAGAATGAAAAGGAAGTAAACATTTATTGCTATGTCATTGTGATAAGCAGGACATGTGCTAGATATTCACACATGTTATCTTACATCATGACAAGATTGTGATGCAATTATCATCGTTGATATTTTTCACAGTATTACAGGTGAGACACTGAGTGTCAGCCTTGTCAAGTGACTTCTGTAAAATCATGAGACGAGTAAATTTGTATCTTCCTACAAATGTTGTCTGTCTTTGAAGCCCATATCTTTCAAAAACAATCCTAAGGTCATTAACTTGGAGACAAGTGATAAATATTTTCATTCTCTAACTACATATGGAGGGAACATTAACAATGTGACAAGTTCTGTGTTGATTACAAGTAGAAATACAAGAAATGTTTAATGATGTGATTTCTACAATTAGAGAAGCATATAATCTAGCGCTGGGAAGAGGAAGCATACACAATAAAAATAATAGGATATGCATTTACTAGGTTTACAAATTTAAGGAGACTGAATTCGAGTCCTTATTAAAATGCAAATAACACTGAAAGAGATCTGCACTTAAGCCCTAATAGTACATATTGAGAAATATTTTATGGAGGAGTACTAAAAAAAATCAATTTTTTTCAGAGATAGGAGTTTGACAAATTATGCATTTAAAAATTTCCTATCTTTAGAATTTAATATTGTTGTTCCTGGGAGTTCATGGTCAAAGTGCTTTAAAATAAAAATGAATTATACCATTAGAAACCTTGACTCAATAGGTGAATAATGGGAAATACTTTAATACTAAATATCAAGGTTGGCTGTACTCAATAACTCTAGGATATAAAAATATAATGGGGGCTTCTCTGGTGGTGCAACGGGTTAAGTGCAGCACTATGAAGCTATCCAGAGCCACTGCAGCACAAGTTCGATACCCGGCCAGGGAGATTCCGACGTGGCGCAGAGACGTCTCCTGCCTCGCCTGCTGCTCCCCTCAGCAGTGTACTTCAGTCAATCTGCCTGTTCTGCTCCCCACTCTGTCTCTGGTGAATCCTCTCACCACCCCCACACCTCTGGCTTACACCCCAGCTTGTATGCATAAATAAATAAATCTGTAAAATATATATATAAAAATATAATGGTCAGAGAAAATCATTAGGGAAAATATGTGGTTCTCATTGGTCTTGAAACATGCACTTTTTCATCTGCAAGAGAAAGAGTGAGTACATATTCCATAAACAGATTTTTCTGTGACAGATAATGTTTAGGTAATCATTCCCAACACTGGTAGGGAAACAGAAACTGTCTGGTTATATGGTGTTTCTTACCAGACTAGTAATCAGAAGATGTGGTGTCCAGTCGTGGTTCTACCACTAACTAGCAGAGTGGCCTTGTGTGGTCCCTCTCTAAGCCTCAAGTTCTCCATTTGTAAGAAATGTGATGATTGAACAAGGGGATCTCCAATATTCCTTCCAGGTTTGACATACCAGGTTTTTATGTGCTAGATAATGTAAAACTGGTTAGGATGCTTCATTCATGCCTTCTGCACCTGCAGGTAATGTACTGGTACCTATACTTGAGCTATACTTTTTTCATGTGCATTATCAGAGCCATGACATTTGTAGCCAAAAGAAGAGAGTAGAACTAGTCAATGTGTAAACATCAGCCTTGTTGAGAGACAGTAGATTACTAGAGAAAAAGTCTTTAATTTTCTGATTTCATGGGTGCTAGAAATGTCTTATCTAAGGATATAGCCTGTCCCCCCAAATTTGCACAGATGACACAGTTACAGTTTAATTCTTTTTGCCTATTTCTTTTATCCCCAGGTAAAAGATACATTTGAGAGAAATCGCATTTTGGTGGGCTTCACCAGACATCAGTACCTCATTCATTTCTTCGACAGCACGAGGATACTGAAAAGTGTCAATGGAAGAGAATCAAAAAGCATCACCTCCATCTCACTTCAAGAAGACTTCTTTTCCACAGTTATAACTAGTGGTAAAAGAATCTATTTTTTTATTTCCAAGTGCAGGGAATGTTTTTTTTCCCTAAAAGGATACTTTGTCTGGCAGCCAGGAAACTCTCAGTAGTTCTTTGACGAGTACATAGGACAATTCTGGGAGCACATGACATTATCCTATTCCCTAATGTAAAAGAGGTTTGACAGTAAACCTCCATTATAAAAAAACTCAATATTCCATGCATCCTTAACTCTGCGGGTCAAGTGTAGCACAACTGCACTCCTAGTTATTTAGCTAAGTGTGTGTCCTTTCTCTCCCCACCACTCCCTTTCATCAATACAACTGCTATATTTTTCTCCAGACACAGGCATTCTAACAGGCTTGACTTCATATTTCATGTCTTTAGCTGAGAATTCATTTATCAGCTTATTTTGTAATTTTATTGCATGCCTGTGATATAACTAAACTCCTTTTAAACAAGTCACTTGGAATAGACTTTTTTTTTCCTAAAATTTGTTGGAATGGATTTTAAAGTCTATGGCCCACTCACCTGAAATTAATGGGTATTACTGTGATAGTTCAACAAAAGTTAGGCATATCACCTTTAATATTATTTCTTTTTCTCATCTCTATAGCAGTGACAGCAGGACTAATGAAGCTTTTACTTAATAACTTCATCCTATAAAAATGAAAATTATTCATGGAAGGGTCATTTGTTCCCTTGTTATATGTACAAGACATTAAAATTCTGTCTGTACTAAAACATGGGAGATGTCACAGAGCTAGGGTAAAATTACGTGACTCTTCTGGTTAAAAAATAATGCTTGGAAGTCAAATACAACACTTTAATAAGCATAGGAAAGATGCCAGGGATTTAATCCTTTTTGAAAAACCATTGGCTAGGCCAATTCCAAAGGATGCCAGGCGTATTTTCTCCTCAACATCTCTGGAACTGCAATATACGTAGTCTTTTAAAATGTGTTTGCAGGATTATGGAAAGTACACATAGAATTCGATTGCTAAAATCTGTTTCTGTCCAGATTAATGAGTGGAGACAAAATTTCTGCCAGTAACCTCTGTTTGGCTATATTCCTTTAGACTGCCTGAAAAAGATACAGATGCCTTTCTTTTTATTTCACATCATATTCATGTTTTCTGAAATCAAAGGGATTTTAAAATTCTTTCTAAGTTTTTTCACAGTTATTTGCTTTGTTCTTTTAATCTAGCATAAACTTTTAGTCTATCATATTGCTTTGAAATAGTTTTAGCTCTCTTTTTGGTATTGTATTCATGGAAATTTCCTTACCCTGAGGATTGACATAATACATTTACAAGAATCAGTCTTCAGAATGCCATCTTCAAAACTAGTCATATGGCAAATGTTTTGTTTACTAAAATATTTCATAGAAGGCAAACATGGGTCACTTTTTATTTTAGGATTTCTCAGCTATAGGAATATAAGCAACCTTACTTATACTACAGTCTAGGTTATAGGTTTACCCCAATGGGTATTTGGTTGATTCTCAATCTCTTTGTGTTTCCCAACGATCTTTCCTTTTCCAGGTCTTTTGATTTTTCGAATGTTGTAACTTCAAAAATCTGCACAGACATTAACTAATACCCTTTTAAATAAGGAGGGTCTTCCCAGGCTGTTGCAGAAGCAATGACAAGAAACAGAAGGCATAATTAGCTATCAAGACACAAAGGAAATATCAGAATTGCCGCTTCTAAAACTGACTCGGAATTAGAAAAAAAAAAAAAAAAAAGGAGGGTTTTCTGTACCTGCTGATGGGATGGCCAAAAATACTCAGAATAGTTTTTCTTTACTGTCAGAGAAACACAAGTCCATGAAAAAGTGTTTTAGAAACTCTTCCTCATATGAGTGTCGGTTGAATGAAACTCAATATCCAAGTGTTGATGAGTCTCTATTACTGTCAGCTGAAGTATTTATCACTGCCAAATGCTGTACAGCTTCACGAGCCTTCAGTAGAATCCTCTATCAGCCTCAGTTGATGTAGAAATCATACCTAAAGCACAGAGGACTGGTAATTTATCATTTTGACTTGAAATAAAGAGAAAAAAGAAAAGCCTTATTTAACTGGGGCAAACTTAAGGGAGTTTGATTCTGGTTATTTGAATTCGGTGTAGGTAAATATTTAGCAGAAAGTACCGTTTATTTATTTTTTAAAAGACTTTTTTTTTTAGACCAGTTTTATGTATATAGCAAAACTAAGCAAAAGGTACAGAGGTTGTTCATATACAACCTGCCTTCACATGCATGCGATTTCCCTCCCCCATTTTACTTTAATATTTGAATAGCATACTGTTCTCCCCTTTTCCCCATCTCCCATGAAAAGTACATTAAAATAACTGACTTTAAAATTAAGGAAGGTTTCAAGGCTATCATCTCGGTTGAATATGCATTCTCATTATTCGTTATATGTAGAGGCAGTAGATTTAGGAAATTGGGGTGAATTCATGCTGACCCCAAGTTGACTACTTTGGAAATTTTCTTTTTTTGTCTTTTAAAAATTAAAACTCTGACCTTTTCTGGTGGACTACAGATAAGACATTCAGTAACTTGAGGATATTGGTTAATTGAGTTTTGGTTAGCAAATGTATTTTTTTTTGTTCTTTCTGTAAAGACTTTAAGAGCAAGTTTAGTTTCACAGTAAAATTAAGAGGATGGTACAGAAGTTTCCCATATATTCTGTATTTCCACACATGCCTAGTTTCCCCCAATATCAGAGAGCTGCACTTGTTATAATCAATGAACCTGAATTGACACACTATTATCACCCAAAGTCCATAGTTTATATTACTGTTTATTCTTGGTGTTATGTAGTGTGTAAGTTTAGATAAATATATAAAACCATGTATCCATCATAGTATCATGCAGTGTATTTTCACTGCCCTAAAAATCTTCTGTTCTTTTATTCATACCTCTCTCCCACCCTATCCTAACCCCTTGTAACCTCTTGCTTTTTATTATCTCCATAGCTTTGCCTTTTCCAGAATGACATACAGTTGGAATCACAGAATATGTTTATTTTTTAGATTAACTTCTTCCACTTAGTAATATGCATTTAAGTGTCCTCCATGTTTTTCATGGCTTGATTTCTTATGTCTTTATACCGCTGAATAATATTCCATCACTTGGATGTGTTATGGTTTATTTATTTACACTTCTTAGTCAATTTTTCAATTTATGTTTTCTGGACACTTTATTGAATAAGCAATGTTGAAACTAGAGAAGGGTAACTAAGACTTTGTCTCAGGACATTAAAGTTGAAAGAAGGCAAGTAGAAATAATAATGTGCATTGTAAAAATGTAGCAACCAGTAAAAATAAGAATCTGTCAGAAGTGGGCTGTTAACACATTTCTGTAAGCCATAATGTGAATTTCAATTTTAATTCAGTGAACTAAAATTTATTGTACTGCCTTTAATAAGGTTTACCTTCTGAAAAAAATATCTGGCTCTACCAAAAAAGGCCTACTTTGGAATCATACAAATATATATCGACTCTTAGTTGTCTACATGTAAGTCCTGTTTAACTCTTGCAAATCTGTGAACAGAAGAAGGAATTGTCTACATGTCAATTTTTCCTTAAAAATTTTGTTATCGACATCAGTTTTATTCACTATGTTGTTGACATTGACTATTTCAGAGGCACCTGAACTAACTGAACTAACTGAATTAAAAGAATAAATTTTGTTAGCATAGTCACTTAAAATTAACTCATAGAATTTATTTTAAAAATAATAAACATAACTGTTCACTACTCTTCTTCAATCCATCTGATCTAAATAGATGTCATGGGTTGAGAATCACTGTCAACTTTCTCTTCATACAGGGATTTTCACTACTAATGCCTATCTCATCTTGGCACCAGCAAGTCCATAAAAATAGTTCCAGCAAAGACACAGAAGAGAAAGAATAATAGATCTCCCTTGTGGGAGTTTTAATTTGGCACTAATCCACTGGGGAAAAAAGGCATTCAACAGCCATGCTTGTTAAGTTTGACATATTCTCACAAACCCTGTATAACCCCAAACACAGAAAATATTATCTATTAATTCTCAAGTAAGGAATGACATGATCAATGAGCAGCTTTTTTAAAAAAATATATATGTATTTTTATTGTTATTTATGTCTTTTACACTTTGTATTCCCCTTGGGTAACCCACCACCAATTCACCCGTGATCCATCTCTGTGGTTCCTTGTGTCCTTTTCTACTCCATTTTGTGCCCTTATCCTCCCCTCCCCCCGCCCCCCCACCTGCTGAGTATAGGTTTCCCTATGGTCCTGTTATAAATGAAACCATTCGATATTTTTCTCTTTCTTTCTGGCAGCTTTTTAAACCAGCATATCCAAGCTCACCTCTTCAGTTGCTGATGCCCTCAGGGGAAGAATGCCTCCCAACAAAAAGAACTCCACAGTCAAATTCAATACATTTGAAAAATATTCCCCAAATACAATATTTAGTTGTAAGTACAAGTTGCCTTATAACAAGGAAATTTGGATGAGTAAATGGTGACTACTATTCTAAATAATGTTTATTTCAGTGGATTATATGGATTATATTGAAATACAAAAGGGATAGATTTTAGAGTTGAAGTATGTATAGGAAGTAATTTAGGACATCATAGAGTATTGCAAATGTAGGTGTCAGGTCAGTTCCCCTAAAAGAATCAGATTTATTCCACAGATCCATGCTAGACTTTTTGTCACCTTGATATGGGAACTAGCAGTCAATCAAGGCCTTGTGAGCCTCAGGAGTTCTGTTACCATTGCTTAAAGAATGCAGATTGTTTTGCTTTGAGGACAGTGAGGGCCCTGAAAGCTAGGTGAAGCCTCAGCTCTTGCCTTAATTCCTTGCCCTTACTTAATTGAAGAGATCTAAGTGTCCTAAGCTTTTGCTCTTTTTCTAATTAAAGAAACAGTCATTGCCCTTCCTCTTATGACCCCTTAATAGAACGTAGTATGGTGTTCTCATCCAGTTCTAGGTTTATCATTAAGCATGTTTTCTCTATGTAGGACTCTAATCTTTACTCTAAATGAGGTCACCCCCTTGTCTGTCATGTGCTATCTTATCCCTGTGTGACCTTGATGCCCTAGGTTCCCAAGCACAGGATAGATATTCCTGAGATAACTTCATTATTCTTTAGAATTTACAATCTGGTGACTTTTCCATACATATGTTATTAAATTGATTGTTATTCCTTTGCTAACCTATCTGATGCTGCTTTAGTTACTTGTGTAGCCTGAGAACTCAGAGGGCTATGGGATGATTTCTTTTGCTCCCCAACATAGGGATGAACTATAATGAAATTTGAGGAACTTCGATGTATGTATCAATGTGTAGGATGGAAAATGTTTTGGGAGCGATTTCCACGCCGTTGGAGGATAAAAAATGTTGTTCAATTTATTTTTCAATTGCACGAGAGAAAGTAAAGTTAGAGGCCATGTACTTGAAGTCACAGAAGCTGTCACTAAGGAGCAACCAGAGACCACCAAATTTGATGCCGGTTCAGGCATCCATGTGCACAAAAGCAAAGCAGACTCACTGTGAAATTTAATAGAATTAGTGTGCTTAGAGAAAGAAAAGAAGAAAGAATATTTTTCCTAGTAAAACATCCCAAATTACTCATCCCCTTGTGGGCAAATGTCCAGCCAAGCAGTGGGACCCGAAGTGGGGCTGCTGTGGTCTGAAAGCCTGCCACAAGTCTAAAGAAGTCTTCTGGCAGGCAACCATGAGAAGGAGGTTCTGAAGCAGGTATCAGAAAGCTAGCATAAAAGGGGAATACAAAATGTAAAAGACATAAATAACAATAAAAATATATATTAAAAAAAAAAGGAGATACCGCATCAAGGTAACAGCTGCCATTGTCAGCCTCCCCACGAGTCTCTCACCCACATGTCTTTTAAGTGTGGCTACTTGTGTCTCCTCCATGCGTCTCTTTCCACGTCTCCTTCCCAACAGTACCAGGATACAATTCATACTGTGGAAGCAAGCGCTCTCCCTTCTCCCCCTGAGCACACCTGCCTTCTGTGATATATAGCTTCATCTGGCCTCTAAGTTTTGCCCATCATTAAGTGGGGTGGGGTACCTCCCCCTTTCATGGAAATTGATGTCTCTGTAACTAAACCAGTTGTTCAATTAACTGTGCTAAAGAAAGCTATACTGATATCCTTGAAGATAGTCCTCCCCAAGATGTTCAGAACAGATTTTTTTCAGTTAATGTCACCTTTGCATATGAAACTAAGATCAATCAAGACTCTGCAGGCATAAGAAAAACTGTTAGGATTACTGTAACAAATGAATATTAGCAGATTTAAGATTATCTCTAGAAATAAACTTTCTGTCGGAGAAACCTACTTTATGCTAAGACAGATGTCTATAGCATTTGGTTTTGTCATATGAAGTGTCACCCTCTCATTACGTGAGATCCCCTCCTCTCTTTTGGACACTCTATCTCTTTATCCTATTCACTAGCTCAAGAATAAAGTCCCTCAGTCTATTCTATTTAGTGCAGAATTTACAGCCATGTAAATTCTCAAATTGTGACAATTTTAGATGGATGGAGGAGACAAACTATTAGTATAAAAATCCTTTGTAAAGACATCATCTAATGAGAAAATCTGAGAAGTAATAACATTTGTGCTGTGGATGCAGAACATCTTGGACAAGGCCAAACCTTAAAAAGGTGTGGTAAGTACATGGTTATAGTAAAAACAAATGACTAAAAGCGCATCTTTGTATTCTGAAAGAAACTTGTAGTTATTTGTTATATTTTTTACAAGAGAGAAAGATTTGCCTTTGTGGCTATTTTTATTATGAGGTTCTTGTCTCCAAACTTACAGTACTTCAAAAATTATTTTCTGTAGAGATGTTGCAGATGGCATCAGAATGACCTTTGATATTGCAGTCATGTCAAAATGAAGGAAGATAAAGAGGCAGAATTTCAATTTATAAATAGACTATTAGAGATGCAAAGCCTTATCTAATGTTATTACTTGATTTGGGGCCTTACTATTAAAAAAAGAAAATTTTGGAAAGCTTTGAACAGTTTGTAAAAAAAGAAAATCATTATGGCAAGTATCCTATTCACAAAGTCATAATGTAACCTTAATGCTAAAAAATAGAATTATACTGCATGGTTATGTTGAAAACCTCAAGGAGCATACACACACACACACGTATATGTGTGCACATATATGTTCTAGGTTATGTGCAAATTTTTATAATTAACAACGGAATCTATATTTGTTCCATATATAAGATTATGTTAAACAAACCATAATTTTATATACTAAAAATAACAGATATTAGCACTGAAAATATAAATTTTAATAATTTGTAATATGCCCTAATTGAAATATTTAGGTATATGCCTAACAAATCATGTAAGTCATTTCTATCCTGAAAACTACAAATGATGAAATTCTAAAATAAATGGAGAGGCATACTGTGTTCATAGATTGGAAGACTCAAATGAAAAAAGATGTCAGTTCTTCCCAAATTGATCTACAGATTTAATGTCATCCTCATCAAAACCTCAACAGGTTTTTATTATATAGAAATAAAAAATTGATTTTATTACTTTTTAAAATAAAATTCTTATTGTGGTAGTGTTGGTTTATAACATTATATCTACTTCACGTATACAACATCATAAGTCAACATTTGTATACACTATATGACACCAGCAAAAAACTAGCTTCCATTGAAATGATCAAATCTTTTATTGAAGTATCATTGACTTATAGCACTATACAAGTTTCAGGTGTACATCTTTACAAATCAACCTCTTTGTATACCACAATAAGTTCACCACTAGAAGTCTAATTCTATCCTTCACTATATTATTGACTCCTTTTACCCAATTTACCCCAAAACCTGATTTTAAACTTCATATGCTAAAGCAAAGAATGTGATATAAGTAAGAGAATTTTGAAAAAAAAAAGTTGGAACAATCATACTGTCTGATTTTAAGATTCACCATATAGCTACAGTTATAAAGATAGTATAGTATATTGGCAGATGTATAGATGTATAAGTGAATGGACTAGAACAGAATCCAGAATAGACCCAAACAAATATGGCCCACTGATTTTTCACAAAGATGTAAAAACAATTCAAAGAAGGAAGGATATTTTTCAACAAATGGATGACTATAAGTCTAAAAAAATAATCATATGTTACAGTTTTATAAAAATTACCTCAAAACAGATCATAGTTGTAAGTGTAAATTGTAAGACTATTTAAAACAATGAAAAAACCTTCATGATTTGAGAAAGTGAGTGTTCTTAAATTCAACACCAAAAGCATGATTTATAATATAAAAAGGAATAATTGAAGATCAGATTTCATTAAAATTTAAAACCATTGCACTGTGAAAAACCCGTGAAGGTAATGAAAATGTAAGCCACAGACTGGTAGAAAATATTTGCAAATCACTTATCCAACAAAAAACTCCTGTCTTGAACATCTGAAGAATTTTGTGAAGTCAACAGCAAAAGGTAAGAAATCCAAACAGAAAATGGGCATAAGATTTTTCACCAAAGAGAATACAGAGATGACAGATGAGCCCATTAAAAGAATGTTCAACTACATTAAACATTAAGGACATTTTTAATATATTTTTTATTAATGTAACATTGGTTTACAACATTGCATAAGATTTAGAAATACAGGATTTTATGTTTTCCCGTGTATGTCAACACACCATACCCTTCACCCACAATGAAATAGTACTACATAACTAAGAAAAAGGCTAAAGTGGAAATTAGTGATACCATGAAATTCTGGTGAGGGTGTGGAGACAATGGATCACTCATTTTTGGTGGGAATATAAAATAGAACACTCTGGAAAATATTCTGGCAGTTGATATATAGATATATACTTACCAGATAACCCAGTAATTCTACCCAAAAGAAATGATGATGTATGCTTACACAATATTCTATATACAAATGCTTAAAAGAGCATTATTTGTAATAACCGGAAACTGAATATAACCCACATGTCCTACAAAACAAGTAATTGTTACATACAACATCATGTATGGATCTCAAGAGCATTATGCTGAATTTTTAAAAACCAATATCTAGAGATTACCATGTTTATGATTCCATTCACATAACATTCTCAAGATAACAAAACTATAGTGATAGATAACATATTAGTATTTGTCAAGGGTTATGGCTGCCAAAAATGTGTGACTATAAAGGGAAAGCATGAGAGAATTTCTTTAAGGTGACGAGACAACTTTGTATCCTAATCATGGTGGTGGTGATTACACAGATCTCTGCATGTGATAATGTTTCACAGAAATATTCACCAAAAAAAACCCCAAAAAACAAATGCATGTAAACACTATAACAGTCTGAATAAAATCTGTAGATTAATTAGTTAAAATCAATACACTGATGTCAGTTTCATGGTTTGGTAATTGTACTGATTTTGTTAGATGCTTTCACTGGGGGAAGCCAGGTGAGAGACACATGGGCTTTCTCTGCTATTCTTGCAGTTACTAAGCTAGTTTAAACTTGTTTCAAAACGAAAAGTCAAAAAAATGAATAAATGCAATAATGAATACATAAGTAAATGTATAAACAGGCCCCAAACTATATTGAAGTGTGATAATATGTCAATGGAATAAAGAAATGAAAATTGAAAACTTGCTTTATTTTGTATTATTTTTTCCTTCATGTAAAAAGATATTATGTTATAGTCAAGGCTTAGTATCCTAGCATCACTGGGAATCCCGAAGCACTGAAGATGTTAAATATTTTACAGATCATTTCTGGGGTTGGCACAGGAAAGCCACAGATGGGCTCAAAGATTAACAAAACATACAGGTCTTTTGTACTATATCCCGAACAGCGCATGATCTATGAGTCATTTGTTTAATTCAAGCTAAAATATCTGAAAGGAAAGAGTGATCCCTTTAGACTTGAGGAAAGAGAAAGCAGCACAGTGAATATCCACCCGATGCCTCCATTTTTTAATTTTTGCCTTCTGGTACCATCCATTACAATGTAAATGTCATACAAACAAAATTATGTTTTTTCTAGTCTTTTAATATAATGATCAGAATATGTGGTTATGCAAATATTTAATGCTCAAGAATTCTTTAAAAAATTGCATGCTGTATGGGTGCTACAGTTAATTTATCCTTCCCATAAGTGGTGATTCTGTTTCCTTGTCTAACAGGCTTACATTTGTCAGAAGCATCTGATTTCCACCAAAGTTTTTGTGATACTAGAGCTATAAGGAGCAGTAGTAAAGGCCAAGGTGAATGCTGCCGGTAAACTGTGAGGGCTGCAGGAATTATTGATATGCTTCACATGGGGACCACCCCTTAAAAACTAACATAATCTAAAAATATTTGATACTATTCATGATTATTCATTCAAAATAAAGACTTAGTCCATTTGTCCTCAGAAAGTGACATTATATTCTCCTTTCATTTATCCAATTATCAAAAAAAAAAAGCATTGATACTTTTGGAAAAATGTTGCATACAACCAAGCAATGAAGTTAATATTTATTGAATGGCTACTGTGTGTCAGTGACTATGATAAGCGCCATGCATAGCCTGAAAAAGGGAGCATGTATAGTCTATTAGGGAAAGCAAATATTTAGAAGTAATAAATACTTCATTTTTTAATGAAGGTTATAAAGACTAGAAATGCTGTGAAATATTAAAAAAGAAACATAAAAAAGAGGGCTGTGAGAGAAAGGAACATGGGATATTTAATATACACAGATGACCTCTTTCAAAAAGTGACATTTCATTAGCGATCCAAAATAGAGGGAGCTATTAGCCAGGTGAAGAGAGAGGGTTCATTTCAAACAAAGTCACTAGCACGCGTAAAAACTCTGAGATAGGAGACAACCTGGAGAATTCTAAGCAGTAAAGTAAATGTGTCTTTAGGGTAGTAAAAGAAACAGCACGTAGAGGTCGGTCAGATAGGGCACCAGCCAGATCAGGCGTGGCCTTTTAGATCATGGAAAGGAGTGTGGATTTATTTTTAGTGCAACGAGAAGTCATCAGTTTTGGTCAGAAGATTGACATACAATTTTCATGTGTAAAATGCTTGGTCAGGCCTCAAGTCAAGCATTAGGAAAAACATGAAGATATTTGAGAATCTCTATTGTGCTATTTTCTCACATCTTAATGTTATGGAAAAACACTAGATTTCTCTGTGAAGAGATGGTTTCTCATACTAACTGCATCGTACTGGGAGTGTATTTGCCTAGTACCTATTCTATTGCAAAATATTTTTTCTGCATTTTATATTATCTCATAACAACCTCTGATAGGAACATAGCACAGATTTTATCATCGCTTCAAAAGATGAGTAAACCGGGCCTCACTGCTGGCACAGGGGTTAAAGTCTCAGTGCTATCACCAGCTACTGCAGCTTGAGTTTGATCCCTGGCCAGGGAGCTGACCCACATGGCGCAGCAGACCTCTCCTGTCCTACCCGCTGCTGCCCTCAGCAGTGTATTTCAGTAGATCTGCCTGTTCTGTTCCCACTCTGTCTCTGGCGATTCCTCTCACACACACCCCCTCCCTGCACCTCTGGTCTGCACCCCAGTTCTTGTACGCATAAATAAATTAAATAAATCTTTTTTATTTTTTTTAAATTTTTCAAATTTATGCATACAAGCTGGGGTACAGGCCAGAGGCGTGGGTTAGCAAGAGGGTTCACCAGAGACATAGTGGGGAGCAGCACAGGTAGATCAAAGGAAATACACTGCTGAGGGGAGCAGCGGGCGAGGCAGGAGAGGTCTGCCGCACCATGTGGGTATCTCCCTGGCCGGGCGTCGAACTCGCATCGCCGCTGCCCACAGCTCCACAGCTCAGCGTTTAACCGCTGCGCCAACAGGGAGGCCCAATAAATCTTTTTAAAAAAGATGAGTAAACTGGTAAACAACTTTCAAAAGCTGTACAATTAACTAATGGCTGCTAAGGAACTAGGATTTGTGTTGTCTGGTTCCTTATTCAGTTCTTTTTACTACACCACCATATTTACTTCCCATATATTACCTCTCTGTCTCGATTCCTTTATGTAGGTAACAGAAATAACAATCTCTCTGGTGAAATAATCACAGAATTTGTATGGCTCAAGTAAGATAAAGAATATGCAAACTCCTGAAAAATATATGTAGTACTATCCAAATATAACCCTGGATTATGTAAATGCTAGTCAGAACTAAGGGTGAGGGGGTATACTTCTGTTCATAAAAAAACATGAAGAACAAGTTAGTCCCAAGGAGACATTACTCTTAGATGTGAAAGCTAAGAAAAGTGCTCTAAGATTCCAGCCCTGAAAAAGATGATTTTGCTTAAGAGGGCACTTGTCATCTTTGTGAGCAACTCTGGAAAAGGGTTTGAATCATATTTACTTCCCCCTGTAGTATATGGCCTGGAACACGTTAGTCACACAGTAAGTTGTTGAACATAAGGAAACTCTCCAGGACCCGTCTGTATTTCCACTGGAGGGAAGCAATGTACTCTGTTCGTTTCGCTCTGTGATACTCCTCTTTTCCCTACATATGTAGTTCTCAAAGTAGTTACTAATAATCACTAATTCTAAAATTATTACAAGGTATTCTTAGAGAATATTTTATATTCAATAATTTTGGGAAATTATATTGTCTACATTGCTAACTTAGAGCTTCATAAAATAGCAAAAGTCCCAATAATTCTTTTAGAAAAGAAACCTTGATGTTTTTTGGCTATTAATTTCCACAACTCTAGAACATTGTTTTCTTCATAATACTTGCCCGTATCTCACACTGTTTGGATCATGATTGAGAATGTTTACCTTATGCCTTTTATTTTACATGATTGTATGTAACTAGAAAAATTAAAACCAACTTTTTGAATTTATTTTACATAAAAACAACGGACACTTATTATCTCAGCTTCTCCGTTTGGAGTTAATTTTTTTCAAAGATTTTTTAAAATTGTATTATTTTTTATTGAGTTAATTTTGGTATACAATACCATATGTGATTCAGAGGTATAAGCTCACACCTCTTCAGATATATTTCCACACTCACCCACAACCAAGGTACCCATAGTCCTCTACTATAATCCATTGGCTTTCCTTCCCCTCTGTTTCCTGCGCCAACCTTCCCTCTGGTAGCCTCAACACTACTGTCAGATTTCTAGAGTCTTGGTTTGGTATTCTCTGTAGCTTTGCTTTGTTCCACCATACTCTATATATGATTAAATTCATCTAGTATACTTAGCACAATCATCTGTACTACCACTCATATTGTACTACCACTCTAAAAAAAATTTATCTTTTTTTTAATCAATGAGTAGTATTCCATGTGTATATATCACATCATAATCCACACACCTGTTGTTGGGCACTTAGGTTGTTTACATAACTTGACTAAAGTAAACAGTGCTGCAATGAACATAAGAGTGCATATATCCCTTCCAATTAATGTTTTTGCACTCTTCAAGTAGATACTTAGCAGTGGAGTTACTGAATCATGTGTTCCTATATGCAAACAAGCAGCTAGAAGAGAAAGAAATCATGAATACAATCCAATTTATTAACCCATCAAAAATACTTAAATTCCAAAAATAAATGACTGGATGAAGAAAGATGTGGTATATATACAAAATGGAAAACTATTCAGCAATCAAAAAAGATAAACTCATGCCATTTGCAGCAACATGGATGGAGCTGGAAGGGATCATGCTCAGTGAAACAAGCCAGAATGAAAAAGAAAAATAGTGGATGGTTTCACTTTTAGGAGGACTATAGGGGTATCAAATAAGGGATCAGGAAAAATAATAATAATAAATAAATAAACAAAATTAACAAGCAACTATAAATCAGAGACATTCTGCAGGGAATGGGGAGGGAGAGGAAGAACACAAAGGACTGTGGTGATGGCGCACGGGTGAACTGGTAGTCAGAATTTTGTGGGGACTACACTTGAGAGGAAAAAGCATACATCGTACAAAAATGAACAACGATGTAAAATATAAAAAAATCAATAAACTTTAATCTTAGGAATCAGCTTAACAAAGGAGGTGAAAGCCCTGTACGTTAAAAACTATATGACACTGCTAAAAAGAAAATAGAAGACACAAAGAAATTGAGAGATATTCCCTGTTCATGAATTGGAAAGATTAGCATTGTTCAAGTGTTCACATTACCAAAAGCAATATACAGATTCCATGCAAACTCTTTCAAATTTCAGGGGCATTCTTCAAAGAAATAGAACAAACATTACAGAAATTGATATAGAACCGCAAAATACCTTGGGAAGCAAAGCAATCATGACAAAAAAAAATGGTGCTATCACATTCCCAGATTTCAAAACAATGGTAATATTGTAATTCTATTTCATAGAATTGCTAGGTTAAATGCACTATTTTTTTTTTTTTACCATGGTTGTTTAACATCAGAAAGTCGAAGCCCAAGAAGGTTAACTGATTCATCGGAGGTGACACAGTATATAAGTAAAAGTATCAGGATGTGACGGGGCCAGTCTGGTTCCATAGTCCATTCTCTTAACCATTAGGCTACGCTACCCCATTTCTATCTGACTGACTCAGAAACCCTTGTATACATACATATTAGAAAAGCCTTCATGAACTTGGATTTCACTAAGAGAGCAATGGGATACTGGGAAGCCACTAAGTAGTGGTTCCTATAGGGTATACTTGTTGGAAAATGATGTATATGAAGAAGAATGATGTTCAAGCAATTTAGTTTCCAGCCTATTCAGATTTCAAGCACAAGGACAGTAAAAAGTTCATTAGCTTGAAATTAGTTTTTAAATGATGTCAGTGCATTTCAAGTCAATTTGAGAGGATTAAAGGATAATATGGATTTGTAATGTACTTTGAGATACCAAAGAACCATGCGAGCACTTGTAGGATTACACAAGATATTTAACAGCTTTAAGAGTAGCTCTGAGTTTTTAATTATTTGCCTTAACTTTTGAAACTAACTTTTTGAATGAAATGATGGCAAAGCAGAAATCACATGTCTGAATGCTTATAGGTTTGAAGTAGTGAATTTTTTGAGCTATTTGGCACTGTTGACTGCTTTAGAGTATCCCTTTAGAGTGCCACAGGTAGAGGAACAGGGCTGAAAGCCTGGAAAATAAGTAGAGATCTACTCACCCCACCCTCACTTTAAACAGAATGGCCATTTTGTTGTCTCTTTTAGAGTAAATTCGCACATAATAGTTTGCTTGAGCAAAGATTTCTATGGCTTAAAAGCTACTAAATAATACTGAACCGTATTACATTTTTAAATTAACTCTATTTAAACAAGTTTTATCTATTAATATGGTTATAATTAAAAAAAACAAGAAAAAAGTATTAGTAAGGTATAGAGAAACTGGAAGCCTTGTGCATTTCTGGTGGAAATGTAAAATGGTGAAGTACTGGGGAAAATGGTCCGGTGAGTCCTCAAAAAAATTAAACATAAAATTACCATATGATCCAGCAATTTCACTTCTGGATAAGAAGTGAAAGCAGGGACTTGAAGAAATACTGCTGCATCCAGTTCATAGCACCGTCAGTCATCACAGTCAAAAGGTGAAAGCCAAAAAAAAGTCCGTGAGCAGATGGGAGAGTTAAAAACCTGGTATATAGATACAATGGAATGTTTTTGCCCTTCGAAGGGAAGGAAAATCTGACATGTACTTCAACATGGATGAAGCTTGAAGATATTATGCTGAGATAACTCAGACACAAAAACCCAAATTTTGTATGATTCCAACATGAGATACCTAGCCTAGTCAAATTCAAACAGAAAATAGAATGGTGTTTGGTAGCCAGGGGTTGAAGGAGAGGGGAAGCTGCTATTGTACATGAAAGGCACAGAAGAATACAACATGTTTTTAGACAGTGTTTGCTATGGATAAAGATTAGTAAAGGTAAAGATAAAAAATTAATAAAGGAAATTAATGCATAGCAAAACACTGATCAATCTAGAATGATTGGTCCTTAATCACTCATTAAGCAATTAGTCATAATTATTAATAGGAATGTGATTGACTGGATTGTCCTAACATACCAATCAATTTATTCATCACAGTTAAGCTAGTCCCATGTTTAGATGTAGTTGAAATGATTCCTGATAAGCTAAAACTGTTCTTGCATTTTTACTTTCTTTGAAGCAGGTTGGATCACTTTAACTTGTATTGTGCAAACCTAAGGGTCTGTTTCAGAACTCAAGACTATCGATTACTTAGTATTATTTTGTTAAGAACATTACAAAGACATGGCTTTAAGCCATTGATTTTAACCAACCAATTTGGAAAGATTCAGACTTAGACATCAAAATATCGAGTCTTTCAGTGTTATAGAGTTAGCTATTTACAATCCTGGAAATACAAATCAGAGCTGGTGAACATTAAACATAAGATCTATGCAAATGCCACCAAACAGACAGAGTATCTAGACGTGCACCTTTCTGGAAAAAAAAAATCCAACACAGATTCCAAGAACTAACTTTTTTTAATGATGTGTTAATGAAATATCAAAGAAAGTTAGGATTTATCAAGCCTTGTTCTACTTTGTACAAGTTCTCTCCTGCTTCCTAAAAGCCGATTATAATTGAGTTGGAAAGGTCTGTAAGAACTCTTTAGAACTCCTTCATTCCATAGCACACTGTGACTGAAAATTTCCAATCTGGAAAGGCGTTTTTAAACCTGAATTACGATCCAATGACTCCTTTGTATATGCTGCAAATTGGACTCTGCGGAACAAAGGTTTTCTTTGTAGCCAAGAAATTATGTATATTTTTTCAGTTAAATTTTGAAATTGATTTTAACCCTAATGAATTTCAATTAGTTAATAAGATTTGATTTGAAATTTCAAAATATATTCCATTTCTTCTCCACATACATTAGCCTTCTCATTTCATTTTGCAACTGAAGGGGAAGGTGACTCAATATAAAAGAAAAATATCAGGCTCTTTCAGATTTGCTGTGGGGATATTGCAGGAGATAAGGTTTAGGACTTAGAGCTCAAACCCTAAATCCACAGAAGAAGATATGTAACAGGAGAAGATTGAGACCTTTTAGAAGGGATTAAAGAGACAACAGAATGGGTAAAAATAGGAAGAAGTGTACAATATGCATAACCCCATGAATTTCTTAAATCATGTTTAATGAATGAAGCAAAAGCTATCATCTAATATGGTACTCAATATATCCAAAGGAAATACTTAAAACAATTATTAAATATTTTAAAAATAGAAAAGGCTCATTCAAAGTCACTGAAACTAGAGAAGAGAAAGGGAAGATTTCAGCAGAGGCTACTTGTCTGAAATCTTTTCTGCCTGGAAAAGGATGAAGAAATGACATTTTAATACATGTGCATCATAACTTATTGATTCTATTACTATCTCTTAGGAAAATCTATGCTTCTGTCTTGCAGAGGACATGTCAAAAATGTGATACAAATACATATAAAGTGAGGTATACACTGAAGGGTCATATAAGGAAGTAAGTTTTCAATATTTCACCCAAGGGGATAGACCCTCTTTACTGGTAGACTTAAGTCAATGATATAGATGTAGATATAAAAATAGATAGGTGTAGATACATACATAATAATTTTTCATTATCTACATACAAAGATACATAGAAATACTATACATACATACAAATACTATACATACATAGTTGTTGATCTATGTATTGAGATATCTCAATATAGTAGTTTTCTTAGTTGTTGTTCTTGATATGTCAATACATAGAACAACAGCTAAGCAAAATACTGTGTTCAACAATATAAATAGAACAAGACAGAATTCTGCAAGGCACTCAAGTAACCCACAGTAAACCAAGAAAAGAGAAATAAAAGAATGAGAAAAGGAGGGAACACAAAAATAATAAAATGGCAAACTTAATTCCTAATATATTAATAATTGCTTCAAATGCAGATGAACTAAATTCTTCCAATTGCAGAAATTGGCAGAGAGGATAAAAAAATCCAATTATATACTGTCTATGGGAAATTAACTTAAAATATAATGGCAAGGGAGGTTGAAAATAAAAACATGATAAATATGTATCATGAAAATATTAATAGCTATATTAATATTAGAATAGATCCTCATAGGAGAGAAAATGACTAGTGACAAAGGGATATTAGGTAATGATGGGTATCAATATACCAAAATATATAACAATTCTCAATGTATTTACCGACCAACAGTTTCCAAATCAAAAGCTGATAGAATTGAATTGAGAAATGGTCAAACCCACAATATTAATTGGAAATTTATTTTTATATTTTTAAAATTTATTTTTAATGCAATATCATTGTTTTACATCTTTGTTAATATTTTGACAATGCAGGCTTTCTCCCATTAGGTATGGTCATCTTAGTTTTGTCACTAATGTACCCACAGTCCTCTGCCACAGTCCATTGTGCTCCCACCTGCCCCCTTCTCATTCCTCCTTCTTCCCTCTCCCACTCCCTTTTTGGATGTCTCAGATCTATGGTCAGTTTTCAAAAGTTTATTTTAGAGTTTATCTTTGATCCTTTGTTTGGTTTCTCTCTATTCCACATACAAGTGAAACCAGCTGGTATTTGTCTTTCTGCTTCTGGTTTATTTCACTTAGCATAATACCTTCCAGCTTCATCTACGTTGCTGCAAACGTTAAGAGTTCATCTTTTTTGATCACTGAGTATTCCATTGTGAGTATATACCATATCTTCTTGATCCAGTCATCTGTTTTCATGCATTTAGGTTGTTTCCACATCTTGGCTATTGGAAATAGCACTGCTATAAACACAGGAGTGCAGTTTTCCTTTCAAATTAGTGTTTTTGTGCTCTTTGGGTGGATACCTAGGAGTAGAATTACTGGATCGTATGGCAGATACACTTTGAGTCTTTCAAGGAATCTCCACACTGCTAGTGAGAAATTTAAACATCCTCTCTGCACAACTGTTAGAACTGGTTATAAAATCAGCAAGGATATAGAAGTACTGCACAATATCGTCAACAAGTAAGTTCTAACATTAACAATGAAATATAGGCCATCCCATCCAATAATAGTAAGATGCATATTTATGTCAATTATTTGTGGAATAGTCACCAAAATATATAATATCCTAGACTACAGAACAAATTTGCACAAGCTAAAAGAAATCAAAATCATATTTAGTAAGTTGTCTGACCAAAGTGAAATCAAATAAAAACAAAACAATAAAATCTTCAAACTCTTGGAAATTAAACAACATATTTGAAATTAATCCTTGGGTCAAAAATAAGATATCAGGGAGAGGGAGAATAAGGGCTCAAAACAGGGGAGAAAAGAGCACAAGGGTCTGTGATGGTTCATGGGTAAATCAGTGGTGGGTAACCTACGGGGAATACACAATAATGTAAAAGATATGAATAATAATACAAAAAATTATAAAATAAAAAATAGGATCTCAAAAATAATAAGTAAAAAATACATAAACTATGTAAAGGAAATCCAACACAAAATTTGTGAGTTGCAGCTATAATTAATACCAAGATGGAAATGTAAAGCATTTCATGAAGAAAATTCTCAAGTCAAAAATCCAAATTTCAACTTCAAGAAGCTAAAATAGCAAGAGGAAAATGAACCAAATGTAAGCAGTAATAAGGAAATAAAGACAAGAGTAGAAATAAATGACTGTGAAAATAGGAAATCAATAGAGAAAATCAATAAAACCAAAAGTTGGTTCCTGAAAATAATAACATTGATAAAGTCTAGTAAGTCAGACTAGAATAAAAAGAGTGAAGACACAAATCATTTATGTGAATAATGAAGCAGGGAATATATTTAGAAATACTGCGACAGTTAGAAGGTTAATAAAGCATCTTTGTACATTTGGACTGTTACAAGAAAATGCATATTTGGGACGTTTATAAAGAAATTTATTTCTCATTGTTCTGAAGACTAGAAGTTCAAGATCAGGGTGCCAGTGTGGTTGCGTGAGCGTTCTCTTCCAGTTGCAGACTTTCACTACATACTCACATGGTAGAAGATCTCTCTGCAACCTGTTTTTTTAAGAGCACTATAAAAGGGTATCCAGATGGCAAATAAGCACACGAAACGATGTTCAACATCACTAGGCACCAGGGAAATGCAAATTAATGTTACAATGACCTATCACCCTGTACCTATTGAAACAACTAAGACAACGTGATATCACCAAAGGCTGATGAAGATGTGAAGAAACTGGATCATTCATAATTGTTAATAGGTACGCTAGATGGTAAGTCTAATCCTGAAGACAGTTTGGCAGTTCATTTCAAAACTAAAATAGCAATTACTTTACGACTCAGCAGTTTTACCCTCAGGCTTTTATCCCAGAAGAATGCTAACTTGTGTTCATGCAAAAACTTGTATATGTTCATAGAAGACCTGTTCATATTAGCCAAATAAAGGGAAGCAGCCCAGATGTCTTCAATCGGTGAGTATATAAGCAAATTGTGGTGCATTCACACCATGTCATGGTACTTAGAAATAGAAGGAATGAATCATTGGTGCAATAACTTGAACGAACTTTGAGGGTATTATGCTGAGTAAAACTGCTCATCCTAAAATGGTATACACTATATAATTCCATGTATGTTACATTATTAAAATAGAATTACAGAGATAGAGAGTAGTTTTGTGGTGTCCATGGATTTGGGATGGGAAGACGGGTTGTGTATGACCATAAAGATATAACACCATGGGACCTTATGGCAGTGATCTGAAGCTACACAAATGGAAAAACTGCGAAGAACTATATAGGAGCAGGTACACACACAGATAAGTACATGTATAACTGGGGAAACAGAAATAAACTTTAGGGACTATATCAACACCAAATTTCTGGTTTTGATACCATATTATAGTTAGGCAAGATGTGAACATTGGGGAAGTAGGCCAGGAGTGCATATAACATCCTGCAAATACCTAAGCATTTTCCTGTAAACCTATAATTACTTCAAAAACGAACACTTAAAAGAAATCATAATGACATTTTCCTAGGCTTCTGTTAGCATTGATTTCTAATTTAATCTTACTGATCAACATGCCCCCAAAACATGGCGGCAAACAGACGCTAGGATCAGGCTCTCCTACAAAAAATCGATTCTTGGAGAAAAATATCCCTAACTTTGAGAGCTGTCTCGAAGAGAACCGGATACCCTACTCAATACAATCGACCCTGGGGGTGCTTTGGACTTAAAAATAAACTGAAGAGTCGGAGTAAAGAGAAGAGAGGGGACATCTAATCCCACACAAAGGAGGAGCAGAGAGGAGAGATGGGCGGACCAGCTTCCCCTGAGAGCCACTGAATACAAGGTTAGAAACTGCGGTGAGGTCGTGAGGTCGGAGGGCTCCGGCCAGCCAACTGGGAGCGCAACCCCCACTCCCCCACCCCACGACCCCCCTCTCTTCCCTGCGTGGCAGCCCTGAGGAGCAGGAAAGCGGGAAGGTCACTGTGTCCCATCCCCCACCTGGGGCTAGGTAACATCTCAAAGGGGAGAAAGTACAAGCAAGAAACCTCCCCCGCCGTGTCTGCTAGTTGAAAGATTAGCCAGAAAAACCGGTTGGGCTGGAAAACCTCCTGCAGCGACAATCTCTTTCTGGGCTTTAGAATGCAAATGAATAGGAGAGGAAGGATAGAATTTAAGGACTATTGACTCACAATCCCCAAAACCCCTCCCATACCTGTTGCAAAAAAAATCTCCAGGATGGAATTTAAAGACTATTGACTGACAATCCCCAAAACCCCTCCCATACCTGTTGCGGGGTGGGGGGGGGGCGGGAAATCTCCTGTTGATAAACTCTCTGGCCACACCCTCCCCTGCAAAGTGTCAGCATCTTGGCACACGGAGGGCAGCAAAAAACAAACAAACAAACAAACAAAAAGACCACAACAGGTGGTGAACACGGCCCAACACTCACCACCCCCTCCAATTTCTAGGCGGCTGCACACTGGCACCCTAGAAACTAGGTGAGGTGAAAC